>CM045771.1:82546911-83026911 GCA_025200525.1 Camellia lanceoleosa | reverse complement strand
CTGGGCCGTACTTCCTTGGCCGACCCCTCTTCTTCTTCACCGTCAGTGGCAACCCCGCCGCCGCAGACCGCGGCGATACACCCACTGCGGCCGCCGGAGCTGATCCAGTGACCTGACTAGGGTTTTCTGTCCTAGGAGCCACATGGTAGTCCGATGGAGCATCTGATCCCACCACTGTAACCCCACTACTGCTAATAACTTCCCTTCCTTCCATACCCAAGACTGTTTAAAAAAAAAATTAAAAATTAAAATTTTTTTTAAAAAAATTCTAGGATTTTCTCAACAAAAACCCATCATTTTACTCAAACCCAAACACACGAAAACTCCTTAAATTCCTCCAAAGAGAAAATTTTTTTTTCTTGTTTTTTGGAAAAAAAGAAAAAAGAAAAAAAGAAAAAGAAAAACACAACTCAAAACCCAGAAAAGAAAATAAAGAAAAATTTGAAGCTTGAGAAGCTTCTTAGAACAAAAAGAGTAAAGTAGATTCAAACTAAAACAGAACTGAAACTATTCATTTTCAAATTTGTTTCTATTAGCAGAGTAAAACAGAGAAAGAGCTTTAATGGTGATAACTTTTTTTTCAAGAAAAAATAAAAAATTTACTCTATTTTTGGGAATAGAGAGAGATTGAGAAGAAAAGGCTGAATTTTTCTTGCTCTGTTCTGAGAAATTGGAAAAAAATAGGTTTTGGAGTTAATTTGGGTTCTAACTTTCCTCAGATTGTCCGAATTGTGATTAAAAAAAGTAAGTAGAAAAAGAAATGAAATTAAATATTGGGTGTGATTTAAAAAATCAAAATTATTAATTGTTAAAGCAAAGGAATTATGTAATTTGGTTAAGAAATGAGTGGAGTCCGGAAGGAGAAAATAAATATTAAAAAATATTATTGTAGTTGGGAAAAGTAAAATTAGGTTGCCAAGCCATGAAGACAACCATTCATTTTTTATTAAAAATACAACTTTTTAATATAATATAATTGTGTACATATCTCTTATTAAATATATATATATATATAGTTTTTAGATAGACATCTTTTTATTTTTTTCCTTTTCTTCTCCTTTTGATGCTTATACTTTGTTTTTATCATATGGAGACAAGTATATGAAAAGAAGTGAAAAGGAAAAGATTGAAAAAAAAAAATAATAATAATAATAATTTTGCAATTTTCATATATATATATAAACATTTTACTTTTTCTTTTGTTTTTTTCAACCATGACAATGTTAAACACACCAAAAAAGAGGATGGAATGGATACCATGGAATGCACTTTTCTACAAATTTACAGTTGGATCTTTCACTTCCTACAAGCACTTTTCAGATTGAAATTGGTATATTTTTTTAACTTTAATACAAAATATTTGTTTTTAAAGAAAGGAAAAACTTGTGTGATGTTCAAGCTCAATGATAGAAAATAATGTGAGAAATGAAGGAAAATCACATGGCAAAAGAAAAAGATATGACTTAAAAGTAAAGTATAATCATCTAACTTCTATAAAATGCAAGTCATAAAAGCATAGAGCTAACAGTACAAATATTTAGCAACCACTTAGGAAATATGACTAGGAAAAATTGAGTAGTGTTGGAATCTTTTACTTAGGTAATTATTAACTAACAGTCTTCATTAGTCAAGATTAGAAATCTCTGTATCTTCTTAGGAAGTCAGCATTTAACACTTTTTTCTTTTAACGTGTGGGTCTTCTCTTATATTTCTTTCAAGATCTCTGCATTTTATTAAAAAGTCATTGTTTAACACGTTTTTATTATGTTTAGGTATTACTTTCTATTTGTTCAGAGATATTTCTTGTATATGTTTGACATAATGTGTTATTAAATTTTTTTACAAAGTTGAGTGTCCACTTTGATGTAATTTTCATAATAATATTTGTCAATTAACCAATGACTAATTAATGTTAGTTAAGTCATGTAACTTGTTGAAGTGAAATGTTTATTGGCTAGTCATGTAAATTTGGTGTTTACACAGTTTTTTCACTAGTCAAGTCAAGACTCAAGTATATACAAATATATAATAACTTTACTACCAAGGGTAAAAATCAAATAGTTTTCTTTCACATAATTCATTTTGTGCCATAACACAGAGTATACTTCTTTTTTCTCACCTATCTTTTATAAAGCTTGGTATTTAAGACCCACCTTAACATCATTCCATCCTTTCACCACCTAGCTACCTTCCAAGTTCCAAGGATAGTCATGTACACTCAAACTTTGAATGTGTTACTTTTCAATCTAATACTTATAAAGCTTATTGATAAAGAAAATTATTGCTCTCAAAGCACTAATCTTGGTTGCTACTAAGATGATAATATATGACTTAAAAAGTTACAATGTTTTTAGTTATAATTTATAACTCTTACCATCAAGTTCATTTGCTTTACTTACATACAAAAATTGTTAATAAGACTAATAAACATTACACTTGATATGGTTCAAAGTTATTGCGATGGCACAAATAAGTCATCTGGTCGTGGCAGTGAGCTATTTGATATTGTGATGTGATACAATTTATCACGTTATTTAAATATCATAGATTTGTATCATTATCAAACCATTGCAAAATATTGTGATTTGTCACCAAATATCGGGGAAGTAATAAAACTATTTGATTTTAAATTTTTTTTGCAAAAAAAAAAAACATTATTATTATTATTGTTGTTGTTGTTTGAAATTGTTGTTGTTTAAGCAATATGTTATAGAAATTATAAGTTATCACACCTCAGATTGGGATGGAAATAAAATTATATTAAGTCTCTAGGGCCACAAGCATTGACCAAGGGGATGCAGCCAAATAAAAAGGAAAGTATATATTACCTGCAAAGAGTCGAGGTGTGGTTTCATTTAAATTACCAAGAAAACAAAAATGTAAAACATAATAAATAAAATAAAAAAAATCCTAGATAAGAACAAAATGAGTTTTGTAGGCATTTGACAAAAATATGTTGATGATTTCAACCCAACAATTAGGTTCAACATTTTTCCCTCCTTACAGATGTAACTCCATCTATTTATTTATTTATTTATTAAATTGTTGAATCTATATATTTGTATTGCGTTACTGAGCTATTCTAAAAATAGAGAAATTAATACTATTTGGTGAAATGAATTTGTTTCAAATCAATTTTAAATCTCAAGATTGTAACATTTCAAATGAATTCGCTTACACTATATAATTATGGTTGCTTTAATGCAAGTGCTAGCTTCTAGATTATTTTTTTTTTGAATCGCCTTTAACATATAGAACAAGATATTGTAGAGATCAATGGTGATGCATGTATGTGTATTGGTTGGTTCAAATTCTCAGTCTTTAAAATATTTTTATCATATGTATTTACCATCCCACAATTTTATGTAAGTTTTGAGAGTTATACATTTAAGTAATTTGGAGGTGGATTGTTTGCAATGGACCCATGTGGAAACTTGTGGACTTGGAAGTCAAAGTCAAAGCCCAGTAAATGTATAAGACAAAGTTTGCTTGGTTGGCAATGAACATAATATGTGTTGTGTGTGAACATATATGTTGGCTTAATAGTCAATTGTTTGATGGTGAAATAATATGTTGGAGACTCATCAATGAAAGTCAAACACAATAGTCAACCTTTTCTTTTTGTTGGTGTTGTTATATGTATTGGTCAAGAGCTCTCCTAGATTTGTCCATCAAAAAGGCTGCCACCAAATGTTAGACTGGGCTCCATGGCCTCTATGTCACTAACAGCCTCTCCAATAGTCTGCTATAACAGATGTCAAATTAAAATATGACAGTCTGGATTGATTTAATTTCCATGTTATAGTAGGTGTTAAATTTGACATTTGTTAAAATTTGTGTTAAATTTGATATAAGTTTTGACAATGTCAAATTTATTAACTGAGTCAAAATCAACTGATTTCCTTCGTTCCCTCCTTTCCTCTTTCCATTTTTCATCCATTCTCAAAAAAATCTCTCAAAAATAGATAAATTTTTTAAAAACAAAATGCACCATTTTTAAAATAAAATAAAATTCATCACCAAACCCTCCAAATTTTTTTATTTTTTTTAAAAACAAATTTCACCAAAATTTTGTTACATAGAATCAGACGACAACAACAAGAACAATGTATGCACATACCGGTTGTAACAAATATTACACAAGGTGGTCATGTTAGGAGATGTCCTGGGGGATGACCTCAATAATTTAGAGTGGTCATCTTGGAAACGTCTTGATCTTGGTTGGGGTTGTGCCGAAATAGTTTTGTACCATTGAAACACTAATGTTATAATTTGACAATTTATTACTATAACATGTCAAATTATAATTTTGACAATACTATAATATCAATTATCATTGAAGATGCTCTAAGATTGACATTGAGCCTTCAAGTCTCTTTATTACAATATTTTAAAGCTTAAAACGTTGAGTAAATTGTAAAAAAGACTAATCAAATTAAGAGTAAATGGTTCAATTTTCGACAACTGAATCCAACTATCACAAACATTGATTGAAACCAGCTCAACTGATTAGTTATCATTGATCATCTTAGTGATTGGCTTCGGCATAAGTGCTCGGTGTGAACTTCATTTTTTAAAGATCTTGATGTGTTCTAAGGATAGAAGTTAATAAAAAAAAATAATTAAAAAAAAAAGGTTTCTTATCTGAAATATATGCTAAAATCATCGAGACTTCTGAAATGGATCGGGCTTACTTGGGACGTGGGCTAGAGTAAATTGTCTTGCAGCAACTTAGGCACTTTCTGTGTTTTGGGCCCAAACCTTCCCCAACCCTGGGCCCTTGACTACAAGAGTGTATGGAATTCTAACATACCTTGTTGGCTCTCTAATGTTATGTTTGGTAGTAGCTTAAAAATTGCCCTTTTTTAATTGGAAAATGATTATCTTTACTTTTTAAATACAATTACTCATAAGTTGTGTTGAATAGTTAACGTTATTACAGTTATATAAGGTATGCAAATTGTTAGCACTCGGAGTTGGCCAGCAAAAAGTTCAAATTTTTAGCTTAATGAACTTGTATTTTTGGAATTTTTTTTATCATATTTTTTTCCAAAAAACTCTTCTAATTGATCACTATTTGTATTGATGTGAATGTGATGAACCAAGAAAGTGTACATTGTGGAATTGAAATGTCAACCAACACAACCAAGTCCAAATTGATTTTAGTTAATCCACATGCAAGCCTAGTTTGATTTAATTCAAAAGCCCAGTTTGAAATCATTTCAACGAATTCTCACTATAAAGCCCGCATGTAAAAATTTTAAAAATAAAAATAAGAATAAACTTTTAGTAGTTTTAATTTGGTTTCACTAGGCCGCCGTTTCAATTCCCTCTTCTCCTAGACTAGGCTAGATCATTTTGTCTATAAAAAAATAAAAATAAAAATGATTTGATTTTGCTAGGCCGGTCAAGTCCCATCACTTTCATAACGAGCTTCTAAATTTTATATATAGAATAAATATATATTTCAATTTTCAAATATAAATCATGACAAGTGACATTCCTAGAACATATGTGAACAATAAAAAGAGACACCAATTTTGAAAGCATCATTCAAAACACTAATAACTAGAAAAATAACCTTTAAAAAAAATGATTCTCGCTATTATTTAGTTCCCAAAGTCTCACTTGAATAATTAATCATCATGGGAGTTGGGACAGTCCATTAAAAAACAGATACCTTAGCATATGCCATTGTGCAGACTACATACACAAACAACTAGTAAAATGCCAAATAGAGGCATCAAAAAGATACCATATATGCACTTCACAAAGAACAAAGGACTAAAAAAAAAAAAAAATTAACATCCTAACTCTATTTGTATTATTGGTTGGATTCTTTACTTTGTTTTATTATTTGGTCAAACTCTGATGACTTCATTATCTAAGTGTTAATAACGGTTTGATTAGTGCCACCTGTGATTTGAGAGTGTTGATAGGTTGAGTTAAGTTAGACAGATTATATAATGAATTTATGCAAGTTCAGTTATGGGTGATTTAAAATCTTGTACCTCCAAATAACTAATCCAGCTCATCAATATTTATATGAATTAATTACTTCAATGTTAAACATAATCTTCACATTTTCTAAATTTTATCTCCCACTATACTTCTTAGTGCTACTCCCACCCTCTCATTGACTATCCCCTCATTATGTCACTTCCTAAACACAAATATATTATTAAGCATTTATTTTATTTTGATTTTGTAGCTTCACAATTGTAGTATAAAGTTTATGACTTTAGAATATGTTTTTACAATGTGCTATTAGAATTTGTAACTTGTTTGAAATCACCAAAATACTAAAATCAATTTTGAGGTTGTGCAGCTTGCCAATGGATTAAGATATTGTCAATCCGTTGACGGTTGTTTGGTTGAGATTATTTCATCCAAACTATTAACTAACCCGTGCACACTCCTAGTTGCTATAATCATTACCAACAGATCATAAATCTACGTAAATAGAGATAAAACTTATTTACATAAAATCAACACGACGGGTTTCACATAGGTATCTTTATTCACTAGTATTTTCAAATTTTTTCACCAATAGTGAGCATCATTATGTTGACAAGTAAAATCTTGATATTTTTCTATGTTTTAATTATGTGTATATAGAGTCATTCTTACTGTGAGGATATATTTCTGAGTACCAACACGTGGCAAGGTGACGCCGACGTGTCAGCTGAGGTGTCACGTGTCGTGGTAAGTTATGCCGAGGTAATCTCGGAGTTGCCGAGGTTATCTCCGAAGATATCGGAATCCGGAATAAGCGGATAAAGGACAGGAGTTCTAGATTGGGAGAAGACTTCAGTTTGGATAAAGGTAAAACTCTTGGAGAGTTTTGTCCTAAACCCATAGGGAGTTCTAGATTAGCAATAATCCTGAGTCCATTGGGACTAGGACTGTATTGACTATAAAAGAGAGGCACCCCCATGGGTCAAATGTAAGTTTTTAATACTCAAGTTTGTAAGTTGAATACTTGATTATCTTTGAGAGATATACTGACTTGATCGTCGGAGTGCCCTCGGGTGGAAGAACCACCGCCGGAGCCTTTTCTTTCTGTGCAGGACAGCAAGGTGCCATCTATTCTGCCTGTGTTCTACAGCTGAATTACTAAGGAGAGCAGTGTGGTCAGAAAATCACTCACACAATTTGGCGCCGTCTATGGGAAAGAAAGACGAATAGATGGCCAGTAACGCACAAAACGAAAAGGTTGGGGATGACGCTCCCGCTGGGAGTGGCAGGCTTATTGACCTTGACGTCGAATGAGACAACCACAACGAAGAAGCCTGTGGCCAGGGGCACGGGGGAAAAGACGTCGTCCAGGAGGGCGACACTTCGAAGAAAACAGACCAGGGCAAATACTACAATGAAGACAACTTCCAGGTATGGAGGGATAGGTGCCTACGGAGGGATGAGGAAGTAAAAGAATTGGCAGACAAGTTGGCTAACCTGCAGTCGGTCGTCAACTTCATGATGCAAAACAATGTCATGCAGCCACCATACCCGTTGCAGGACACGCCAATTCCAGCAGTTAATACTTAGAAGGGAGGAAGGAAAATAATTTCTGAAGCACCATAACACTCCAGGAGCAAAAGGCACTCTTACCCGCCCTCCAGGGAGGTCGGGCGAGAGGAGCCAAGACAAGAGAAGTCCCAGAGGACGTATCAAACGAAGGATCATGAACGCAGAGAACATCGGCATGTTCAAGGGCAGGCGCTCTGCTTTGACACAACCCACGGAGAAAGATCAAAACGGGCCCATCACGAGGCCGAGTAATGTCTTAAGAGATCAAGTCCAAAGACAGCCGAGCTCCGGGGAGGAGTAAAGAAGACTTGAGAAACTACCTCAAGAGGAAAGAACAGAACGCTAAAGCCGAGGTAATCTCACCCGTCAAGCCGAGGACACTGTTCTCGGTAGAACTGGACAAATTTGAAGCACCAAAAAGATTCAGCATGCCGAGGTTTCAAATATACAATGGTAAGTCAGACCCTAACTTCCACGTTGGACTATTTTTGAACTCAATGGCGTTATACAGTGAAAACGAGCTACTATTCTGCAAAGTGTTCCCTCGTCTTTTGGGGAGATTGCATCAGATTGGTTCCATAAATTACCAAAGGGAAGCGTGAAGATATGGGAAGGCTTGGCCGAGATGTTTGTGGCCAGGTTCGTAACAAACAAACTACAGCCATTAAGGGTGGACGTGCTAATGGCTTTAAAAATCAGCAATGATGAAGGCCTCAGGGCCTATGCAAAAAGGTACTACGAGGTGTTCAATCAAATACCTGAATGCAACCAGGAGATAGCGGTCATGTCTTTCAAGAACGGCCTGAAAGATGACTGTTCACTGCGGAAATCTTTGGCAAAGACATTGCCGAAAAGCATGGAGGAGCTCATGGCAAGAATTGAGAAGTACGCCCGAGCCGAGGAGGATACATCGGCCCATAAGGAAGTCAAACAGGAAAAAGGAAACGGCTCGCCAAAGCGAGGCCGAAGTAACAACGCATTCAGCAAAATAGAAATAGAGTTAAGGGCTAAACAGGCAGTGACGACCGTATTCCGAATTCCAATTCAAAAAGTCCTAGGAAAAATTCGGAGCCAGCCCTATTTCAGAACGCCAAAGAAGGGAGAATTTATGGGAAGAAACATGGACAGACATTGTGCTTATCACAATGAAAACGGACATACAACACAGGGCTGCAGAGCCCTAAAGGCACACTTGGAAGATCTGGTAAGACAAGGCCACCTGAGAGACCTTGTCGATGAAACCAGAACAAGAGAAGAACAGGCAAGACTGCCTCAGGCTCCAGCAGCCCCACCACCTCCGCAACCTCTGCCAGAAGGACCTCGAATAGTTAATGTGATCCACTCAAAGGTTAACGAGAATGAAGTCAGAGGAGAAACCCAAAGGGTAAGACATCTACAGCATGTTTACCAAGTCGGGGAAAAGAGACATCGGCCTGAAGAGTGCCAAGGACCGATAATAACCTTCACCGAAGCCGACCTAGAGATGGTCCAACGTCCACATAATGATGCCTTGGTAGTATCCCTCCAGGTTGGGGAGTGCCAAGTGAAACGTATCCTAATAGATCAAGGCAGCTCTTGTGACATCATGTACGTCAGATGTTACAAGGAGCTAGGCCTTCACCCGGACAACATGGAGCAATCGAATGGCCCGATGGTTGGCTTCAATGGAACGCCGACGTGGCCACTGGGCGCTACAAACTTGGAAGTGCAAGCGGGCACTAAGAAGATCAGGACCGAGTTCTTCGTGATTGATACACCATCACCGTACAACATCATCCTGGGTAGGCCGTGGTTGCATACAATGGGGGTAGTCCCCTCAACATTGCACCAACTATTGTGCTTCCCAACAGAACATGGGATTAAAGAAGTCAGAGGAGATCAATTGCAGGCAAAAAATTGCTCCATGGCAGCAATGAAAATAACCTGCAGCATACAAGAACCAGGGAAAGTAGAAATTAAAGGTGAGGACGTATAAGTCCTAGATGATGTCGGCAAGGAACCGGCCGAGAAGAGCGAGGAAACACTGAAGAAAATCCTCGTTCAAAAGGGCGATGAAGAGCGCTTCTTTCTTCTCGGCTCAGGCTTAGCCGAAGAAGAAGAGAAAGAACTGGAAGCTTTTTTAAGAGCGAACATAGAGGTGTTCGCCTGGATACCTTATGAAATGCCTGGCATTGACCCCGAGGTCACATGTCACAGACTGAACGTCGACAGGTCGGCTAAACCTGTAATACAGCGAGCTAGGAGACCGACGTTGATGCACGTCGAAGCAGTGGAGGAAGAAGTAGACAGACTTCTGGAAGCCAAGGCCATCAGAGAAGTCAATTATCCAACATGGTTATCAAACACTGTGGTGGTAAAGAAGAAAAACGGTAAATGGAGGGTCTGCGTAGATTTTACAAGCCTGAATAAAGCCTGTCCCAAAGACAGCTTTCCTCTGCCCAAAATCGATCAATTAGTGGACGCCACATCTGGACATGGAAGGATGAGCTTCCTGGACGCTTACAGGGGGTATCACCAGATAGCCATGTACCCCTTAAACGAGGAGAAGACAGCGTTCATCACCCTAAAAGGCTTGTACTGTTACAGGGTGATGCCTTTTGGGCTAAAGAACGCAGGAGCAACCTACCAAAAGCTGGTAACCAAAATGTTTAAGCACCAGATAGGCCAAACAGTAGAAGTCTATATCGATGACATGGTCGTAAAGACCAAGGAGCCTAAGAGTCATCTTGCTGACCTGAAAAAGATATTTAAAATACTCAAAACGTATCGGTTCCGACTCAACGCATCTAAATGCGTGTTTGGAGTTGGATCTGGTAAGTTTTTAGGTTACCTGGTGACAAGAAGGGGAATAGAAGCCAGCCCAGATCAGATCAAGGCCATCCTAGATCTACAGAGTCCAACATCGGCAAAACAGGTTCAAATGCTCACTAGAAGGCCCGCAGCCCTAAACAGGTTCATAAGCCGAAGTTCAGACAAGTGTAAACCCTTCTTTAACCTGGTGAAAAAGACTGCAGACTTCCTATGGACTGAAGAATGTGAGGCCGCTTTGGCCGACCTAAAAAAGTATCTGACCACGGCTCCAGTCCTCTCAACACCTGAACCTGGGGAGGAGTTGTTTTTGTACTTAGCCGTGTCAGAACACGCAGTAAGTGCAGTGCTAATCCGAGAAGAGCAGGGAGAACAGAAGGCTGTCTATTATGTAAGCAAAACCTTAGCCAACGCTGAAACAAGGTACTTACCACTATAGAAGTTAATGCTGGCCTTAGTCATGGCCTCAAAGAAGTTGAACCACTACTTCTAGGCACACAAGATTGTAGTGCTAACAGAGCACCCACTGAAGTCCTTATTGTAACAAAGAGACTTAATAGGAAGAATTGCAAGGTAGGTAGTAGCCTTGGGCCAGTATGACCTAGAGTTCAGGCCCAGAACAGCAATTAAGGGCCAGGTTTTGGCTGACTTCGTGGCAGAATTCACGCCTGAATTCATCGAACGTTGGGCTCCGTTGAGCCAAGATGAACGAGGTCCAAGCAAGCAAGGAGAATTCCAGCCAAAGGCCAAGGAACAAAGGAAGGAAAAGCTCAGACCCTACAACATTTACATCGGCGACTCATTTAGACTGTTTGTTGATGGAAGTTTAAACCGACAAGGAATGGGGGCAGGAGTGCTGCTGATATCCCTAGATGGGGAAATAATAGAACAATCCATCCGTTTGGAGTTCAAGGCCTCAAACAATAAAGCAGAATACGAAGCATTAATTACAGACTAAAAAGGCGGCAAAGCAATGAGATGAGGTAATAGTTTTTTGTGATTCACAGTTAATTGTTAACCAGTCAACAAGAGAATTTGTAGCCAGAGACGAGAGGATGTCGACATATGCAAAAGAGGTCATCAGATTGGCAACCCTGTTTCAGAACTGCCGACTTCTCCAAGTAAGCCGAGATGATAACAGCCACGCCGACACGTTGGCTAACTTGGCAAGTTCAATACAGACTGGAAAAACAAGAACGATTATGATTGACTATATGTCGGGCCCGAGCATAGAACCACAGAACGCAAAGCAAGAAGCAATGTGTGTGGACATGAGGCTAAGCTGGATGGATGCAATTGTTGCATTCCTGAAAGAAGGAAAGCTACCAGAAGACTGAAAGGAGGCACACAAAGTCAGGTTGAAGTCGGCAAGATTCAGCCTAACTGCAGACGAACATCTCTACAGAAGGTCCTTCACTAAACCCCTTTTAAGGTGTGTACACCCTTTACAAGTTGAAGATTTTTTATATGAAATTCATGAAGGAATTTGTGGAAGCCACACTGGGGGCAGATCATTAGCCCATAGGGCTATCACCCAGGGGTATTGGTGGCCGTACATACAAAAAGATGCAGAAGCATACGTAAAGAAGTGTGAACAATGCCAAAGGTTTGCACCTTTGATTCATCAGCCAGCTGCTGACCTGAATCCAGTATCCAGCCCTTGGTCGTTTACCCAATGGGGCATGGATCTGGTTGGACAACTTCCCCAAGCAACTAGGTAGAGAAAATACTTACTGGTAGCAACAGATTACTTTACAAAGTGGATAGAGGCAGAACCTCTTGCCAAAATTCGAAATGTGGACGTTAAGAATTTCATATGGAAAAACATTATCACCAGGTTTGGCATTCCAAGGGCCATCGTTGGCGACAACGGAACACAGTTTGACAGCAAACTTATCAAGAACTTTTGTGCGAAATTCAAGATCAAGAATTACTTTTCAACACCAAGTTTCCCCCAAAATAATGGGCAAGCAGAAGCATCCAACAAAGTAATTTTGGATGGAATAAAGAAGAGGCTACAGGTAGCAAAAGGAAAGTGGGTAGACGAATTGCCCAACGTACTTTGGGCATATCGGACAACACCGAGAAGATCAACAGGGGAATCCCCCTTTGTCATGACTTATGGCACAGAAGCAGTCATTCCACTAGAAGTCGGCATTCCAGGGATCCGAACCCAGGGAGTTGAGAATGGGACCAATGACATACTCTTAGCCCGAGATCTAGATCTTTTAGAAGAGTGAAGAGAGAAGGCTGCAATTCAACTTGCAGTATACCAGCAACAGCTTGCCAGAGCTTACAACAAAAGGGTCAACCTAAGAGATTTTCAAGTCGGCGACCTAGTCTTAAGAAAAGTCGTCAGCAACAAGAAGGATCCCAGAGAGGGCAAGCTTGGCCCAAACTAGGAAGGACCTTATAGAATTACTTCGATGTTAGGAAATGGAGCTTATCGGCTTAAAGACAATGAGTGCAAAGCATTGCCAAGACCTTAGAACACTTGTAATTTGAAATTCTTTTATCATTAGATGTTCATTATTTTTGGCCGATGTCATCAATAAAATCTTCTCTGAATTCTTCAAACACATATGATTGATAAAGATACTTAATATTGTTTCTGAAAAACATGAATAATGAGAGCCCAAGTGGAACTTAGGTTCACATTGAGGGCAGAGAGCAGGCAAAAAGATACAAAGTTTACCACTTGTTGAAATTTGTAGCAATTTACAAGTTGGTCAAACCGATACAAAGTTTACCACTTGTTGAAATTTGTAGCAATTTACAAGTTGGTCAAACCGATACAAAGTCTACCACTTGTTGAAATTTGTAGCAATTTACAAGTTGGTCAGACCGATACAAAGTTTACCACTTGTTGAAATTTGTAGCAATTTACAAGTTGGTCAAACCGATACAAAGCTTACCACTTGTTGAAATTTGTAGCAATTTACAAGTTAAAGGTAAGCCGAGATGGTTCCTTAGCTTCACTTGTTGAAATTTGTAGCAATTTACAAGTCGAAGTGAAGCCGAGGTTATTGCTTACAGACTTATAGCAATCTACTGGTTGGATAAACCAAAGAAGATGTTTAACACTTGTTGAAATTTGTAGCAATTTACAAGTTAAAGTTAAGCCGACATATGATCATCTGTTGAAATTTGCAACAATTTACAGGTTGAGGTAAAAGATAAGTATATTGTTTAAACCCTTGTTGAAATTTGCAGCAATTTACAAGTAGATCATTGTTTAATACTTATTCTAACTTGAGAAAAGTTTACTGTACATGTTAATCTTTGTTGAAATTTGTAGCAATTTACAAATAGGACAGATTGAGATTACTGTTTAAACACTCGTTGAAACTTGAGAAAAGTTTGCAAAGTTAACATTGAATAGTATATGTTTTATACTTGTTGAAATTTATGAAAAGATTGCAGGTCAATGTCTTGCCGAAGTAAAATTTACAATTATTATACCCGAGGTATGTAACCTCGAGAAGATTGTGCAAAGGAAGAATTATGTAAATCATACAAAATATTCTAAGTATAAAGCCATACAGAAGAAATGAAGAGAAATTAAAGACTAAAGCATTAAGAGAAAAACAGTTGCAGTTGTATATAATAAAGGCACTATGGTCTAGCAAAAGTTAAACGTTCACAAGTGACAAAGAAAGGCGCATCGGCCATAAAGAGGAAGCTTACATTGTTTAGAAAACAAAAGTACAAAAAAGAAAAAAGTACAAAAGACATTCAATCTTCTTCAGCATTAACAGATGGTTGGGCTAGGACCTAGGAGGGCTCTGGAAGAACCACCTCGGCATCTTTTTCTCCCACAACCTCTGCACTTTTGCTACAGCAACCTCGGCATCTTTGTCTGCCGCAATCTCGGCGTCGATCTCCGCAAGTGTTTTATCAAGACTTCTTTCAGCTAGAAGAAGGTCAGATGATAAATGAACTGGATCAGCTTCCTTGGGCACCATCTCAGTCTCCTCATCTTGGGTTAAGTCTAGGATTTGCTCAACTTGAGGAGGAGACTTGACCTCAGCAGCATCCTTAGACTTTCTCACCAAGGCCTCTTCATCATTATTGTCTTCATCCTCATCTTCGGTTTCGGATTTAGACTCAGTTTCTTCCTCAGCCTGACTTGGAGGTGAAGGAGGAGAAAAGGGAAGAGGAATAACTTCAGCCTTGCGCCAGGGTGAGTCAGCAGGAAGATCAAGCTTTTTTACTAGGGACATCCAACCCAGGAAAAATCCCCTATTGCATGCCTGCCTGACTTGAAGTTTGTAATCTTCAGTGACATCAGCTACACCCTGGGCATAAGCCTTTTCGTTGGCTTCTTTGATTTCTGCCGATTTCGTGGCCAGGGCTTCCTCCAGCTCCTTCTCGGCTTGGGCAGCCTTTTCCTCAACTTCTTTCTTTTCTACCTCAGCAATTGTTTTAATGGCTTCAGCAGCTTCGGCCTTTTCTTCAGCCATTTGTTGGGCCTGAGTAGCAGCCTCGGCCTGATATTCTAGAGTCTTCATTTTGTTTTGAAGACTCTTATTAATTTTTTGAAGGGCAGCATACTCATTCTTCATCTCGGACAACTTCTCCGATTTTTCAAACGATTGCATGGAAAAAGAATGGGCGTGCTGAATAGCTTGTAGGAAAATAAAAACAGAAGTTAGTGCAAAATTTACAAGTATAAAAAGATGAAGACAGAAAGGTTATAAGATGAAGACATTTACTTGAATGCAGCGTTGCAGCATCAGAGCGTAATTTTCGTATTTACTCATCTCGGCGTTCTTTTCAAGATCGCCTGGGAGAAGGAGGGTTGTGCTTAGTGCAACGCCAACGTTTATGTCATTGGCGCTGTCACTAGCCAAGACTGGCTTGTTCTCCAAGGTAATTGCAGGTGTCCAAGGGACGTTGGGTACTTTGGATTTTGAAGTCGTCGCAGAAGAAGACCTCGGCTTCTTTGATTTTTGGGACTCTGAGGGTTGAGTTTCAGCAGACCTTTTGACCGAGGTAGAAACAGTCTTCTTGCTCTCAGCCAGTTGGGAGATAGGCGTGGCATCATCAGCCTTAGCCTCAGTTGCTTTGGCCTTTGGCTGGGCTTTCTTAGTTCTTTTTGGTTTTGGTGAAGGCACTGTTTGAGCTGGTACAACGTCGGCATCGACTGGGAGGTCGGCCAGAAGATCTTGTACAACAGGCCTTGGGCGAACCATTTCGGCGGTTTTGACAAGTCTTCGCCGACGTTTTCTTTCTGGTATTGGGACTAAGTATGGGGCTGAAGTGGATGGTTGATCAGCTGGATCAGAAGTTGATCCTTGGTCAGCCCGAGATATTGATACGGTTTGTATAGTGGTAGCAGAAGGAAACGATAAACTCTTTTTCTTTCTTTTTGGAACGTCGGGCAAGGTAGATTTGTAGGTGGGGATGAAGTTCAACACCAGTGGAGCCTTGCACTTATGGATCGGAAGGTCCAAGAGCTTCTTTAGGTCTTTTCCAAGGAAATAAGACTGGCGAAAGTCCTTGGGTAGCTTGCGAACATCTGTAAAAAAAGAGCACAACATCAGAAACAGATAAAATCTTTTGAGGACTTGGAAAAAAAAAAACAACAGCTAAGTAATTGGCGTTGGGCTATTACCCTTGCCTTCTTTAACTGTTCGGGGAAGAGGGTAGAGATGGACTTCTTCGTCTGGGCCAAATTCCCAATTTCCAGAAGCAATAAGATAATCGTCTCCAGCCCCTTTGTTGGAGTTTGGGAGGTCAGCTACGATTTTAAATTCGGTAGACCTCGGCTTGAGGTAATACACATAACCCTTTTCTTTCAGGTTAAGGGCGCACATAGTATAACAGTATTGGATATCGGTGAGAGTGGTCCTAACATTCTCCTACCGAGCTAAGGCTATGATACCATTAAGTATTCTATAGGAGTTGATGGTGAGTTGCATAGGGTTCAAGGTGTAGTAGTGAAGAACTTCACGAAAGAGGGGATTGAGTGGGAGCCGAAGTCCACATTCAACAAAAGCTACAATAGGAAAAGGCATTGTATTGTCTGTAGGCATGATAGAATCATCATCCCCAGCTAGCCTAAGGTGGACGTCATCAGGAATAGAGAACTCTTGCCTAAAAAATTCAATTTTGGTTGGGGTGTTTACCCTATGTCTCCACATACCCATGATTTTGGTATAAAGGTACTTGGCTACAGAAACATGATGCTCTTAAAGGGTTTTTGGGACCTCGGCTTAAACTCAGGTATATATTGATAAAGCTTGTTTTCAGTTTTCCTAGAAGAAGGTTCTATAAACAAATCCCAAACCTAAAAACTATGAAGACGAAGATCAAAGGCACGGATCTGAAAAAGATACAAAAAAGCAGAAAACAAAAACTAAGTTTCAGATTCAAGAACACAAAGGGTGGAAGACCAAGAACAGTGGTGAAACAGTGCAAGTGTTCATGACATGTGTAAAATCATGAAATAAGACGCATTCAGGTAAATGATTCGTAAGAATAAATGCTTAAGTAAAGCAGTAAAATCAGGAAATTCCAGGAATAATCAAGAACTGGAGAAGAAGGGCCAGTTGCTTACCAGATAAAGTGAGGCCGGAATGAAATTCGCCGAGGACATATGACGGATGAAACAGTAGCGAAATCTTCGTAGGAATGGTAGAAGGAAGACAGTTGCAGAGTTTGAAGCTTGGAGCAATGGCAGATTCGAAGAAGAAAGAGCTTTAGAGAGAGAAAATGTAAAGTAGACAAATGAAAAAGTGAAGAGACAGAAGAGAGAAGCAGGAGCTTTTGTAAAAAACGTGAAACGGCGGCAAAATAAGGCATTTATTACGCCTAGAATAACGCATGCGTCAGACGGCGCAGACGGATAAAAGACGGCTTATAAGTGCGTCACAGGCACGGGCCAATAGAGATGAAACACGTAAGAGAAACGGTTGAGAAGTAATGCAGGACAGCTCATACGCGTAGAAGAGTGCATTTGAATTCTTGTTCTTGAAAGAAGACATGTCGGCTTAAAGAGAATGATCTCGGCTAAAGATTTTTATGTCGACGTACTGAAAGGAACTAACGGTGTAGGTTCCATCACCTCAAAATGCCGAGATAATAGAACCTAGGGGGCAATTATGGGGATATATTTCTGAGTACCAACACGTGGCAAGGTGACGCCGACGTGTTAGCCGAGGTGCCACGTGTCGTGGTAAGTTATGCCGAGGTAATCTCGGAGTTGCCGAGGTTATCTCTGAAGATATCGGAATCTGGGATAAGCAGATAAAGGACAGGAGTCTTAGATTGGGAGAAGACTTCAGTTTGGATAAAGGTAAAACTCTTGGAGAGTTTTGTCCTAAACCCATAGGGAGTTCCAGATTAGCAATAATCCTGAGTCCATTGGGACTAGGACTGTATTGACTATAAAAGAGAGGCACCCCCATGGGTCAAAGGTAAGTTTTTAATACTCAAGCTTGTGAGTAGAATACTTGATTATCTTTAAGAGATATACTAACTTGATTGTCAGAGTACCCCCGGGTGGAAGAACCACCGCCGGAGCCTTTTCTTTCTATACAGGACAGCAAGGTGCTATCTATTCTGTCTGTGTTCTACAGCTGAATTCCTAAGAAGAGCAGTGTGGTCAGAAAATCACTCACACACTTACCAATAAATGACATTAGGTTAAAGAGAAAAGCAACGTAATTTATCGAAACTAGTGCAACATTATTTTCACATAATTTTCTTACTAATTGATGTAATACCTATCACGTTATTAATGTGGATTGTATTTCAGGTTTTGAATTTTTTTGTTATATGATATATTATTTAATAAGTAAAATTAATTAAATTTGTTAGTTTTGTATAATTTTATCCATTGTGTGTTCTCTTCTCCCAAGTACTTAGTTGCCGCCACTGTGCTTTAAAATTCACAAGAAATTGGCTTTGTAATTAACATATAATTAAATTTACATTATATTAACAAACAAACCAACATTGTTTTCTCTACAAATACTCTTTTATCATTTTCTTTACTCCACTTTCTGTGGAAATGGGTTAATCTGATTTTTGTTCCTTTTGTTTTTTAACTTTTTGGTGGGTATGGACAGAGGGCACTTAACCATGTGGGGTAGACATTTTCGTTAATCATCATATATAAGAATAAAACACATGAATTTATGTAAAGCCAAAGCATCTGATGAAAAAAAAAAAAACATTTAGGCCTCGTTTGGGAACAAGTTATTTTAGTAATTTTTTGACTTTTGGCTAAAATATGAAGTAAAAAAAATTAGTATATTTGGGGTGACTTTTTAGCTTTTTACGAAAAGAGGTGCAAACAGTAGAGAGAAAAAGGAATCTTTGACTTTTTGGTACAAGTTATAAACTTTTTGATTTTTTTAGTAATTTTTTGATTTTTTGACTAAAATGTTAACTTGGCAAACGAGAGCTTTGTCTACATGTATTTGATGAATAAATTAGATTTATCTGAAATCATCTATTGCTATCAAGAGGCGAACAAATGTATTGATCTTCTGGCTAATTTGGGCAATGGTCTGACCACGAGTTTTCATTTATTTAATTATCTTCTTCCATTTTTAATCAAGTGATACTGAAATATTGACAGAATTACTTGTAACAAACTTATGCAAGTTTTGTGAAATGCTCTTTTAACCTCCCCAAAAAAAAACCTCTTATAGCCCTCTATTTTGTCTTCCTTGTTGGAATGATTTCCTTTTTTAACCCTATCTCCCAGATTGGTTGAATTACTTCTAACTATCTCGTCAACCATGAACTAGGGACTGTTTTGGGAACTTCCAAATATGTAATATTTTTTTTTGATTTTTTTTTTTTTTTTTTTGTCTTTAATGACTTTTTTTCAAAACCATGTCAAGTGTTTTTACTTTTTCGGTTCATTTTGTGTAGACGAATCTAAAAACGTTAAGCAATACATTATTCCCATAGTCTCTATAATTTATTTTGAATTCTATTTTAGTCTTCTAGTTTCATACATGATTTTTTTTCCTTTCAGAATGTTAGCAACTCATGACAAAGATATTGAATTATAACAAAATTAAAAACGTAGAATTCAAATTGTTTAAATTGAAAAGTGAAATTTTGCATAAATTAGAGAAACCCAACAGTGTAATTTATCTAATTTTGAATTTGATCTCTAAACTACACAAGGTGAGTTTAAATAATCCCAATGCTTATAATAAACTGCCTAAATTGATTAACAAGAAATGGATATTTTCAGAACTTTACAAAAAAAAATGCAACAAAACTAAAAGTTGGTATCAAAATGCAACAAAAGCACATATACTAGAGACCAAAATGCAAATACTTTGAAAACAATATTTGATCATTTTGATTTTATTGGAGTTTAATGCAAAATTTTGAAAATACACATGTTTCCCATTAATCAATTTGGACAATGTGATTAGCGTTCGTATTTTGAGGACTATGTATTTATAAATTAGGTCTTCTTTATTTAATTGGGGCTTCATATAAAACTCTAAGAATATACATATTCTCGTTAATCAATTTGGATGGCATGAGCATTTCCTTTTTTTTTTTTTTGATCAGCAAAAGCAATCTTTATTGATGAGAACATACAAAGTATGAAGAGTACATTAATAAAGAGGAGCTTGGAAGCTTCAGTTGGTGAGAAACCAACAAACAAAGCAAAGTAAGAAAAGCAACACAGCCATCCAACAAAACAAAACACTAGGTGCAGCCCCTGATAAGCTGAGCAGGATAATCAGAATGTTGAGCAAACCAGTAATAGCAGACCATCACACCCTCTTTTAGTCACCAAAATCACCAAGATAGTGCTGAAGCATGCTAACAGGTAGTTCAACCAAAACACCCTCTATAAGGCACCAGACTCTATTTGTTGTGTTGCCTTCAAATCAAGACAGAGTTGAGATCCAAAGAAATAACAGCTGCTGATACATCTAATGGAACCTACTGCTGGAACTCCTAAGCTAGGCACCTGCTAATAATATTCCACTACTGACAAACCCAAAACCAAAAAACACCTCAAACAGACAGCCTAATTTGTTGTAGATTAGAGACAAAATCATGAACTGTATAATCAAACTGCAATACCCATTTGGCCTACAAAGCAATATGCACCTTTATTTTTTCACATAAGTCTTCAAAAGTTGATTGAGCCCCCTTGAACAGACAATCATTTCTCAATTTCCAAACATACCATAAAACAACTGAAAGAACTATCTTCCAAATTCTGGATGCCCTTGACTTGAACTTACCACCTGACCACCAATGCAACAGACCCTGAACTGATCCAAGCATTACCTATACCAGATCCCACAATTTCACCATTTGTGACCAGCACTCCCAGACCAGTGGACAAAATAGTAACACATGTTCCAGAGATTCCACCTCAACATTGCAGAACACATAAAAAGAATTAGCACTAGTAGCTAAAACCCCAATCCTTTTTAGGAAGGATGAAGTCTTCACTCTGCCTCTCCAAATTAGCCAACAAAAGAATTGCATTTTTGGGGGGGCTGAATTTGCCTATATCCTTGCAGGTACATTCATACCAGGCCCTTTTGCTGCCACCTACCACCTCCACACAGAAGACACTGAGAATTGCCCTGAACTATTAGCTAACCATGAGCAAGAATCTTCAATATCGAACCTAATTACAAGGGATGATACCAGCAGACTTATCAATCTCTACAGCTCCTCTTATTTCCAAGCTAATAGCCTTATTTTGAATTGAAGCTACCATACCCCTGAGTTACTCTTCTTAGCACTGAGTTGTTGCAAAGACTCCTCTTTCTCAATGGATAAATGATATAATCTGGGGAATTCCACCTTCAATCCTCTATTATTGACCCAGCCATCAGACCAGAACTTTATTCTCCTTCCATTACTAACAGTTACTTTAAAATGATCACCATAAAATTCACCTAGGTGCTGGTTGACTGAAGGTAGCTTCATAATATCCTGCCAAATAATAGACACTCCACCTGTGTGGGTCAGTGATGGTATCCAACCCCCACCAGTTCTGCCATACCTTGAACACACCATAGATTTCCACAAAGCTTTGTCTTCACTTCCATACCTCCACCACCACTTTAGTAGCAAGCAGTCATTCACCTCACCTAAGTCTCCCACACCTAAACCTCCTTGCCTTTTGCTTTTGATAACCTCCCTCCATTGGACCAAGTGTACTTTCTCTTATTTTCAGTCCCTCCCTATAGAAAAGAGGACTGAAGTTTCACTAAAGTCTTAACAACCCCCTTAGGCATTCTAAACAATGAAAGGAAACAGATGGGCAAATTTGAGAGGACATATTTGATCAAAGTCAGTCTACTCGCGAAAGATAACAACTTCCTCTTCCAAGAAGACAGCTTCTTCTTCACCTTATCTACTGCTGGATGCCATATACTCTTCCTTCTAGGATTGGCCCCCAATGGCAGACCTAAGAAATTAAATGGCAATTTCTTAGTCAGACAGTTCAAGGTCTGGGCAAACTCCTTAGTTTGGTCCTTTTGGAAGCCCACACCACAAGCAACACTCTTATGATAATTAATCTTTAGCCCAGACATCACCTCGAAGCACCTCAACACCCTTTTTATATTCAGCACTTCCTCATTATCTCTTTCACAAAATATAATAGTATTATCTGCAAATTGGAAATGTGATATACTCAACTCATTAGATCTAACTATGGCACCTTGAAATAAACCTTTCTCTGTAGCCTTTCCCAGTAACAGGTTGAGAGCTTCTGTTACTATAATGAATAAGAAAGGAGAGAAAGGACCTCCCTGCTTTAACCCTTTTTGTAGTTGAAATTCCTCAGTGAGTGCACCATTAACCAAGACAGATATTTTAGCAGTAGAAATGCAAGTCTTCATCCAACTAATCCATTGTTCACCAAATCCAAAGTTTCTCATCATCGACATTAGAAATTCCCAGTTTATTGAATCATATGCTTTCTCAAAATCTAACTTTAGTATAATGCCCTTCTTCTTAGATCTCTTCTACCCCATCTATTACCTCATTTGCTATTAGCACCCCATCAAGAATGTACCTGCCACTGACAAAAGCAGATTGTACCTCACTTATCACAGATGGAAGAACCCTCTTAAGTCTTCTAGATAACACCTTGGCCAAGATTTTATATACTGAACTTACCAACTAATTGGCCTATAGTCCTCTAAGCTTGCAGGGTTATCCTTCTTAGGGATAAGAACAATAAAAGAGTTGCTAATCTCTCTTGACAGCTTGCCATATGTGTGGAATTCATGCTCAACTGAATTATCTCCCCTTTCATTATTTTCTAACAACTTTGTATGCAGGTAAGGTTAAAACCATCTTGTCTAAGGGCCTTGTTCCCATCACATTCTTGAATTGCAGCCTAAATCTCAACTTCAGTAAACACAGCTTTCAAATTCACTATTGTCTCAGGGCTAATAGTAGCAAAAGGACCTGAAATTTTTGGCTTGTGCATTCAATGCTCAGTAAATTACTGACTGAAGTACCTCAACACCTCTTGTTTCACTTGAACTGGATCCTCTAGACTCTTACCCTCCATTAAAACTGAGTCTAACAAATTCTTTCTCTGCCTTCTACTTGCCATAATATAAAAGAACCTAGTATTTTTGTCTCCATATTTAGCCCACTACAGCCTGGATTTTTGGTGCCACAACCTCTCCTTATTTCTGTTGAGCTGCCACACCTGGGTTCTGACTTTTCTTCTTCTTTTAATTTCCAGATCAGTCAAGGACCTGGATTTTGCCTTCAGATCTCATTCATGTAACTCCTTCTCAGTTGCTTTTAGGAGAGTGTCTATATTGCCAAACACTTCCTTGTTCCACACCCTCAGATGATTCCTCAAGATGTTCAATTTTCTCATGACTCTATACCCTGCCTAACCTTGCACTTGTGTGCCTTTCCATCTCTTTTTGACTTCAGACATGAAGGTAGGGTGTGATCTCTAAGCATTAATGAACTTAAAGGGCTTAGGTCCCCAATCCCTATCATCCTTATTTAGCAATATTGGGCAATGATTTGAAATTGTTCTAGGTAAGCCCCATTGTTTGAGAGCAAACTTCTCTAACCATTTTGGATCTAACAGAAATCAATCTATCCTGCTTCACCTATCCCCTTCCAGTGTATTACACCAGGTGTACTGTTTGCTTAGCATAGGCATGTCAGTCAATTTCATCTTTTCTATAAACTCATTTAAGTCTGTCATCCCCCTCTCTCTTCTTGAGCAGCCTTTTCTCTCACTCATATATCTAATTTCATTAAAGTCCCCTCCTACACACCATGGCTTTGGAAAGTGTTGATGGATACTAACCAAAGAGTCCCAGAGTTGTCTCATCTTCATAGCCTCATTTGGAGCATAAATATTAACAATAACACATGGAAAAGAATTACAAGATATACCTAATAAAAGAATGAAGTGCTTGCTGCTGCAACAATCCTGAAGCTCAAAAACCTGTGGTCTCTAAATACACAACAGGCCACCTGCACTTCCATCTAAGTCTACGAGCATAAACCCCATCTCCTCAAAAGGCCAGATTATTTTGACAAAGTTGTCATCCATTGAGCTTCTTTTGGTTTCTTGGAGTAATAGCACATCAATATCCCTTTCCCTCACCAGATTCTAAATTTCCCTCCCTTTTTTTCTGGCCTTTTCAGCCCTCTAACATTTCATGATAAAATCTTGATTACAACAATCATAGCTTACACATTAACCCTATTTAGAAACTAGTTAGGTTCTGTTTGCCTTTGCTTCAGCTGCAATTCTTCTTAAGTCATTCTTTTCCAATTCTACTATTTTGCTCACTACCTCATTTTCTTGGCCTTGGCACTGCATTCCCAATAATGTTCCAACATTCACTATTGACTGAGCCTCCTTAATTAGATTTCTTATTCTTTTCAGAGTCTGACTTTGAGAGATAGACAAGGAATTGGCTGCTGCCACTACTGAAGCTCTGAAAATGGCTCATCTTTGGAAGCCAAGCCTACCCACCATGCCTTTTTGTTTGATATGCCCTCCAACTAGATTGATGCCCCTCATTTGATCACTGCCCTTCTTTCTTGAATTACACCATTTCTTTGCTGCTGCTTCCTTGAATTTTCTTCCTTAACCAGCCCTATGGCTTGTTTGGGCCAGAGTTGGCCTGATTTGGGTATGGGCTACACAATCACTGAGATTCGACCCCATCCATTTATTTGACCCACTGGGCTCAGACCCAACCTGCAGGCCTTCAAGTAGAACTTCTAGACTTATATTGGGTCTTGCACCCACTGGCCCACTCAGTTCTTTTAGAAAGCCTACAGTGCATATAACCTCATCCAACTCATGAACTTTATTCATTATGGCCTGCTGTGAATTAACTTCCTGTACCAACCCCTTCTCTCTATAGCATGCACCTGTTAGGCCATTCCCTATGCCACCCTCTCTGACAGCTACAACTATTGCATGCTTACCATCATTTCCCCTAACCAGCTCATCTAATCTGGCCATCACTGTTTCCAATACCCTACTAACATCATCACATCCATCTACATTCTTCTTTTCTCTGGCTCGAGTAGTTTGCCTTGCAATCTTACTATTACCACCATTGCCGAACATTTGATCCGCCCATTCTTTTGCATTGGAGTGCAATTGTTCATGTTGCATACCTCTACTACTACTTGGACTCGGGAGTAAACAACTGGGGACTTCTTGACAGACCCTTACTAGAATGTGCTTACCTTTGTGCTCCAAAAAAACTATCGCATTGATCATCTCCATAGACTTCGTTATCACTCTTACCTTAGCTTGCTAGAAAGTTTGTGGGTTATTGATATCCTCTTTGAACTGAACTACCACCCCCTAATGACTACCAATGTTGCGAATAGTTGTAACACTCCAAAGATTGATTGGGATGCCAAAACAATTCAACCAGACACCTCTCTTGCTCCACAAACTGACCTTTCCCTCATTCTTCAATTGAATCACACCATTGCTTTTCCCATCCTTCTAGTTGTTCCCTCTCAACCTGCATATGCTGTGCTGAGAGGAAAGTTAACGGTACTATGCAACCAGCCCCCTCTCTTGCAACCACATCCTGCATCCCTCTTTTACAAAGTTGTGCTCTAAAGTCCTTAAAAGCTAAAAAGTTGCTCAACTGTACTACTAAGCTTTCATAACGCCAACCATTGCCTTCCTCATTAGCTTTTATTACCACCAACACACCCGCGCTGGCTCCTCCCCTTACTACTACCTCCGCATATGTCTTCTTACCCAACCCTTGCTGTATCTGTAAACGTTGATTCATCTTCCTTACATCTTCACCTTTGCTCTGCCCCCTTTGCTCCAGTTGACTAGATCTTTGAGGTTTTTGAAACTCTGCTCTTTTGACCCTTAGTTCCTTGTTGTCACACCACAAACCATCTGTCTTCTGGATCACTATCCCTGTAGCTACCTCGCAATCGTATCTTACAAACCCAAATCTGGATCTTGATGCTTTCTTTCTCTTTCCTGGAATAAACACACCCTTAACTAGGCCAAACTTTTAAAATAGATTGAACAATCTTTTAGGATCCATGGAGTCTGGAATATTGTCTACGAATATAGTAACTAACATTGCCTTCTTTCGAAATGCATGCTGGCTATCAGATTGAGGAAATCAACCTTACTTTCATACACATTTTGCAGCATATATATACACATACAGGATAACAACCATTTGTTTGAAATCCTAAATGTAGAACAGTTTGAAACTGTTTCCTAACTCTAAGGTACAAGTGTTTCAATTGAGTTTCTGGTGTTGGTTTGTATGTGGGATTTGCAGTGGCTGGAAAGTGATGTGGCGCAGGTTGGTTGCTTTGAAGGGAGGCTTCAAAATTGAGGAGTTTTTCGTGAAGTTCTTTGAAAGTGATAGAGATATCACTAGCTTGGACAGCTCGGACTAATTCTTTGTATTCATCACCGAGGCCATTGAGGATTTTGTCTGTGATTTCTTCTTCATCCATTGGAGCGCCAAGAAGAGCAAGGTCATCGGCTCGAGTTTTGATGGTTTGCATAAACTCAGTGATGTTGAGGGAGCCTTTGGTGGTGTTTTTGAGTTGGGTTTTGATTTGTTTGATGTGGCCGCGAGAGGGTTTAGCATAGGTGTTGGCTAGAATTGTCCAGGCTTGTTTAAAGGTTTAGGCTTGAGCTATGAAAGGAATAATGGTGGGTGAAATGGAGCCAATAATAGCGTTGAGAATCAGTTGGTCCTGTCGGTTCCATAGAGTGTGACTGGGTTTAGGAATGATGGTATTTGCTTGGGTTATGGTGGTTGGCAGACATGGTTTGGAGCCATCAATGTAGCCAAGAAGGTCATAGGCAATGAAGAGGGTTTGGAACTGCAGTTTCCAGGAGAGGTAAGTGGTGGGAGTGAGTTTGAGTGGAGCTTGAGCAGCAACGTTGATGTTGATGAGAGTTTGGTGTGCTTCATTGGTGTTGAGGATGGTTGCAGGGGCAGACTCGGTAGTCATGAGTGCTGAAGAATAGGAAAAAAAAAAAAAAAAAAAAAGAAATGGAACAATGGATCGGTAGTCATGAGTGCTGAAGAACAGGAAAAAAAAGAAAAAAAGAAATGGAACAGTGGATCGATTTAGGCTCTGATACCATATCAGATTGAGGAAATCATCCTTACTTTCATATACATTTTGCAGCATATATATACACATACAGGATAACAACCATTTGTTTGAAATCCTAAAATGTAGAACAGTTTGAAACTGTTTCCTAACTCTAAGGTACAAGTATTTCAAATGAATTCAAAATAGAGAAACTTAAGGACTGTTATAATCTGTTACAATTCTGTGATACTGGCTACCCACTTTTCAATCCTTTGATTGATGATTGGTCTTTCGCCTTGTCATGAGCATTCCCTTTGACTGTCAATGTGTAATAGCTAGTCATAATTAACCACAAAACATCTCATACACAGGTACAAAGTGAACGACCTTGAAGCATCTACCTTTCTTTGAAACTTCTACTCTTCTATTGTACCGTCACAGTATCCTTCACTACCATTTTTCACCTCCTACATCCTGCTGACCTAAGTAAACATAAACAAAGTGAGTCTACTAACATGACCAAAAATGCTTAAACCAAAATTACTTGGTAGCAAACTACTAGCATCTAGTATCACAAGGTTTGCCATGCAAACTTCTAATCGTACAGTTCCTTACAATTTAACCTCACATTTTTAGCATTTTAATCAAACAGTTGAGATTACATTATTAGTAACCATCTAGCCAAGATGACCAACCAATGACTAAGTTGCCAATTTCCATTAAAATTTAAAACAACTTAGCTTTGGAAATAATGAGTATATTAACAAACAAAACAACATTGTTTTCTCCTCCAATATTATCCTCTATCATTTTCTTTGCTTCCCTTTCTGTGGCAATGGCCTAATCTGATTTTTGTTCCTCTTTTTAACTTTTTGGTGGGTATACGGACAAAGAAGGAAATTAACCAAACTCAGGTAGACATTTTCGTTAATTATCATTAGAATACAACACATGAATTTATATAATGCCAAAGCATCTAAAGAAATAAATAAAATTGATTGTTTTCAACTTAATTTGGCGGCAGATAGAGTTGGGGCACTGAATCTACAACTTTCATCATATAAATATATAATTTCTTCTATTATTTTAGGTGTACATTACTATGTTTGTTTGTAAATACTTAGTATCTGTTTATTCTTTAATCTAATCGCACCAATCAAACGAGCCTAGCTGAGCTGAGGTAAATGTGAAAAGGGTTTATAAATGATGATGAGTATCTCATGCACAACAAAATCAAAAGACTTGCCCATATTAACTGTTGGTGAAAATATTCACCCAAAAAACACTGTTAGTGAAAAAAGTATTTTTTTTTAAGGTAAATTACAAATATACTTCCTAATGTTGCTTAAAGTATAAATTGCCCATTGTAGTTTGGAAAATTATAAATACTTCCTCGTTAGTATTTTTTATTTAACAGAATTAACTAAAAAAATAAAATTTATAATTGCTCTCCTATATAATAATAAAATTACCTAAATTATTAATTGAAACATATTTCTAACATCATTAAAATTTGTTAATTGACTTGATGATTTATTAATAAAAAGAGCGATTTGTTATGAAATTAGAAATCTCAAGGGGTGAAATGTAATTTTCAAAATCACAAGAGACAATTCGTATTTTAATCAAACCTTAAGGAGTGTATTTGTAACTTACCTAAAGCAACCCTCGTGTCAAATGTTGGAGATATTTTTTTGGGTCTGAAATTAGCGAAGTGGAGAATGACTCGATATAGAGAGAACTGGGTTTAAAGATTTGGGTTTGAAAAAAATTATAGAAGTCAAGACCTCGTTGAAGACAACAGAGAAGCGAAGAAGTCGGAGAGAAAACAAGGCATCTCCAACAAGGCGCGAAGCACCGACAAGTTGGCCGGTAAAGACAACCAAGGGTGGAGTTTAACATTAACATTGGGCTTCATGCCAACTCAATGTCAAGAGAATGGTCAAGGTCAAGGTTGAGGTGAAGGTTTGATATGATAGATGTGACATTATTTTATCAAATTATGATATTTGATTTCGAGTTTCTTCATCTTTTATACCCCTTTTAGCATTCATGAAATTATATGACTATGATTAAAATGAGCTAGAGAGAATATGTGTTGCGTTTGGTAAAATTTTAGAATTATACTTTAAGAATAGAGTTGTATTTTGAATTTGTGAGTTTTGAAATTATAATTTGAAAAGAGAAAATTTGTTTGATTATGAGTTTTGAAAAGATTTTGAAATTAAGTTTTGAATTTTTGATGTGACATATGAATTGAGAAAATTTGTTTGGTTATGAGTTTTGAAAAGAATATTCAAAACTTAATTCAAAAAGTTATAACTCATAACTAAACGAACAACTCAAAACTCTATTCCAAATTCTATTCAAAACTCATAATCAAACTCTTTTTGACATTTAATTCAAAAAAATAAGTTGTCATTTTGGTGTAAAAAAAATAAATTATATATTTAAAAAATATCAAAAACAAATATATTTTTTTTTTCCAAACAACATGTGGCAATTGGTAATTACAAAAAAAATAAATAAAAAAAATTATAATGTTTCGGTCAACTGGCCGGACATCCGGGGGGACGTTTGAGAGGATGTCTGGATAGACACAAAATTCAAAAACTTCCTACTTTTAAGAATGGAGAAGACGAAAAAGAGAGAGATGTACCAAACGTGAAAAAAAAGTATATGTTTTGAAATGTGTAATGGAATCACACTTTTAAAACTCTATCCAAACGAAGAATGCAATTGGAGGGGTGAAATTATTATATGAGAACTTCACCAAACACAGCCAGTCTCTTCAAAGACCCCTTTAGGGAAGTGAGTTATAATCCACTTCCCAGATTACAACTCACATCCTCTCTCACAAAAAAGCTGTTTATAAGCAGCTTTTAACTAAAAAGCTGATTATAATCATTTTCTCAAAATAGTTTAAAGTATACATGGTTGATGGTCATGAACAAAAAAATTTCATTAATGGATAGGTTGGTGCCACTAGAATAGTAAACGTTCGAGATTTGAACTTGTTAACAATTGGCAACAATTTTATAAAAAGAAATTAATTTTGACATAAAGAAATAGCAAAATGGGCAACCTCAAGAGACTAAAAGATAAAATTGTTTGCATAGTTGAAAGAAAGGAAGAAATAGTGGGAACCCTAGGAACCACCCAATTGTCTTATCCACCAAAGAAAACTTTCATTTTAAAAACTCAATTGTCATTCCTAATTGAATAATCCAATCAAACTCTTCCACACATAAACATCCAAAGAAAATTTTGTTAAATTTTGTATATTAACATTGAAAACAAACAACATTAAAATTAGTTAGTCTTGTAAGTGTTGTTTTTTTCTATAATTATTATTTCTCAAAGGGGTCTTCTGTTGGCTTATTTGATGTCCTCTATTGGAAGGTAAAGGTATATATTATGCATTCATTTTTTTAGGGGTAAACTATCAATAAGTCTTAATAATTAGACTTAATTCTCATCAAGTTCTATTAAAGTAAGTCTTAGTAAAATTATTATTAAAATATTTTTTTTGTGATGATTTTTATGTCACTAAAATTTGACAATTAGTAACATTTTTTTATTATGATTTTTATAAATTATTGTTAAAACTGACAACGGGTGACATTTTTGTATGACAAATTTTTTAAATTAACGCTGAAAGTTATAAATTAGTGACTTTTTTTGTGATGATTTTTTTAAACTGTCGTTTAAACTTATACTTAGTGACATTTTTTGCGACAATTTTTAATTTGTCATTAAAAATTAATAATTAGTGACCTTTTTTAATAATGTTTAATGAAAAATATCATTAATTATCATAAGACCTATTAAATAATAAGTTCACTTATTAGGACCCATACCTAAGTCTATTTTTATAAAGTATAGTCCAAGCACTATCCAAGTAACTTGGTTAAGCGAATGATAATTAAGTGATCCTAGTCATTGTTGAAGAGCTTTACTAGATGGTAGTCATTGTTTTACTTGATTAAGTGAATGTTACAATCAAATTTGGACAACATAAAAGCCATGGATGTGTACTATCTAAGTTGCTTTGTTGTTTTAAGCTGTCATTTGGCAAGTTGGTTTGGAGTGTGTTGGGATTAAAAAAAAGTACAAAAGAGTAAAATAAGTTAAATAAATTAATAGATAAAATATCACATTCAAATCATAATTATTTTATTTTTTTTCTTATAAAAAAGTCAAAAAGTTATTTTCAAATAAAGCAAATTTAATTAGGTTAAATTAGTCAAAAAATTAAATAGCCAGATTAAAAAAATTCTTTCCAAACGAACCATAAATGAAGTTTGTTCACTTGAAAAGATTTAAGGATGAAAGATATTATAAATTCCAGTAATTAAATTGATGGTTAACTAGTATTGATTTCACTTATTGTTTTCTTATTATTAGTGAATTATATTATCATATTGCAATATATATTATTACACTTCCTATAGATTTTTTTTTAATCACATTTTGTTTATCACCTTGTGACACATTCACAATGGTTAGACATTATTAATGAAACTCATGTGAGATCTACTGCACCGTGGTTGTGGATATGTCACCTCATGAGATAAACATGATAATAAGTACTCGTTTGACAAGTAATTTTTTTAGTAAAAAAATTAAAAAGTTATTAAAAAAATTAAAAAATTGACAATTTATACTAAAAAGTTAAAGATTTTATTTTCTTTTTATTTTTTACATATCTTTTCGTAAAAAGTCAAAAAGTCATTCTAAACATACTAATTTTTTTTACATCATAGTTTAGTCAAAAAGTTATTAAAAAAATTTGTTCCCAAACAAGGCCTAAGTACAGTATTATTGATCAAAATGATTATATCAAATACAATAATACAAAGAAAAAAGACCTAAAATAAAGAGTAAATTGTGAATAGGTCCTAATAGTTGGACTTAATTATTATTGAAAATAAGTTTGCTAAAATACAATAGTTTTACTATAGTTGGACTTATATCAAATACAATATAATTAATACAAAGAAATAAGTCCTATTGAAAATAAGTTTTACTAAAATTGTTATTAAAAATAAATTTTTATGATGATTTTTTATATATGTCGCTAAGAATTGACAATTAGTAACTTTTTTTGTTACGATTTTTATAAATTGTAACTAAAACTTACAATTATTGATATTTTTCTGTGACGAATTTTTTAAACTGTCTTTGAAAGAAAAAAAAATTAATATTTTTTGTGATGATTTTTCTAAACCATCGCTAAAATTTTTAATTAGTGACATTTTTTATGACAATTTTTAAACTATCGTTGAAAATTAATAATTAGTGATATTTTTTAATAGTATTTAATAAAAAATATCATTAATTTTCACATAACCTATTAAATAATAAATTTATCTATTAAAATCTAAATGTAAATCTCCTTATACACAAAAAGTAAGATTATGAGTTGATTTTATTGAAATTTGACAGCTATTAATTTATCTATTCTATTCCATCAAATTTTCGGTTTGCTTTTTTTTTTTTCCTTGACCCTTTTTTGATTAGAGTATAACTTTCTTGGAATAAATTATTGTTAACTTTAAGTAAAGTTGATCTGATTAGTACTTCAAAATCCTGTCACTTCGTACAATAAATGACCTTCACTAAAATAAGAGATGATTAAATTATTTATAAAAAGAAGAAAAAAAAAGAAGAAGATGAAGAACCGTTGTTATTCAATTCCACTTTTTTTCTATTTAAATAAACTATATATCTTGGACAAATGGATAGAATCAAGATTTGAGCATATGTTTAATTAGCAGTGTTGGAAAAATTGAGTTTTTTTATGATTTTAATTAAATATTAAAGTGGTTCTAATCATCTATTGTGTTGGATGTAAGTGAGTCTAGATACTTTATAATAAGATCTTTACTCCACAAAAAGAATGACAAAAAATCATTAAGAATTAAATGAGAAATTGTCTCATGAGGTTAGCTTAATGGAAGAGATAATGAGATTTGTAACTCCTGCAATATTGTAGAGTTTAACGGTGCATTAGTGGAATTCGTAATTCCTACCTTTATTACAGAGGTTAATGGTACATTAGTGACCAACCATAGAGGTTAGAGGCTCCTCCTCTTTCCCCTCTACATGTATAAATTGAGACCTTCCTATCAAGTTTCAAACACACAAATTTTTGTTTCTATCTTACAAGTCAGTTTACTAAAAAGTTCTTACAGTAAGAGTGCTGTCATGTGTTTTGTTCGCTAAGCTGGACAAAGAATGCTTCTACCGTAGCTGGTTTTTGACCGTTGTATCTTGGAAGTAAGGTGTCAGAATTCCTCAAGCACTCGACCCGTGAGGCGGCGAAAATCTATTTTAAGAAATTACTACCATGCAGGCTTCAGTTTGCTTTTTTTACTATTTTATTGTATTGGATATTTCTGTTATAATTTAATTATAATTCTCAACATGTGTTTTTGGAATATAATTTTGATTTATTCGTGAATCTAATTGTTTAATTAGATTCGTATGTATTGTGTGAGAGTTTATGCTACTGTTTTGCCCTGTTAGCCGAACCACCTGTATGATGTATAGTCATGAGCAGTTTAATTAGAGTCTCTATTTCTTTGTATAAATAGGCTACTTCTGCTTGTGTGTATCTATGATAATAGAAATGGGAAAACAGTACTTAGATTCTTTGACTTAGAATTATATGCTTGTGTGAAGATTACACACAAATACAAAACAGTAAATATATTTTGTTTGTATGGTTCTCGACCACTTCTAGGAATACATATGCATGTTATTGCTTTGTTTGGTCTAAACCACCTGTACCATATTATATGTTTACATACTAAATTAATTCAATTTGGTTATTTATGATTGGCCATTGTTTTCATTTACAGTGTATGTTTATAATGGAAAGAAAAAAATTATTTTGTTCCGCTGTATATATATACATAGCCCACTGTTTGCTTTGACCACCAATAAATAGATGGATTTTTTTTTTTTTTTTTGGGTGCCAACAAGTGCAATTAGGCTGGTGTGGTGTTTATGTATTAAATATTTGCATAGACCTTTTTTGTTTGTTTGCCCACTGTTTTGCTTTATATCACAATGCATGCTTGTACATCCAATTGATGGCATGCTTAGAATATTAAATAAACACAGAAATATATATACATGCTGCTTTTACCACGATTGGCCGTAGGTTTTTTTTTTTAACATGTATGACTGTGAATTAAGCAATTTTCTATTTCAATTGTTAGGTTGATTAGAATATTTTATTTCTAGATTTAATAATATAATTTTAATTTCATGGGCTTGATTCTTATTTTTCTTACCATGTTTTGCATGTCCTTGTATTTTTCTAATATGTTTTACAATGTTTAAATTCTTAGTTAATATTGACATGTTAATTATTTTCTAGGTTTTAGTTTTTCCCATGTTTTAATCTCTAAAATTATTTGCATGTTAATTGCTAGAATTATTACATGAATATTGTGTAATTTGATTGGGTGAATTAAATTTTGAATTTATTTTTTTTATTTGGAGTTATAAGTTTAAATGTAATTTTTGGAGTTATAAATTTTAATTTAATTTTGGAGTTATTAATTTTTTTTTGTAACTTGACTACATTTATTTATATGTTAATGGTGTAATAATTTTTTTGTAACTTTTGTAAATTAATTTTAGAGTTACAAAAGTTTGTAATTTATTAGGGAGTATAAGGTTTTGTAACCTTTGTAATAATTTTATTTTTGTAACTCATCTAACATGTTAATTGATTAGTCAATTTTGCTATTAATTTGTTTGCTAGAAGGTTTAAAATAATTTATTGTCTTTAGATTATTTAGTTTGTATTTTTTTTTTTTTGCTGTGATTTACTACTAACTTTCTTTGTAGGCATACCTAAGCGAGGAAATAATTTTTGGACTAAATAGAATCCTTATGGATTGGTTTACTCGTCTTATTTTGAAGCAATGATTTTCTTGAGATTTTGTTATGAGTTCTACCAATATGTAAAAGCATTTTTGTTTGTATTGTTGTAACAAATTTTTTCCTTTCCATTGCTTGTAATTTGGGTTAGCAATTTTTAAATTGCTTGTAAGTGTTGGACCTTGGTTTGTTTAACCTAGTTCATCCCTTGGAAAAACTTAATTCTAAAAAATTGTTTCTCACGAACTAGGAGTCAACATGTTTTTGAAAGTTTTGTCAAAAGGTTAATTAGGTTTTAAGTGGGACCGATGTAACCCCTCCAGTCTTCCTGGGAACATTCTTGACCATGTTCGATTCTAGGTTTAGTGGTGAGACTAATTTTGAATTATCTTTTCAATTGTGAAATTTTCTAGTGTTAAGTTTAATTTCTGGAAACATAGAAAGTGATATTCTGTTATATTTTTCAGAAATGGCAACTGTCACCAATGATGCTACTACTGCTAATGTTGATGGGGGTCTGAACCCCGGGACAACTGACTTGCCAACCCCAACTGTGACCTCTATGGTCAACTCTAGTGCCATTCCGACTATTCCGGGAGGACTGCTTAGTCACCATGAGTGCCCAAAAAAATTTGTTAGGGTGAACTTCAATAAATAGCAGTAAAAGATGTTATTCTACTTGACCACACTGAACCTTGCAAAGGTTTTGAGCGAGGATCCTTCAGCCGTGACAGAGAATGAGTCAGACAGAAAAAAAGTTATGGCGCTTGACACATGGAAATAGACAGACTATCTTTGTCGGAACTATGTGTTCAACAGCTTGGCAGACTCATTCTACGGTGTGTTTTGTGCCAAGAGTTTAGCAAAAGAGTTATGGGAATCTCTAGACAAAAAGTATAGAATTGAGGATGCCAGGGCAAAAAAAATTGTGATTGGCCAATTCCTAGACTTTAAAATAGTAGATTCAAAAACTGTGATAAGCCAAGTCTAGGAGTTCCGAGTGATCTTGCATGAAATTCATGCTGAGTGGATGCCTTTGAATGAGTCATTCCAAGTTGTTGTGATTATTGAGAAACTTCTCAATGGTTGAAAGGACTTTAAGAACTACTTGAAGCGCAAGCGCAAGGAAATGTCAGTTGAAGACCTGATTATTCGACTCTGAATTAAGAAGGATAATAGAAAGAAAAATAGGAAGTACCTCCTCAGTGAAGGCCAATGTCATTGAGCATGGCAGATTTTCTAGGGTGCGGAAGAAGCCTCCTGTGAACAAGAGCTCAAAGCTGGGGCCAAAGGGTGGTGTTGTAAAGAAGCCAGCATACAAGCCTCATGAACCTGGTTATCGATTCTTAGAGAACTGATCTTAAACGAAATCCTGTATGTTCCAGACATTCGAAAGAATCTTGTCTCAGGGTCTCTTATCAGCAAACATGATTTTCGCATGGTCTTTAAGTCCGACAAGGTCATTCTGACCAAGAGCAAAGTGTATGTGGGTAAGGGTTATATGTTGGGGGGTATGTTTAAACTCAATGTAATGACTGTTATCTCAAAGATGAATAAAGATGCATCTTCTTCTGCTTACATGCTTGAGTCTTCCAATTTGTGGCATGGTAGACTAAGACTTATGAACTTTAAATCTTTACGTAGATTAATCAACTTAGATCACATACCATCTTTTAAGATTAATCCAAAACACAAGTGTGAAACTTATGTTGAAGTGAAGTTGACAAGATCTTCGTTTCATTCTATTGAAAGAAGTTCAGAGCCGTTGGACTTAGTGCATAGTGATGTGTGTGACTTAAAGTTTATATAGTCACGTGGTGACAATACGTACTTCATCACTTTTGTTGATGATTGCACTAAGTATTGTTATGTCTATTTGTTCAAAAGCAAAAATGAGGCTATTGACAAGTTTGTTCTTTATAAGAATGAAGTTAAGATTCAATTAGGCCGCAAGATTAAGGCTTTAAGAAGTGATCGTGGTGGTGAGTATAAATCACTGTTTATTGAGATTTGTGTTCAATCCGAGATTATCCACCAAACCACAACGCCTTATTCTTCTCAGTCAAATGGAATTGTTGAGAGGAAGAATAGGACGCTAAAAGAAATGATGAATGCAATGTTGATAAGTTCTGGATTGCCACAAAATATGTGGGGGGGAAGCAATTCTCTCCGCGAATTACATTCTGAATAAAGTACCCTAAAAAAAGGTAGACAAGACCCCATATGAGTTATGGACAGACGTTAAGCCTAAATTCTTACGAATGTGGGGGTGTCTTGCAAAAGTGGCGATACCTACACCCAAACGGGTTAGGATAGGCCCGAAATCCGTGGATCGTATATTCATTGGTTATGCACATAATAGTAGTGCATATCAATTTTTTGTGCATAAGTCTGAAATTTCAGACATACACAGGAATACCATCATGGAGTCAATGAATGCATGTTTCTTTGAAGACATTTTTCCTTGCCGAAATTAAGAAGGGGTTTCTAGGTCTTTGAAGCAATTTTATGAGCTTGCTAGTGATGATGATCATTTTGATAATCAAGTTGATGATCAAGGTGATAATCAAATTGAGGTTTAAGATGAGCCTAGAAGGAATGAAAGGGCTAGGATGTCCAAGTCTTTTAATCCAAACTTCTTGACTTATATGGTTGAGAACGAACCTCAAACATTCCATGAAACTGTGACTTCTCTTGAGAGTCCTTTGTGGAAAGAAGTATTCAAAAGTGAGATTGATTCCATCTTACAGAACCACACCTGGGAGTTGGTGTATTTATCTCAAAGTAGTAAGCCTTTAGGCTACAAGTGAATTTTTAAAAGAAAAATGAAGTCCGATGGGTCAATTGATAAGTATAAAGCTAGGCTCGTTATCAAAAGGTACAGGCAATAAGAAGGTCTGGATTACTTTGATACGTACTTACCTATAACTAGGATAACATCCATTCTCATGGTGATTACGATAGCAGCTTTGCGTAATCTGGAGATACACCAGATAGATATAAAGACAGTTTTTTTAAATGGGGATTTAAATGAAGAAATCTATATGGAGCAACTTGAAGGGTTTTTAGCTCCAGGGCAAAGCAAAAAAGTCTGTAAACTTGTCAAATCATTGTATAGTTTGAAGTAAGAGTCTAAATAATGGCATGAGAAGTTTGATAACGTAATGTTGTCAAGTGGGTTTAGAATTAACGATTGTGACAAGTTTGTTTATGTCAAAGACACTAACAGAGGTTATGTCATTTTGTGTCTATATGTTGATAATATGCTCATTATAGGTAGTAATGATGATATAATTAAAACTACCAAGAAGTTAAACTCTAAGTTTGACATGAAGGATATGGGCGTTGCAGATGGTATTCTGGGAATTAAGATTACCAAAACATTTGGCGGAATTGTACTTTCTCAGTCTCATTATATTGATAAGATACTTGAGAAGTTTAGTGGATCAGATACGAGTGTGTCACCGACACCTGTAGACTTAAGTTTACATTTTACCAAGAATAATAAAGAGAGTGTCTCTCAGTTAGAATATTCTCGGGTAATTAGAAGTTTGATGTATCTGATAAGTTGTACTAGGTCGGATATAGCCTACTCTGTTGGCAGGCTTAGTAGATACACGAGTAATCCCGATACTGCTCATTGAAAGGGCATTGTATGGGTGTGAAGGTATTTACGCTACACTCGGGATTATGGGCTATATTATACTTGATATCCAGCGATGCTAGAAGCTTATAGTGACGCGAATTGGATATCAGATATAAAGAACTCAAAGTCCACTAGTGGATATGTGTTCACTCTTGGTAGGGCGGCCGTGTCTTGGAAATCTTCCAAGCAAACGTGTATATCTAGATCAACGATGGAATTAGAGTTTATTGCTTTAGATAAAACAACCAAAGAAGCTGAACGGCTTTGCCATTTCATTAAAGATATCCCACGTTGATCTAAACCTGTGCTAGCTATTTGTATTCATTGTGATAGTCAATCTGCAATTGGTAGGACACAGAATAATATGTATAATGAAAAGTCCAGGCATATCCGTCGTAGACATAATTCCATACGACAACTACTCTCGAATGAAGTTGTCTCTATAGACTATGTAAAGTCTAAGGATAACATTGTGGATTTACTAACCAAAAGGTTAAATTGAGTGTTAGTCGAAACGTCATCAAAAGGAATGGAGCTGAGGCCTTTAGAAGTTATCGGAATGAAAACCCAACCTAGTTGACTGGGGATCCTAAGATCTAGGTTCAATGGGACAACCTAATTGCGTATAACAATGGTATGTCACTGTGGGAGTACAACCCTCCAACCATTACTAAAAGCAGTGATACCTGAGGGGCTGAAGGTTAAGCAAAGCTTTTAACGACTCTTATGTGTTGAGAATTCAAACAAGTTATAGCAGGATACTTTGAAGAGTCACCTATGTGAGTGTGAAGTGGGGTCGCTTGTAGAAGAATTGGGAAAGGCAAAATTCTTTGAAACTACTCACTGAACCAGGCTAGTGCTCAGGGCTATACAAGGCACACTAGTGAAAACAGAATGGTGGTACGAGTAATTCTCGTGTGAGATTTATTGTCTCAGTTTACATAAACTGCAGAGCAATTCAAGATGTCATATTTACTGATCAACCAGTAAACTCGATAGGTTTTCACTATGAGAGGTTCAAAGCCAAAAGTTACCTTATCTGATGTCGGGGTTAGTCCGTTATACTCTTTCTCAAAGTCATTATTGTTGAACGGTGTTCGTTTGTTGAGTCATTCAGTCAATTTTTATTTATGTGGGGAATTGTTGGAAAAAATAAGTTTTTGGTGACTTTAATTAAATATTAAAGTGGGTCCCAACCATCTATTGTGTTGGGTCTAAATGAGTCTAGATACTTTGTAATGAGATCTTTACACCACAAAAAGAATGGCTAAAAATTATTGAGAATTAAATGAGAAATTGCCTCATAAAGTTAGCTTATGAAAGAGATAATGGGATTTGTTACTCCTGCAATATTGGCGAGTTTAATGGTGCATTAGTGGAATTTGTAACTCCTGTCTTTATTGCAGAGGTTAATGGCGCATTAGTAACCAGCTATAAAGGTTGGAGGCTCCTCCTCTCTCCTCTGTACATGTATAAATTGAGACCCTCCTGTCAAAGTCTCAAACACACAAATTTTTGCTTCCATTTTACAAGTCAATTTGCTAGAAAATTTCTACAGTGAGAGAGTGTCGCCACGGGTTTTGTTCGCTAAGCTAGACAGAGAGTGCTTCTGCCGTAGCTGGTTTTTGACCGTCGTATCTTGGGAGACAGACGCCGGAATTCCTCAAGCACTCGACCCGTGAGGCAGCGAAAATCTGTTTTAAGGAAACTGCTACCATGCAAGTTTCGGTTTGCTTTCTTTACTATTTTATTGTATTGAGTATTTCTGTTATAATTTAGTTGTAATTCTTAGCATATGTTCTTAGTATATAATTTTGATTTATTTGTGAATCTAATAATTTAATTTCACAATTTGAACAAGAAGCAGCTAATCTTTAATTTGTGAACTAAAGAGAATATTTAAGGCCATTTAACCTTTTGCCCAAATTCAACATATATTATTGTAGGGGTTTCACAGAATAAATGTTTATGCCTCATTTTGTGATTTATTTATTATGTGTTAGTATAATTTTTTACAAAATTGATTACATTTAATATCTTTGTATTTTTACCAAAATCTTAATTTGGCTTCTCAATTTTTAATTGTAACAATTAACTCCTTACACTTAATTAAATTGTAATATCACGTTTTCATCCATTTGACATTAAAAAGTTGACAAAACATATCATGAGTCACACATGACATTTTTCTCATCTCATTAATACCTCTAAACTGTTATAAAAAAATTTCACTTCCCTTGTAATTTGGTCACTCCACTTTTAATTTTCAGTAGTCTTATTAATGGTAGATGAACAAAAGAATGACACTGAAAGATTATTTAAAGTGTAACACTTGACTGTCACAATTAAATATATATATATATACGTGTATAAATATTGATGAAAGTATGTGTTAATTGCAGTTAACTCCTTTTTTTTTTATGCCTAAATTGGTGCTAATGGCATAAGTTTGAAAAGCCTATTAGCTACTTTAATGCTATGCCTTAGGGCATAAGGTTCACAAGTACAAGACCCCAACTATCTTAAATTGCAAGTAATGTTGCTGCCCCTACTCTATTGCCTCCTTTTCTTTTGGACTTCACTTAGTTGCAATAATAATATATGCTATGGTTATGAAGAATCAATCTAGAAGATGTGTCAAGAATAATTTGCTGCCAAGTCTAATTAGATAGTTGACTTGTGAAGGAGATTCATAAGGTGCCACTGTTTTGGAACAGATTCTATGTATTCAGACACATGGTATCAACAATATTCTGTCTGCATTTGCACCACTGGCTATTTGCAAATGTGGCCTATTAAAAGCACCTACCTAGTTGACATTGTCTAATGGTTTTGGTTCAAAGCACAATTAAGTTGAAATTTGGCAAAATTTATCAACATTCAATTGAATCTAATTTTCATTTGGTGGCAAAATGACTAAAATGTATACCTAACTTATATTTAGAACTATGCTCAAGTTACGTGATTTTTTTTTTTTAAATTTCTGAACATCATGTTCATCATAATTCAAAATGCAATCACATGCCTCCATAAGAGATGAAGATGAAATTACACCAAAATGATTGTTGAAAAATCATCTCAATAGATTGAGATCCTCCCATACCCAAAAAAAAATTCTCAACGAAAAACGAAATGCAAAGTGTGGGACAATCTTGGATTGAAATTCTTTCTGTTATATAGTTGTAATGAAATATCTATATTATAAGATCTTGGATTGTGAAAAATTTATGCCAATAAATGTAATACTTTTCTTTTTAAAAAATTTAAAATAATAATAAGTTCATATAACTATTTTACGATTACCTAAAAACATTATATTATGTTACAACTTACAGAAAGAATCTAAATCTGATCAGGAGTGCTTGCCATTTAGTTTTGGACTGTTCGGTTTGCGGTTTGGACCTCCCGCATATGTGCGAGTTACGGATTAAATTTGTCTTTAAAAATTTATTGTTGGGTCTTTTTTTCCCGTTTTGTAAATATTTATTTTAGGCCATTTTCTAAAATGCTCAATATTAATAATTAATGAATTGAAACCTATAAAATTACAAACACAATAAAATCAATACCTAACACAAGCAAATCATTCAAAAATTTAAAATTTTAAATAAAATTATAAGCTAACGCAAGCACTTCTTTCAAAATCTTAAACCAAATCATCAAAATCATTCACTATCCAACAATACAATTGAAGTAAAATCATTTAAAATCCTAAACTTACCTAAAAATAATTCTTTATTAACTTTTACATTTATCCAAAATGTAATAATAAAATAATAATAAATTGTTGTCAAATTTCATCCAATTCAAACTCATTAAATAAAATAAAAATATTTGTAAATTCGCAAACTCCATCATAAAAATTTTAAATATATATATATAAGAGTCTAAGTGCAAGCGAGCTCTTACGGGTGCGAATAAAACTCACAGCCCTCTTGCAACCCGTAATAATGTCATATTTCAAATCTCATCCACTCACATTATATCTACAAAATTACCTATTTATATACAAATTGATTCGAATAATCTTATGCCTAACCCTAAATCTGATAAACTAATCTAGTTCATGTGATTCTCTATGTGGAAAGGCAAAAGGCCAGCTCAGCCACCAACTTTGCCAGCACTTTAGTCACAATCTCATGCAAAGATAAAATAAAAACAAAACATCACATCCAACCCATAATCATTACCTCTCACAAAAAAAAAGCCAAAAAGCCAAAAAGAAATAGTCAAAAAGCTAAAAAGCCAAAAAGGTCTCACCAAAAGGAAGTTGAAATTTTTGTTTGACTAAGGTAAAAACATTTACAATAATGTTAGAATCATATTTTTATATTGTAATTTTTTATCTAAAATTCATTTTGTTTTTCCTTTGTAACAAGAAAAATTATTAATTAAATTTTTATGTTTAAGCTTTGCTAACGTATTATTCATAAGGAGAAACACAACTTATATTTTTAGAATTAATCTTTGTTAGATCATTTTCAATGGTTATTCAGATTTGTTATCAAATTTAAATTTGGTGAAATATTATCCTTTTTTCTGTTCCAACCATTTCACTAAATAGATATCAAATTCAAGATTTTACTTTTCTTTTATCAAATTGAGTATCAATATGTCTTTTATTAAATCATTGTTCATAGCCATTTAATTTTCACCACCGAATGTTCTCCCAAATAATCACCTGAAAAAATTGTACTAACAGGTCGACCGCCCGGTCTACCACCTCAAGGGAAAAAATAAAATAAAATAAAATAAAAATAAAATAAAATAAATTTATATTGACTGGTCACCTGCCCGGTCGACCAGTATTCTGATGAAATTCTTACGTTAAAGCACTTGATATCAAAAGAATCTATTACTCAAATTTAATAAAAAAATTAATACATAGTTGAAGATGCTCTTAATGCAATAGCATTATACACACAGAATTAGTTATAAAATTATTATAAAATCATGTGTTGCAAGAGTTTTAATGGTTGGTTTTGTGACTGATTCTTCTATAATATTTCTCCTAACTAATATAGATTTTTTATTTTAAATGAGAGGTAGATTTTAATGATGAGAGATTTTATTTACACTGGACATTTTGATTTTATGATTTCTTATTTTGATAGAGACACATCTATCACATCAGCAGTGATGGACCCCATTGCTAACACACTAATGGTGATTTTAGAGTGTTAGGAAAAATTGATGATTTTCCACAAATAAATCAATCAATGGAAATAAAAATTAATGCGGAAAAATTAAATCAAAGGCAACACAAGAATTTTTACGTAGTTCCCTCAATGTGAGGTACATCCACGGGATCGAAATCCGATTCCACTATCAACCAAATAAGTTTCAAACGATTACAAATGAGACACTAATGGTCTCACAAAACTACCCTTAGGTGAATTCCAAATAATTACAAATAAACAAGAGGAAAGACCTCACCAAATAGATGAACAAAAATCTTCAGAACCAGAGTTGTAGAAGATCCAAAATAATGAACCAAATGAACACCGAAAATGAAGCAAAGAACCACCCAAATTAATTCCACTTTTCACACGCCCAAATAATTGATTTCACCAAAGTGGAGTATGTGTAGCGGCCGTTCTCTTCACTTCGGGATGAGCAAAAACAATCTTTTAATAAACCATTGGGTCCCACACTCTAATAAGGAAGTATACTCAACAATTCTCCCCCTACCGACTTAGGTGGAGACATCAACCATACCCTCCAAAGTTCGACACTTCAAATGTTTGTCCCTCGACAAAATCTTTATCAACATATCTGAAATATTATCATCTGTGTGAACCTTTTCGAGTTGTAACAATTTCGAATCTAACACATCACGAATCCAATGGTATCTCACATCAATGTGTTTCGATCTTGAATGAAAAGTAGAATTTTTACTCAAGTGAATAGCATTTTGACTATCACAATAAAGCACATACTTTTTTTTGCTTTAAACCCAAATCTTGCAAAAATTTCTTCAACCATAACTCTTCTTTGCAAGCTTCTGTAATGGCAATAAATTCAGCTTCAGTAGTTGAGAGAGCAATACATTTTTGTAATTTAGATTGCCATGCCACAGCTCCCCCTGCAAAAGTCATCAAATATCCCGAAGTAGATTTCCTAGAATCAATATCACGGCCATGTCAGAATCTATGAACCCATCAAGTATCGGCTTACCATCTCTAAAACACAAACATACCTTCGAAGTCCCTCGAAAATACCTCAGAATCCATTTTACCGCTGCCCAATATTCTTTACCTGGATTAGAGAGAAAACGACTCACCACACCAACGGCATGAGCAATATCTGACCTTGTACAAATCATGGCATATATCAAAGAACCAATTGCTGAAGCATAAAGAACTTTCAACATCTCTTCTTTGTCTTTCTTACTTAGAGGACATTAATTCGAATTAAGTTTGAAGTGACCCGCAAGTGGATAACAAACCGGTTTTGCTTTATTCATGCTGAACCTCTCAAGAACTTTTTCAATGTAGCTTTCTTGAGACAACTAAATCAGTCCCTCTTTGCAATCACGAACAATTTTCATACCAAGAATTTGCTTTGCCGGTCCCAAATCTTTCATAGCAAAAGACTTGCTCAACTCCAATTTCAACCTGTTAATCATGGTAGAATCTTGACCCAGAATTAACATATCATCAACATAAAGCAAAAGAATAATAAATTTACCATCCGAAAAATTTTTCACAAACACACAATGGCCCGAAGTGATTTTAGAAAAACCATTATTCATCATGAAATAGTCAAATTTTTTGTACTATTGCCGCGGGGCTTACTTAAGGCCATATAAACTTTTCTTCGATTTGCAAATAAATTTCTCTTTCCCTTTCTCTACAAAACCTTCTGGTTGCTCCATGTAATTTCTTCTTCAAGATCACCGTGAAGAAATGCGGTTTTCACATCAAGTTGCTCAACTTCAAGGTTCATACTTGCAGCCATGCCAAGTACAACCCGAATATAAGACATCTTCACAACTGGCGAGAAGATTTCATTAAAATCAATACCTTTCTTTTGCCTAAAACCTTTAATAACAAGATGTGTCTTGTACTCCAGATTCTTGCCATCATTCTTCAATTTGAAGATCTACTTATTTTTCAAAATTTTCCTCCTTTTAGGCAACTTCACTAAATCATAAGTCTGGTTTTCAAGCAAGGAATTCATCTTCTCGTCCATGGCTTTTTTCCAATCACCTTTCTTTGCATACTCAATTGCTTCTTGGTAGCTCTCAAGCTCCCCTTGATCAGAAATCAATACAAATTCATTGGGAGGATACTTTCTTGAAGGTTGTCGGTCTCTTGTAGATTTCCTCAACTCAAGTTGTGGTGGCTGTTCTTGAGTTGGATGCTCTTCCTCAATTTTTGGCTCAACTTCATTAGGAGTAGCATCATCCTCTACATCTTCAATAGGCGGTTGCATATCTCTCCCATTTTCATCATCAACTGAAGATGAAGGAGATGGATCCATGTCAATGAGATCACTAGTTTTTTGTTCCGGCTGATCACTTTTGCCAAAGTCTTCAATTGTTTGGTCTTCAAGAAACACAACATCACGGCTTCGAATGACTTTCTTATCCCACAATCTATACCCAAATTCATCACGCCTATAGCCAAGAAAAATACATTGTCTTGACTTACTATCAAGCTTAGACCTCTCATCTTTTGGAATGTGAACAAAAGCTCGGTAACCAAACACTCTCAAGTGCTCATAAGACACATCTTTGCCGGTCCAAACTCTTTCTGGAACATCACCATTCAAAGGATAGGAAGGAGACAAATTGATCACATCAACCACTGTCCTCATTGCCTCACCCCAAAAAGATCTTGGCAATTTAGCTTGTGAAAGCAAACACCTTGTTCTTTCCATAATGGTGCGGTTCATCTTCTCGGCAACGCCATTTTGTTAAGAAGTCTTCTTAACTTTCTTTTGGTGCCGAATACCTTGGCTCCGACAATACTCATCAAATGGCCCAATGTATTCACTACCATTGTTTGATTGGATGCACTTCAATTTCTGCCATGTTTCTCTTTCAACCATGGCCTGAAAATGCTTAAATATTTTTAGAACTTGATCTTTAGTTTTTATTAGAAAAGTCCAAACTTTCCTTAAATAATCATCAATGAAAGTAACAAGATAAAGTGCACCACAATGTGTTCTAACTTTTAAAGGACCACAAACATCCAAATGAATCAACTCCTAAACATTTTTTTTTTTAGAAGCAACAATTTTATGAAAAGAGACTCTATATTGTTTATCCGCCAAACAATTAACACAAGTTTTAAGATGTGTACCTTTCAAACCGGATAAAAGCTCTTTCTTGAACAATACTTGCAGCCCATTTTCACTCATGTGGCCAAGTTGTTTGTGCCACAATTCAGTAGAAGTATCATTTTCAAGTGCATTGACAACACCTTTACAAATTTTTTCTTGCATCGAATAAAGTGTATGAGTCTTCTGCACTTAGCCACCACCAAAGAACCCTTTGTAAGCTTCCATATTCCATCACCAAATTTGTTGTTGTAGCCTTCATCATCTAGCTTCCCAGTAGAGATCAAATTGAGGCGAATGTCGTGAACATAACTCACATCTTTAAGCAACAACTTGCAGCCCAAATTTGTTTCCAAGCAAACATCACTCATGCCAATAATCTTGGACAAACCTTCATTATCCATTCGAACAAAACCATAATCTCCTTTGGTGTAGGTAGTGTAGAAATCAACTCGAGAAGTCACATGAAAAGAAGCACCGGAATCAATCGCCCAATTGCTCTCTTGGCCCACAAAATTGATACAATCATCTTCACATACGACCATGAGATCATCAGTAGTAAATGTTGTTGTGTCTTCTTGCTTCTTATCCACACTTTTGTCACGCCTTTTCTCCTTGTTATAGAGCTTTCGGCATTCTCGCTTCATGTGCCCTTTCTCATGGCAATAATAGCACTCAATATCTTTCTTTGAAAAAGAACTATCCTTTGATTTGTCACTATCACCTTCAATAGGTCCATACAAATCTTTACAAAATAATAGGTCATCCATTTTAGTTTTCCAAGTTACCCAATTGCTTCTATTGAAGCTAGAAATGCAACCCACATTCCCCTGCATTGATTTACACAAATAAATAAACTCAAATAAACTTGACTCTGATACTAGTTGTTAGGGAAAATCGATGATTCCCTACAAGTAAATCAATCAATGGGAATAAAAACTAATGCGAAAAAATTAAATCAAATACAACACAAGAATTTTTACGTGGTTCCCTCAATGTGAGGTACGTCTACGGAATCGAAATCTGATTCTACTATCAACCAAATAAGTTCCAAACGATTATAAACAAGACACTAATGGTCTCACAAAATCACCTTTAAGTGAATTCCAAATAATCACAAATAAATAAGAGGAAAAACCTCACCAAATAGATGAACAAAAATCTTCAGAACTAGAGTTGTAGAAGATCCAAAATAACGAACCAAATCAACACCGAAAACGAAGCAAAGAACCACCCACTTTTACACACCCAAATAATTGATTTCACTAAAGTGGAGTATGTGTAGCAGCCGTTCTCTTCACTTCGGGATGAGTAAAAATAATCTTTTAATAAATCATTAGGTCCCACACTCTAATAAAGAAGTATACCTAACATAGAGCTCATTATTTAGAGCTCTAAATCATTTTTGTTTGATAGAGAGACTGGACGAAGAGTAATGATAACTGAAAAGATATACATTAATAATAAGATCGTTTATTTGAGGAGTATGAAATACAAAACTTCAAGCGAACATCTAAGTTACCTAATGATAGAGCCGTTACACCGAAAATACGACACTATCCATACCACGTGAGTTGTGAACAAATATTAGATGTAAGGTTGATACGATTTTATATAATGTCTATTAATTAATAAAATATTTATATGATTAAGTTAATGCTTCATTTTGGTGCTGTTTGATAAAATTAAAAGTTAATAATTGAAGATTAAAAATTAAGTATTGAAAATTAAATATTGAATTTTTTAAGTTGAAAAGTTATTTGATAAAAAAATTTAAATGCTAAATTAAAAATAAGTTATTTGATATGTATAAAATCAAATTTAAAATTTATTATTTTTAATTATATATTTTAATTTTTATATGGTAGTGATGGTAGTGGTAGTGGCATGGTGGTTGTGGTGGTTGTAACGATGGTAGAGGTAGTAAATGATGGTGTTGTTTATGACAATAATGAATGTGATGGAAGTAGTTGTGGCGGTGGCATAGTGGTGGTGGTAGTGGTGGTGATGATAATAATTGTGGCAGTGGTGGTGGTAGTAGTTGTGGTGGCATAATGGTGGTAGTGGTTGTAGTAATGGCGATAATGATGGCATGGTGGTGGTGGTGGTAACAGTAGTGATGGTGGTGGTAATGGTGGTAATAGTAACGGTGGCATGATGGTGGTAGTTGTAGCGATGGTGGTGGTAGCGATAGTGGTGGTGATGGCATGATGGTGGTGGTGGTTGTTGTGGTGGTGGTAGTATTAGTTGTAGTGGTAGCGGTGGTTGTGGTAGTGGTAGTGGTAGTGGTAGTGGTGGTGATGGTGATGCTGATGGTGATGGTGATGGTGAGTTTATAATAGTGTATATTGATATTATGATTAATATTTATAAATTCAGTTAAAATCAAGTAAATTTTATATGACTTGAATTTTTTAAAATTTTAGTCTACATTTTAAGAGACATTTAAATTTTTAAGGGATATCAATTATTATTATCAAACAAATTTATTTAATTATCACTTAATCAATTCAATTTTAAGTGTTGAATTATGTTATCAAACACCCCTTTGTCATGAGCTTAATTAGGAAATTTCCATTACTATAATATAAAATTTTTTTTCAGATGAAGAAAATCAGAAACGAAGGAAGAAGAAGAAGAAGAAGAAGAAGAAGAAGAGGAGGGCCATCAACCGGAGGCCATCAACCATGGCGGAGGCGGGAGGCGACGCATGGCGAGCATGGCGATCTCTCTCTCTCTCTCTCTCTCTCTCTCTCCTGAAAATCGGGGCATTCGAGTTGGGAAATTTCGAGCTAAAAAACATTTCTCAATATAAAATTATACTCTTTCCATCCAAAAATATTAATACATTTTTCATTATTCCAAAATATTAATCACTTTTCGAAAATCATGGATTAAAATAATATAAATTTTTTATTTTGTCTTTCTTTTAAATTTATTAACAATACAAAAAACACAATTATAACAATTGATAATTCCAAAAGAATGTACTTTCAAAAGATAATTTTGAAAAATTAATATTTTTAAAATGTAATAATTATACTATAAAAAAAAAAATCAACTTTCCCAAAAATGAATTATTATTTTGAAACAGAGAGTAATATTATTATTTTACTTAATATCTACTCAAAGTTGATTGAATCATAGCAAACTCTTGGCTAAAATTTACAAAAAAATAAAATAAGTTAGAATAATTAATAAGATAAAATATCACATTAAATTTATAATTATTTCATTTTTTTTCTCACAAACATTACATTCAACAATAAAAAAATTTAACTATCTTCTCAAACACAAAATTTAGCTTACTAAAATAATCAAAAACTAAAATAACTTACTAAAATAGTAACTTCTCAAACACCCACGATATGTCCTATCCTATATCAAACCAAGTGTAATTACAGGGTGATTAGAAAGTTGGTTAAAAACTAAATTTTTAGCTTTTTTTGATTTTTTTTTTATTGGTGATATGACCCCAAAATAAATTAAAAGTTAAAAACTAACTTTTAACTAGTTTTCCAAATTACCCTTACATAGAAATTTAAGCAAGCAGCCGAGCCGAGCCGAATTGAGCTTTTTGCTCTCGGCTCGTTAAGTTATCGAGCTCGTTTATTAAGCTCGAGCTCGGCTCGATAAGGGACTGGGCTCGAGCTCGGTTCGGCTCGTTAATTTTTATCGAACTCGGGCTCGGCTCGATAAATTTTTTTTAATATTATTTATATTATTTAATATATAAAAAATGCATTTATATTATTATTTATATATATATATATATTTATATATTTTTAATATATAAATAATATATTTATTATATAATTTAATTAAAGATAAACGAGCCGAGCCTACCGAGCCAAACACATGCGAGCTCGAGCTCGGCTCGTTAACGAAACGAGCCCAATAATCGAGCTCGAGCTCGACTCGTTTACTAAACGAGCCGAGCCGAGCCGAGCCTATTCACGAACAGCTTGGTTCATTTGCAGCCCTATCCCTACATTACACCTCCCCCCCCTTCTCTCTCTCTCTCTCTCTCTCCACGATACATACTAGAATAAGTCCAGCTCCATCGCATCTCTATTTTTCCTCACTAAGGTCATTTCCAACCGTTCACCAAATTCAATATCAAATTCAAATTTGATGAAAAAAAACTGCTTTTTGTGTTCCAACGGTTGCACCAAAATAATATCAAATTGAGAAAGCATCAAACGTTTCACCAAACTGAGGACGGCTTGCTCCTTTCACCAATTCACTGTACATAGCCGTTAAAGTAGAAATTTGTGAAAATTTTATGCTACGGGGTCGACCACCCGGTTGACCACCTGGTCGACCCCCTGGTTGACCACCCGGTTGACCAACCGATCGACCGGCTCATGGAAAAATTAGCCTGCGAATTGGTTCAAATGGTTCAAATTATTGGTTCAAACGGTTCAAAAAAATTTTAAACCGGTCGACCCACTGGATGTCCCTTTCCTTTTTTGATGCACACTACAGTAACCATAACCATTGGAGTTACGCGTATCAAATCAAGAAAATCAACCTTTTTTTACTCAGATTTGGTGAAAATTTTGCTAAACCGTTGGAAATGCTCTAATGCACATATACTATCCATTACTAAATTTGGTTTATTTAGGATGGTTTTGGAGAGTAAGTTAAAAGTTAATTTTTTAGTTTGTTTTAATATTTTTTGAAAAAACATATGAAAAAGTAGAGAAGTAATATGATTCAATAGATTAAAAGTTAAAAAAAAAAAAACTTTTTATCCAATTGCCAAAACCAGCCTTAGATTTCTAACTAGAGACCATGGGTGTGTTTGATTGGACGGACTGGAAAAGGGGGGATTAGAATCCATCGGATTGGAGTCCTGGGACTGTGAATCCCCCGGACTATTTGGTCGGATTGGATATGTATCCTGTGTTTGTTTTTTCATGGGATTAGATGTCCGGACTGTGAATCCTGACTATTTTTAGTGAATCAACGTTTGGTTGAATGGATGGATAGGATAAATGAACAAATGACTATTTTACCCTTTTTAATAGTTTACTAAGTAATAGCAATATTAAACATATCTTTAATATTTTAATTATATTTTAGCTAGATTAAATAAAAATTATTTTATTTTTTTTTACACAATTAAATAAATTTATTTTTAAAAAATAAATAAATAAAATATCAATAAAAATATATATTATTTTTTAATTAAGATTTTAAATAAATTTGTTTAAAAAAATAATATTCAAAAAATGAAATTAAAGAAAACATCTATTACATTTAAATAATGAAATTAAATAAAACATAAACAAAATTTTAAAATAAAACATCAATAAAATATCCATAAAAATTATTTCAAAAATTAAATAAATAAAACATCAATAAAAAGTTAAATAAAATTATTTTATTTTTAAATTGAGACATTTAAATTAATTTTTTTATTAAATATAATACATAATTAAATTTAAATTTGAATTAAATGTGCCACAACAAATGAGGGCAAAATGGTCATCTCACCCCTCTAATCCAAACAGTAAACAATCCCACCAATTCTATCCCACACCCCCCCGGATTATTTTATCCCCCATATGAGGGATTGGGAGTCCGGCCGGACATGGAGTCCGGCGGACTAAAAAAAAAACAAACATCGGATTAGCTTTACTGTGCGGATTACAATCCGCACAGTAAATAGTCCCCCCCTAATCCCATGAATCAAACAAGCCCCATTAGGATCAAGATTCTGTCCATTTCCCCTACGGAAAAACACTATTCCACCTCAGAGGATTTGATTTTTTTAAAAAAATATCTGGTTCCTTCACAAAATAGAGGACTTCTTTCAAAACAAAATCGTATCAATTCACACCCTAAAATTTTAATTTTCAACTTAAGACCCTAAAGTTTACTACGTGTGTCAATATTGACCCACTGTCCATCGCTGTTTGCACATTCGCTGGAGCTATTGGAACTTTTTTTGGGGGCCAAAATCACATCGCATATCTAAGTTTTAACTAAGTTGATCATGAATTACCCTTGAATAGCGTGATTTTTTATAATGTACGTGTCTAAATTGAGCCAAATAGTAGATTGTTCAAGTTTTGACTTAACAACTTAATAAGTTTTAAATGTGTTTAACTTGTTTTTACATAATATTTACATAATGAGTTTACCTTAAACAAATTTTTAATGAATTGAACACAAATTGAATTTGAATAACTTAATTTGTTTCATAACCTAGTTACAAAGTGACAAACTAGCAACTCAATCAAATTATTTTTGTATTCTCACAAATAATTAGAAACTAAAATTGAAGTAAAATAATCTAAAGAAAAACTCAATCAGAATTGCATGTCAACACATCATTCATAAATAAAATACAATCATTCTAACACTATTGTATAAAATTATTCAAAATTAAATACCGTGATAAGAGTTAACAAATAATTGCTTGTCACTCTTACATTTCGTTTGTTTGGATGAAAAATGAAAGTTAACGGAAAATATTTTTTTCTGATCAATGGAAAACAAACTTATTTCGACTAAATATATTTTCTACTTTTAAAAAGTGAAAAACATTTTCCGGACTAAAATTTTATTAATGTCATCACATCACCACCATCACTCTCACCTCCACCACCATACCATCATCACCACAGCCTCCACCACCATCACCATCACCGTCGCCATCACTACCATGCCACCACCTCCACCTCCACCTCCACCTCCAACTCCACCTTCGTTCTATCACCACTATCACCAAACATAAAAAATAAAAATAAAATGAAATTATTTTCTACTCAAACAAACGGAACTTAATTACACTATCGAACACACCCAAAAAAATTCAAACGACAACAGAATTTTGAAATAAGGAGGGAGGAGATAAATTCAAAACAAGCAAGGAATTCTCTGTTTTTAAATTTCACTATTTTTATTGTTGCTACACAATGTTTCTAAATTTTTATACCGAAGGCCTCGTTTGGGAACAGACTAATTTAATAATTTTTTGGCTATTTGGCTAAAATATGAGATAAAAAAATTAGTATGTTTGGAATGACTTTTTAGCTTTTTACGAAAAGATGTGCAAAAAGTAGAGAGAAATTAGAATCTTTGACTTTTTGGTATGGGTTGTTTACTTTTTGGTTAATTTAGTAACTTTTTGACTTTTTAACTAAAAGGAAGGGTTCCCAAACGAGGCCTCAAAACTCTTTATATATAACCTAATATTGTAAGTATATTGAAATGAAACAATAAAAAAATTACAAATTTGTTTTATAAACCTTGGGGTTGGTTTAATGGGTGCAGTTTGGAGGTTTGGAAATGTATTATCTCCACGTCTCATATTCAATTTTTATTAAGTGCTATCAATTTTTTAGAATCACTTTTACGAGTACTGTTCAAAATTTATCGAGGTGAACAGAGAATAAAGAATATTTGGATGAAAGAAATTACAACACTTGTGTCAAGAGTAGTGGCGTTTTCTTTGGCGGGGATAAAGAGACAAGTGTAAACAACCTAGCCGTCTCTCTCCCTCCATTTGACCACTCTCAAATTTTAATTGCAATTTTTGTCATCAAACTATTTTAAATATCCATATTATTCAACATATAAAAATACAAAGATGATTATAATATATATACCTTCACTTGCAGGCTTCAACTTGTATAAAAAATATATATTTCATATTTTTTGGATTTTTTTTTTTTTGGGTTGGGGGGGTTGTTAAGTATATTTTGGATTTTACTTTAGATATTTAATTCTAGTTGTAAATATTTTAAGCTAGAAATCAAGTGTGTCTGTATGAACAATCCATCAAATTAAATATGAAACACCATTTAGAATCTACACAACTGCAGTGACTAACAGTCAAATAATTTACAAAAATAGGTCTTGTTAATGCCGATTCAATAGAAGTTTGTTAAGAAGTAAATACTATAAATAAAAAATTCAATACACATTTCAGATATTTTTATATTTTTTTAAATACGTTTTTACACACATACCAATATTAGCTATTGTATGTTGTGCTGTGATTAGTATTTTTCTATAAAAATAGGGAAATTCTAATATACATCCTTTCAAAAATAGTAAATCATATATATTTTTAATTATGACATTTTTTTCTTTAGTTAGTTATGACTAATTTTTCTTATTTAGTTATAATATTATTTTAATTATGACTCATAAGTTTTTTAGTTATGTCTCATGTTGTGTTTGATTATGACATTTTTTCTTTCTTTTAGATATGATTCAGAAAATTGAAATTATACTATTTTTCTTTTTAGTTATGAGGTGTATGTGATGTACACTCTTTAAAGGGTATGCACCATAATATTTCCCGTAAAAATAATACAATAATATTTTAATTATGAAATTTAAATATCAAACTTTGAATATTTATGTGTTACTAATGAGTTAAGGCCATATTTGAGTCACAAGACTAATAGTGAAGGTATCAATAATCTTATCAAATTAGTGTGATATTCACTATCCAATTAGATTAGTAAGATAAATTATTTCATTGTCCATTATTTAATTTGTATTGGATAAGAAAATATATGAATGTAGGATTACAATTATATTTATTTTCTTTTTCAATCTTACCCACCATCTATGTTTCTTCACAATCTTTGCTTTATCAAAAAATTTTCATAAACGTGGTTTTGAAAAAAAAATTATAAATAAATAAATAAAAGCAAAATAAAAATACAAAATATAAAGACAATCGTTGGTTTGTTTTTTAATTTTTTTTAAATATAAACTAATTTGATAAAATAAATATCAAAAAATATTTTAAAATTTTAAAAAATTATTTTTAGCCTTCTAAAATATAAAATTATATAAAAATAATAAGTGTTTTAATTTTTAGTTAAGGGCAAAAAAGTATTTTTATTTTATTTCCTAGCTCAGGATATATAATCCCACCCCTACCAAATTACTAATAATCTTACAAATTTGTTTGATTAATTATCCAATGAATTTGTAATCCTGAAACAAAATTTTAAAACAAACACATGATTATTGGACCCACGGATTAATAATGTCAATCTCATACTTTAATTATGTCAATCAAACGTGCCCTAATAACCTTATATATGTTACATCTTTTATATCATATCATATTTTGTTTATCAACAATTTATAGGACACATTCACATTTGTTAAATTCAATAAGTTCAATATAAATGGCATTAATATACAACAAATATGAATGTGTAACCATATGACATAATAAACCAAATACAATAACAAAATACTCTTTCTAGCATTATTGTCTCTTTAAAAGAAGGTTTGCCATGATTGAATTCAACATATGATATTATATATGACTACTTACTATTTTATTTCATTTTCTTTTTGAAAAAATTATTTAGAAGTCCTATTAGGGAGACTTGTGCTACATTTGGTCTCACAAAAAAACTTATGTTCCCATAAGTCCTATGGAAAGTTTCTTGACATATTTACCCTCAATATTAATTGTTAATATCATAATTAATAATAAAACCATATATAGAGAAATTGATATAAACGTAACGTAACGTGACACCTACATGAACGTAACGTGACACCTATACATAACGTGACATCTACATAAACGTAACGTGACATATATACATAAACGTAATGTAACGTGACACCTACATAAACGTAACGTGACACCTATATAAACGTAACGTGACATATCTACATAAACGTAACGTAACGTAACGTGACATATCTACATAAACGTAACGTAACGTGACACCAATATGAACGTAACGTGACACTTACATAAAACGTAACGTAACGTGACACCTACATAAACGTAATGTGTCACGTTACGTTTCGCAAACTTAATAAATTTTTATTTTTTTATACCTCCATCCAACCTATCATCACTCGGAATTCTGCAAACAAAACCCCGCATTGAAAAATGAGTTTCAATTAAAAAAAAAAAAATTTTTAATCTAAATATAAAATCAATGTTGCTCTGTTTTCCAGGTGAAAAGGGGAAGAAAACCCAAATCAATGTCGGATTTCACCCAAACGACCCTTTTACTCCGTTTTTCTCAACGACCAAATCAAGGTTCGGCACATCTATCCATAGAATAAAAAACAACAAAGCATATATAAAATATTTTTACTCGTCTTCAAACATGAAACGACGTCTCTGAAAAGCGTTTATGCTTGCATCGGTGTACGATAATATTTAATAATAAAGTAGAAGGGAGGCTGGCAAAGCATAAGGTGTGAAAATGAAGGGTAAAAAAATTAGAATCTTGTGGAATACATTCTTATGAAAATAGGACTTAAGACTCTATAAAAAATTATACAGGACTTAGTCTAGCACAAGGTTCTGAAAAAGAACTTATAAATAAATCTCCCTTTCTTTTTCTTAGTAAAATCAACCAAACAATTTAGGTAATAGGAGGTGAGTAGTAGTTAGTTGGTGTACCAGCACAATTCCTGGATTCAAATTATAATGGGTCCCTAAAACAAAACTAGCTTATAAAATTGAGTGTGAATGCAGAGAGATACTCGTCAACCTTTCTCATGGCGGCTAACTAATAAACCCTCACCACAAAGACTTCCCCTAAACTTAAGTATCTCCTCCCCATCACCGACTATTGGACCTTTTTAGTCGGTTACTTTCTAGAATCAAGAAAGTCTTTCACTCTTTTTATTTTATTTTCAACCCATAGAATAAGTCAATTCTTCCTCAAGAATACATTGGATTTGAGATATTGTTAATATATATTGTTTTAATTTATTAGCATTATATTTATTGCATATTACAAAGATTTTACATCAGAATCTCACCACCTAGAATATGCCACAGTGAAATAGAAAATTCTTAAACTAGTCTTTTACCTAGTACCCAAGTAATTCTGAATTAAGCAGATTGAATTTGAAAATATATAAATAGAATCTAATAAAGAAACAGAGGTACCAAAATAAGAATCTTGTTAATTAAATTTAATACTAGTAGAAAACTGACCCTGTCCCCTTGAATTAATCATAATTCATAAGACTAGATTCTTCCTTCCAACCAAACAGCACCCAAAACAAAAACATCACAACCGAGAGAGAGAAAGAGAGAGTTCAAAAAATCACGTCAACCATAACTAAATACTTAAAGAAAACATCGTTATGTACAGATGTGTAAAACCAATTTCTTTTCCCTCTCTACCTCCTACTATTTTCTTCAACCTGCCACCAGACAGTCAGCAACAAACCAAACCCTAATCACAACTCACCACCACCATCTATTTACTATTGGGAGAATTGAATTTCAATGAACAAAAAAATGAAAATAATTGCAAAAACATAGGGGAGTGTCAAGCATATACTTGTACCTCCATATTTTTGCAATTATTTTTATTTTTTTTATTTACAGAAACACAATTCCAGCTTTCTTTTCCCCCCTTGCTTTACCTCATTACACAATTTGAAATGGTGGGAGTGGCCCCCCATAATAACAAACTATCACCAAACCCACCTCCTCTACTTAATTATATCTTATCCATACATGCCCTAACTCCGAAGCAAAGTATATACCCTTTTGGAGAATCCCCCAAAACCAATTGCCAATACAGTGGTCTTCTTTCTTCAAGAGTATGATCTGATCAATCCCAAATTGTATAGATTCCTTCTCACTAGGCTCCCAAGTGATAACAACACAGCCCCACCAACCCCTACTGTTTCCTCATCACTTTCTGCCTTTTGATGATGTATCAATGGCAATTCATTCACTTTCAAGATACTCATTCCAATTTTTTGTCTCACTGATTCGATGATCTTTGGGTCTGCAGGGTACCCACTCGCATCCGTCACGTAAAAAACATTTAAAGCCGTCTCACTTGTAGTCGATATCTCCGCCCTTGTAATGTTTAGACCATTTTCGCGGAAGGTTCTGGTTACATCCGCCAAGAGCCCGCTCCTATCGGCTGTGCATAGCTCTAACCTCACACCCTGTGATCACAAAACTAGCCTATGAGACTTTCAAATCTTATACAACAATTCACAATTCAATAATTCTTGTTGTTAATGCAAAAAGAACAATACCTCGGATGCTCTCCTTTCTATTGCAGCTTGTAAGCATAGAATCACCCGTTGCTTTTCAGCTTCTGAACTAATTGGGGTACCATCTGTGTGCCTAATGAAGAACTCCTGAAACCAAATTAAACAAAACCCAGGTAAATAAACTGTGAAATTTAAAATTATACACTGAATTTATGAAAGGATTCAAGAATATATTATTACCAAATATGCTCTGTCCCCTGTTGTGTTGATGGTGGCATGGAAGACAACATATTCCATATCTGTCAACGTGCATACGACATCAAACAGAAGCTTCGTTCGGTCCTTGCACTGAATGTTCACAACAGAGTAACACCGCTCCAAGCAATTCTGAACCACAACAAGAGGGCAATCGCCACTAGTCCTTATAATGGGCTTACGCTCATAATCACGATCAGCAAACATCATTTGATGAAGTCTTCGCTCTGTATGTGTAACAGCCATGGATACTGTTGTCTTGGCGCTCCGGATATCATTATCCCCTTTAAGCACTTTTCTCAACCGTCCTTCGATTCTATTGATCTTTTGGGAATCTTCAATGGGGGAACCTGAATCACAATCCTTCACATAAATGAGGGAAGCAATTCTTCCATTATGGGTCCACATTTTTGATTCAACCACGTTGCATTGCAGATCAGATAGCACTGCAAACACCTCGGACAATAGGCCGAGCCTGTCTGTTCCGGTTAGTTCCAGAGCTGTCAAGCCATTGATGCATTTCGATGTCGCATAATGAATTGTACCAAGTGACTGCAGCAACACAAATCAAAAATTAATTAATTATTTAGTTTTCATCAATTTAAATAGTGATTAAGATTTGAAAGAATTTTTTTTTTTTTTTTAATACCTTTTCAATGTAATTAATAACGCTCTCGTCCGCTAACTTGTTTCCCTTCAGATCAGTCACGTGAAAAACTGTAAATGCAAATTCTAACCACCATTAATGGAAATTCTCAAGAATCTTCAGTTTCATTCTATTTGAAAATATAAATACGCTAATGTGCGCCTGGGAGGAGGCGCAGTTTAGCAGAAGCTCCACAATTGAGATTAAAAAGGGAGGTTTCGCTGTGCTTACCGTCCATGAACCACCTTCCATCGGAAGATATGTACGCTTTCTTAATCGAAAGGTTTAGATCCGTGAGAACTTGAACCGCTTCTAGAAGAATTCCGTGTTTTCTCATACTATCAACCTGGAAAATTCCAAGGGAAAAGAAACGATTTGTCAAAAATTTTGGCAGATTTTGTCTGTATTGATGAGTGTTTTTTGTTAGGGTTTCTGAGAAGCTTACCATGACCAGAGTTGCGTTGGCAGAACAAGCATTGTCGATCATGACTCTGCAATAGAAGAGCCCAAGACAAGTCAGAGAGGCCTTTTTTTCCACACACGAAAATTGAATTGTAGAATGTGAATGCAAAATTGTCGTAAATGGAAAAGTCAAGTATGAAATTATGGAAAGAGTAATGAAGATCAGAGATCAAAGATTTCCGAGAGAAAAATAGAAAAGTACGAAACAAAAAGCAAAAAAAAAAAAAGTAATTAATTAAATAAGAAGAAATTACACAATATCTACAAAAATTAATTTTTGATCCTGAAATAGAAATTTAAATGTTTCCAGATGTGAAAAATCAGATTCGGAGAAGCTCCAAATCGAAAATTTTGAAGAACGAAATACACCAAAAACAGGGTCGATTGAAACCATGACTCCAAGAAAACTGCAGAAATTGCTTTAATTGCTCAAATTCACTACAAAGCAAGAAGAGCTCAAAACATTGACGTTGATAACAAAACTGACCTCGGAGTGTTCATCCTTGTCACGAGCTTTTCATACTCGTCCAAATACGCAGGCCACTCCATGCTAAACTTTCTTTTTGCTTTGATAATTTCTCGAGAAACAAACAAGCCAAATATACAAAGCACCAACCAGATCAAGAGCTTTATAGATATATATATATATATATATACTTCCGAGATTGAACTTAAATAGACCTCGAAATTGAATCCCTGAACGAGCGACGAGTTGTACAAAGAACCAGCGAAGCAAAACAGCGAGTCTCTGTATGAAACAAGGCGAACAACAATGCCAGTTATGTGTGTGCTCTCTCTCAGAAATTTTACACTAATCGACCTAAAATTGGTAAGAAAGTATTTTTCTCTCCAGAATTGATTTGGATTTTCTCTCTCTAGATAGTCGAAGCACAAAGCACGCTTTGTTGTTGCCCCCTTAGCTCCTCGGTCGTATTTATATTAATATATTTTAATTTTATTACTAATAATATTTATGTTTCTGAAACCACGCCTATACGCAAAGGGTGGGGCGGTCACATGGCGTGACTGATGCTTGCCCGACATACTGCCCAAACTGACCGCTCTCTGTCTCTCAATATTGTGAGCTGATTCGGAAAAATGGTCTTATGTGTATTAGTATATCAATAGTATTGATATTAACCCAAGGGGTTGTGGCATTGTGGTAAAACATTGGGGTTTAAGCCCCAAGGTCACAGGTTCAATTCCCCACCCCCCCTTGGGCCAATCTCTTGGGCGCAGCACTGTTGGTTAGGAGGTTGGCCAATCTCCTGGGCGCAGCACTGTTGGTTAGGAGGTTGGACCTCAAGTTGTCTAGTCAGCACTTGGTGTGGGTTCAATACTCCCATTGTCATGCGAGTCCCTGGTTCAATACTCATTGTCTGACTAAAGGCTTTGTTAATTCTTGTTGGTTAGGAGGTTGGACCTCAAGTTGTCTAGTCTGCACTTGGTGTGGGTTCAATACTCCCCCGCTGTGCGAGTCCTGACTTAAGCGGAGCTTGTCTTGGGAGGTCGGGGTAAGTTCCCAGGTTATAGCGAGTCCTGACTTAAGCGGAGCTTGTCTTGGGAGGTCGGGGCAAGTTCCCAGGTTATAGTCTCTCGCTTGTACCGGCTAACAGGTCACTTTAGTGATCTCTGCAAGGGGCGCTGCCTTGGACCTGCGGAAGAGTGAGAGGATTTCCCTGTAACAAAAAAAATAAAAATAAAATAAAATAAAATAAAATAAAATAGTATTGATATTATTATTGTGCCTGTTTGGCAGAGTTTAATTACAGTTTATTTTAATTTTTAGTTTAATTTAAATTATTTTGATGTGTTTAGTTTAGCTTATACCTTATAACTTATAATTTTTTGGAAGTCAAAAATCAGCTTATTCTTTAAGTGGAGCAGGAGATGCTTTAAGAATAAAATTTGGAAATCAACAAATTTGAAAGTTATAAAGTATAAAATTTGTTTTAGGTATAAGCTATAAGCACTTTCCTACAAATTTCTATTGATTATTATATAAATTATAAAAATTAAAAATATCTTAAATTTTGTTACATCATTAATTAATATATTAATTGGTACATATATATTAGTCGATTTAAAAAGTTAGTTAAAAGTTAATTTTTTTTATTTTTTTAACTTTTTCTTTTTTCGTGTGTAAAGAATATGCAAAGTAATATAATTTAAAATGAGTTAAAAACTAAAAGCAAACTTTTTTTTTTTTTTTTAACTTCCCAAACGTCTCCTGTGTAAATTACTATCTGCGATGTTAAACTTTGCCCTCCTTTTTTATGGGACTGCCCGATCAAAATAGTTGAAAAAAATAAAATAAATTAAAATTTTAATAAAAAAAAATATCTCATTTAAATCATAATTATTTTATTTATTTTTTTTACAAAAGTTGAAAAAATTAAAAAGGCCAATTCAAATAATTTTTTTAATTCAAAATTAAAATAGTTAAAAAATTAAAAAGTCAACTCACTTCCGAAACGAAACTTACAACTCATATTTTGTCTTTTTAAATTTTAAAATTTAACAGTTAATATTTTTTTGTTAAAATTTTATAAAAAAAATATATTCAACTCATAAATTTAAATTGGGAGCTTTTTTGATAAATTCATTTTCTAAGAGTTTTATTCCATCCAACCCATATTCTTTTTGACTATTCCATTAGGTCTAATTGGAGATAAGAAGACCAAAATACCATTTTCATCTACTTATGATCCATTTAGTTCACATTATTTTCTCATATTTCAATAAGTCTTATTGGTGACATAATTACCAAAATACCCCTAATGTGAATGTTCACACCGTTAATGTGAATGTTCATATCGTCAATGTGTAGGGGCCCGGCCTATGTCGATCCTCGTGGGTGTCCGGAAAAATTCGGGTTGGGCCAAGCCAGCCCATAGGCCAAAAAAATAGGCCCGGCCCGTTGATAATGTGAATATTCACATTGACAAGTTAACATTCACATTGATAGGAGTATAAAATTGGCCCACTTGGCGGTTTCGGCCTAAGCCGTTCATAATGTGAATATTCACATTGACATATCAACATTAACATTGATAAGAGTGTAAAATTAGCCCGTGACCCGTGGGCAGCCCGAAGCCCGGGCCCGACCCGCTCCGTTGACAATGTGAATATTCACATTGACATATTAACATTCACATTGATAGGAGTGTAAAATTAGTTCGCGACTGTGGTAAACCCATTTCCTTGACTAAATTTGCCTTGGCCGGCGATGATAATGTGAAAATGTTAATATTCACATTGATAAGAATATAAAATTAGTCCGCACCCGTGGTCGCCGAAACTAGCCCACGGCAGGTGCGGCGGCGAACTCATTTGTTGACAATGTGAATATTCACATTGATATGTTAACATTCACATTAATAAGAGTGTAAAATTGACTCACGTCCCATGAGCAGCCCGGGGCGAGCCCGGCCCGGCCCATTGACAATGTGAATATTCACATTGATATATTAACATTCACATTGATAGGAGTGTAAAATTAGCCCGTGGCCCGTGGGCAGCCCGAAACCCACCTCACGGCCGTTGACAATGTGAATATTCACATTGACATATTAACATTAACATTGATAACGATTAAAATTGGCCGTGACGGTGGGCGGCGAAACTGGCTCGGGTAGGGTTAGGCCTTGTCAGGTAGGTTTAGGCCGTGAATATTCACATTGACATGTTAACATTCACATTAATAAAAGTGTAACATTAACCCGTGCCCCATGGCTGCCCGAAACCCACTTACGGCTTCTGGGAGGCCCGAGTCGGGCTCGGCCCGGCCTGTTGACAATGTGAATATTCATATTGACATGTTAACATTTACATTGATAAGCATGTAAAATTGACTCGCGTCCCATGGGCGGCCCGGGTTTGGGTCCGGGCCTACCCCGAGCAGCGGGCGAGCTTCAGACAGCGGACAAATTTTACACTTCTATCAATGTTAGTGTTAACATGTCAATGTGAATATTCACATTGTCACTGATCAGCCAAGCCCGCCGAGCCAATTTTCCACTCCTATCAATGTGAATGTTACCATGTCAATGTGACTATTCATATTGCCAGTACGGTTGCCCGCCGAGCTTCGAAGCTGCTACCCACGGGTCACGGGCCAATTTTACACTCTTATCAATGTGAATGTTAACATGTCAATGTGAATATTCACATTGTCAACAGCCGCCAGGCATGGCCAATTTTACACTCTTATCAATGTGAATGTTAACATGTCAATGTGAATATTCACATTGTCAACGGTCAATAAGTCCGCCATGCGGGCCAATTTTATACTCTTATCAATGTGAATGTTAACATGTCAATGTGAATATTCACATTGTCAACATTTGGGACCGCCAAATTTTACCGCCGCCACGGGGGGCGGACTAATTTTATACTCTTATCAATGTGAATGTTAACATGTCAATGTGAATATTCACATTGTCAACGGGCCGGACTGGGCCCGCCCCGGGCCGCCCATGGGCCGCAGGCGGGTTTCACTCCACCACGAGACGCGAGCCAATTTTACACTCCTATTAATGTGAATGTTAACATGTCAATGTGAATATTCACATTGTCAACGGGCCGGGCCCGCCCCGGCTCGTCGGCAAGTTTCAGGCCGTCCACGGGCCAATTTTACATTTCTACCAATGTGAATTTTAAAATATAAATTTTCACATCATTAAATTGCTAATCCTTCAAAAAATATTTATAAAGGTATCAAAATTGAATATAAGGGTATAAGTGTCCAAGAAAATAGTGTAAATCAAGAAAATGGACTTTATGGAATAAAACTATACATACATGGGACTAAATAGGTTAAAAAATTCCTTCATGGACTTATTGGGTTAAAACACTTCTAAATTAGACTTATCAATAAAAATCCCATTTAAATTTAGATTTTTTTTTCCTCAAAAAGGTTTAGGCATTAATTCTCATAAAATGACTAAAATACCCCCTTTACATATAAAACATACGAAATTCTCTAAAACCTCCTCCCCTTCTCTCACTCCTCATTCGATCAATGTCTCTCTCTCTTTCTACCATTTTGATGGACTCAATGTCTTTCTCTTCTCTCTCTTCATCGAAGGCTCTTTTGTAGCCAAGGCACCAGCGACAGCTCCCATCGCTGCTACCGGAGCTATCTCGCCCTTTGCTCGTCGACGGTTTCACCTTCGAATCTCATCGATCGGAGATTTTTAAGGTTTTGCCAAAGAACTATTTGGCTATTGAGAATTATGAATTGTTTCCCCAAATTGAAGGGTTGTTGATGTAAAAATTAATGTACATGTAACCATAATAATGCAGAATTGAACTTTATAGAATCTTGAATTCAATACATCTCAAGAATAAAACGAGCATACCTCTATTAGCCATTGAATTAGAGAAATTGAGAAAATATCCCTAATAGTTGAACCTTGATTTCTTGGCTCACCTTCTTCTCTCTGCCTTTATTAATTAGGATGACTATAAAACTTTGAATGATGAAAAAAAACTCATATTATGTAAGGGGAGTCATCCATCCTTATATAAAGGAGAGAAGATGATCAAATAAACTCTATCAAAAGAATTCATGTCCATCAAGGTTTCCTTCTTATTTTAGAAGAGTAATTATCCCATATTTAAAATTCTAATTACTGAACCTTATCTTAAATATTGGCTTTTATCTAGTTGTGGAGTCCAAATAAAATAAAACATGTAAAAGATATATAGGCTATTGGGTCACACCAGAAAATAAGTCCAACATTCTCCCACTGGGCACATTAAGCATTGATGCAACTATGAGTTTTTTTTTTTTTTTTTTCAAAATATGCAATTTAAAAATAAATTTGACTCATTGGATTCCACATTAAAAACTTTGACATGTGATCACAAAATTTTAAAAATAGCCAATAAGTTCAAATATATTAGAAACTATAATACTGTAATTATTTTAGATCACCAATGTGAGTCATAGTGATTATATAACATTTATGTCATATTTCCTTTTATGCACCACATCATCGATAACTTTCACCAACCCAATCCATTATCAGGATATGTAATTATTTGCCTAAAAGGCTCTTGTAATTTGTCTTGTTAGGACATTTCATGTTTATCAATATTCAAATTAATGTGTACACACACTTTTAGAAACAGGAAAATAGAAACAAAATTATTATTGCGCAAATAGTGTTAAATAAAAATAAGCACTCAAGATTAACCATACATATCATGGGTTGCTTAAAAGACCCATCCTGATAACATGCTCTTTGTATGTCTTTGGTGGCAATCCCTTTGTGAATGGATCAGCAATTATAAGAGAGGTGCTTAAGTTTTCAATTAACACTTATTGTTTCTAGACTCTTTCTCTAACAACTAAGTACTCTACTTCCATGTGTTTGAAACCATCAGAGTACTTTTCATATTTAGAGAAGAAAATTGCTGCGGTATTGTCATAATATATCTTCAGGGGCCTGGCAATTGAGTCAACAACACCAAGTCCTGAGATGAAATTCCGCAACCATAAAGCATGATTTGTAGCCTCAAAGCATGCCACAAACTTAGCCTCCATAGTAGATAAAGCAATAGTGGACTGCTTCACACTCTTCCATGAAATTGTTTTACTAGCCAATAGAAAAACAAAACCTGATGTAGATTTTCTACTATCAAGGCAACCAGCAAAATCTGAGTCTGAGTATCCAGCCACTCCCAACTGTTATGATCTCCTATAGGTGAGCATATAGTCCTTTATTCCCTGAAGATATCTCATAGCTTTCTTCACTGCTTTCCAATGTTCTATTCTAGGATTACTTTGGAATCTTCCTAACATTCTAACTGCAAAACTAATATCTGGTTTGGTACATGTATGGGCATACATTAAGCTCCCTACTGCTGATGCATATGGAATGTCCTTCATTTGTTTTCTCTCTAAGTCATTCCTTGGACACTGTTTTTCACTTAATTTATCACCTTTCATGATGGGTGCATCACCGGCTGAACAAAACTGCATATTAAATCTCTCCGAATCACGATCAATATATCATTTCTGAGATAGTCCTAGCAATCCTCGAGATCGATCCCTAAGGATCTCTATGCCAATAACATAATTTGCCTCACCCATATCGACCATTTTAAAGTTCTTGGAGAGATATTCCTTGGTTTCATGCAATAAGCCAAGGTCATTACTAGCTACAAAATGTCATTCACATATAGCACCAAAATAATGAACTTACTCCCATTAACCTTCAGATATATGCACTAATCAACTGCATTTTCCTTAAATCTGAATGAGGTAGTGGTATCATTATACCTTAAATATCATTGGCTGGAAGCTTGTTTAAGCCCATATATGGATTTCTTTAATTTGCAAGCTAAATGTTCTTTACCTTTCTTTGCAAATCCTTCTGAATGCTCCATATAAATTTCTTCATCTAAATTCCTATTTAGAAAAGCAGTTTTCACATCCATTTGATGTAACTCTAAGTCATAATGAGCTACCAATGCTAGGATGATTCGAAGTGAGTCCTTCTTAGATACTAGAGAGAAAAACCCTTTACAACAAGTCTAGCTTTAAATCGTTCGATGTTGCCTTTTGAGTCGTGCTTGGTCTTGAAGACCCATTTACACCCGACCTTTTTACAATTATTAGGCAATTCAACGAGATCCCAAACACCATTCTGTTCAATGGATTTTAACTCTTCATTTATAGCATTGGCCCATGTAGTAGAATCATCACTATTCATGATTTGTGAAATGAGATTGGATCTTTGTTAATCTCAATATCAAAATCAGATTCTTGTAGATACATCATGTAATTATCTGGAATGGCAAGCTTTCTTTCCCTTTGAGATCTTCTCAGAACTGCCGGTTATGGTGATTCTATAATATTTTCAATGGTGGTATCTTCATGAAGTGGTGAAACATAAAGCGGTGAAGGATTTTCATTATGTTGTTTGTTTCCCTCAGCCTTTGGAATAGTCTGAGGAACAACAATTTTTCGATAAGGGTCAAATGTTGGCACATCTACCTTAATTTCCTCGAAATTCACCACTCATGTTTTCTCACTTCCACTAATTTCACCATTCTCTAGGAATCTAGCATTACCAGTTTCCACTATCCTGGTACTGTAATTAGGATAATAAAATTTGTACCCTTTAGACTTGTCTGGATAACCAATGAAATATCCAGATATTGTTCTTGAGCCCAACTTTTTCTCTTGTGGGTTGAAGATTCTTGCCTCTACTGGACAACCCCAAATATGTAAGTGTCTTAAACTAGGTTTCTTACCAGTCCACAACTCAAAAGGAGTTGTTGGGACCACCTTACTAGGAACCCTATTTAAGATATACATTGCAGTATTTAAAGTTTCACCCCACAATGAAATGGATACAATTGAGTAACTTAACATACTCTTAACCATATCTTTAATTACGATTACGCCTTTCAATAATTTCATTATGCTGTGGCGTATCAGGCATTGTATATTGAACACGAATGCCTTTCTTTTTTAAGAATTTGGCAAATGGGCCAGGATTTTGGCCTGACTCATCATATTTACCATAATACTTTCCACCCTTGTCTGATCTCACTATTTTAACCTTTCTATCTAATTGTCTCTTGATTTCAGTTATATACACCTCAAGGATGTCAACAGCTTGAGACTTTTCATGAATTAGATACACATATCCATAACGTGAGAAATTATCTATAAATGTGATGAAATATTTTTCATCACTAAGACATAGAATGTTGAGTGGCCCGCAAATATCTGTATGAATTATCTTAAGAAGCTCATTATTTTTTGTGGCACCTTTCTTGGTGTGTTTGGTTTGCTTTCCTTTAATGTAATCCACACATATCTCAAAATCAATGAAGTTTAGGTTTTCCAAAATCCCATTCTTTACCAATTTTTTAATTCTATTTCTAGAGATATGCCCCAACCGTCTATGCCACAAGATTGAGGATTTTTCATTAATTAGACCACGTTTTAAACCAATATTCGAATGCAGAGTTATTAACGATTGTGCAAACTCATGATTTAAGGCAATTTTATATAAACCATCACATAAATTACCAGAACCAATCATTATTGAATTAAACATTAAATTGAGTTTTCCACAACTAAATAAAATTGAATATCCAACACGACCTAATTTGGATAACGAAACTAAATTCCTAGAAATTGAAGGAACATAAAAAGTGTCTTCTAGATCCATCTGATGACCTGTCTCTAAGATTAGTCGATAGGTTCCTATAGCTACAACTTCAGCTTTGAGACGGTTCCCTAAATAGACAAATCTTTCACTTTCTTTTGGTTTTCTAGTTGAGAGGTATCCCTGCATGGAATTTGTAATGTGGGTCATAGCCCTAGAGTCAATCCACCAAGTGTTGGAAGGTACTTCAGCAAGATTTGATACATAACAAACAAAAGAAAATTTCTTACATTTCTTTTCGAACCAAGCCTTTTGCTTGCTGCAGTCTTTCTTCACGTGTGTCTTCTTGCCACAAAAGTAGCACTTGACAATGAAACCATTTTGAGCATGATTTTCTTCCCAGGCCTATTTTTTTTTCTCTATAGCTCCATGAGTAACAGCCAATGTAGTTTGACGTCCTTTCGCCCTCAACCTTACTTCCTCCTGAACACACATACTAGTCAGCTCATTCAAACTCCAATTAACTTTATTAGTGCTATAGTGAATTTTGAATGCGCCGAACTGTGATAGAAGCAAGTTGAGAATAAACTACACGAGGAAAGTTTCATCAACTTGCATCCCTAAGGTTTTAAGCTTTGCAGCTTTGTCAGCCATATTGAGGATGTGATCTTGAACTCCTCAGTTGCCATCATATTTCATTATTGTCAATTTAGCCATAACAGTGCCAATAAGCAGAGAGATGCCCGATGCAAGAGGGTGCAATGAGATGGGAACTGTCACTGAAATAAGATAAACATGTGACACCCCAAATTTTACTCTAAGGGTTAGGGTAACGTCACTAAAGAGTCATTTGGTCAATAACCAAATAAGATCCCAGGAAGGTCGGAGGAGTCAATATAGCCTCCATTCTAAGTCCAACCACCTTAGATAGCAAGCTATCTTTTTTACAGATCTTAAGAGGTATTAACACAATGTCTCATAAGTAATGCGAAGATAGGCATAAACAATATACATATTAAATAGGCATAAACAATATACATATTAAAGCTTTGAGAATTATAATGATGAACTATTGATATCACATAAGTCTTTCCTTTGGGCAAAACTTAGGTATATCTATTGTCCACTCGTCAAGAATCACTTCTGTAGGTCTAAAGTAATTTATGCAACTTTTCAGTTAGTCATGTTACCTTTGGGTATTCAATTCTAATTTGTCAAATTACATAAGTTTCATTACCCTACCCAGTTCATAATTACTTGAAAGTGACTCTCTTTTGGGCTAGTAAACCCTATGAATACGGAACTAACCAACAATATTCTCTATTCATTAATTTGAGTTATTTAATTATCATTAATTCAATCACTATTTTATGATTTCTAGAATGTCTTTTATGTGATTGCAATTACCAATATGATAATAATAATAACTCTAGATGAACATGAATATATATATATATATATATATATCAAATTATGCAATATGACAATCATAAATATTTCACATAATGGTCAATAAGAATTACACCTAATATAAATTAACCACTTCAATATTTAATATTCAATGTTATAAAATTATATCATGATATCAAATTTAAATCATGAAAATATATATAAGTGTACATAATCAGACAAGGTAAAAACATAATTACCGAACAATTGAACAAAATTCTAAAATTGTTTTTAATCTATGCACTTTGTCATAACGACAAGCAATATAAAAATTACACTCAATCCAGTGTCATATTATGATGATTATAAAAATTATTATTACAAAAATTAATAATAAATCAAAGCATGCATATTACATGTTTATCAAGTCAAGGATAAAAATTCTAAAGCAACATCGTCACCCCAATAATTGCAAGAATTACAAACAGAGACATTACTGCTGCGTTTTAAAAAACAAAATGCACAATATACATGGGAGAAAGCATATTCAGACATTAAGCAAAAGAGTAAAAGAACAGTTCCCATATGTAAAGATCAAATAATTGAGACTTTGCTTTTAAAATAATATTTTAAAGTCAATACAGATAATAAAATGAAGGTACCCTTTATTAATAATTATAATAACAGTATCATAAATATATTATTACTCCAAGGTGTATTGATTCACAAAACTAAGGCTTTGATACCACATGTAAAAATTAATTTTCATGTAACCATAATAATGCTAAATTGAACTTTATAGGATCTTGAATTCAATACATCTCAAGAATAAAACGAACATACCTCTGTCAGCCATTGAATTAGAGAAGTTGAGAAAATACCCCTAATAGTTGAACCTTGAATTCTTGGCTCACCTTCTTCTTTTTGCCTCTCTTAATTAGGTTGACTATAAAACTTTAAATGATGAAAAAATACTCATATTATGTAAGGGGAGTCATCTATCTTTATATAGAGAAAAGAAGAGGGCCAAATAATCTTTATCAGAAGAATTCCTATCCATCAAGGTTTCCTTCTTATCTTAAAAGAGTAATTATCTCATATTTAAAATTCTAATTATTGAACTTTATCTCAAATATTGGTTTTATCTAGTTGTGGAGTCCAAATAAAATAAAACATGTAAAAGATATATAGGCTATTGGGTCACACTAGAAAATAAATCCAACAGTTGAAGTAGACGACATTACTCTGGCTGATGGCAGAGAACTTGATTGCTGATGACGACAATGAGGGCTTTGCCAATGCTTGCTTGCAGACATTGATCAATGTTTTGGAGAAGAAATTTGAGTAAAAGAAATCAAGGTTGTTGAAGGATGATGAGAAAACAGAACCAAATAGAGCAATCCAAGATAATGGAACATAGGCCAAAGAAAATGGGCATGTTAATTCAAAGCAATTAATGTGGTAGTGTAATTACTTTTTGAATGTTTGATTATGTGCTCGTGATCTAGTGGATTGTAATTTTCAGTTTACTGTATTTGTTCTAATGCTATATTTGAGAATCTTGTAATTATTTTTTGATCCCGTCGATGCGTTTGGTTCTCGAAAAAGTGAATTAATGGCGTTGCTTGTTGTTGCTGCTGTGGCTATCACTCTAGTGACCACCACCATTGTTGATTTTTCTATGTACTCCAAAATTAGAGAGTCTGCCAAGATGAAGAAGAAATTAAACAGATAAAATACTTGAATAGATAGCAAAAAAAAATTAAACAGATAAAAAAATATTTAAACTGATAGTCAAAAAAATTAAACAAATAGATTAAGAGGTAAAATTGAAAATGAAATGTCCTCTAAAATAATAAAATGTACTTCTGAACAAAATATTTTACAAAGAGCGTGCTTCTCCAAAAAAAAAAAAAAACTCATGGGACCTATCGCCTTATATCATCCTTACATTAGACTTTTTAACAACTTTTTCTATAAAAAATTAGATTATGCATAAAATATCCGACACGTTTATTAAATTTTTAGGGTAATAATGTATTTATCGAGTGATCCGTTTGCACTTTGTCAATAAGATAAGAGAGATATAGAGCAAATAAAATTACAAAATAAAAGTATTATTATCCCAAAATAATCAATAACGGGTATTATTATCCTAAAAATTCAACAAATGTGTCATGTGTTTTACATATAATCTAATTCTATATAAATTTCTAACAGAATCATAACAAAAACGGTTAATTGTATCTTGTACAGAAATTAGCTTATTCTGATAAAAGTTTGTTATTGTACAATTACAATTGTCACTTAGAGATGACACCTTAAAATTAATTGAGAGTGGAGGTGTAAATCTAGCCCAGCCAGCCCGGCCCAGCCCCAGACTGGCCCATGTCAGGTCTCGCAGGCTCCTGCCAAAATTCGAGTCACGGGCTGGCTCACGGGACAAAAAAGTAGGCCCAGGGCCAGGAGTGTTCGGGCCTTGGGCGGGCCTCGAGCTTGGGCTTGGGCGGACCTGACTATTTTTTTTGTTTTTTAAAATTTTTTCTACCAAAATTTTATTATTTTCCACTAAAAAAGACATTGAGGCTTAGGCGAGCTGGGTTTTCGACTGGGCCTTGAGTGGGCTTTAAGCGGGCCAATGGGCTGGGCTAGGTGGGTTAAGCCTAGAGACTGAAACGGGCTTCAAAATGATGGCTCGGGCCCAGGCCCAAACGGGCCTAAATGGGTCGGGCTAACCCCAGGCTGCAGGCCATTTTTACACTTCTAATTGAGAGTTGAGAGAGATTGAGAGTTTAAGAGAGAGAATTGTTTGTGAGATTTATTTCGGAAAATGGGAGATATTTAAAGAAATTTGAAAGATTGAAGTAAATTTATAAATAAAAAAAGAATTAGCATTGTGTTAAACGGTAATATGACCGTTAAATTAATTTTATTATTAATTTTTTTTAAGTCAGCGGATGTGTAGACATTTTTTTTATAAAAAAAATCATTCATTGCAACTTGCAATGATGATGTGAGTGATGCATGACATTGACCATGGAGGCAGAGGGTAGGCGAGTAGCACTGGCAAAGGGCAGTAGTAGATGTGCAGAATTTTTTTTTTTTTTTCATTCATTGTAACTTGCAATGATGATGTGAGTGAAGAGGGATGCATGACAAGAGAGGGGATAGGCGGCACTAGTAGGGGGCAGTATCAGCTCTGCCTCTCTGCAAGGAAATGACTTTTTTTATTTTTATTTTTAGCGTTGTTGCAAGATCAAGCCTTTATTTTATTTTATTTTTAATTATTTAACCGTTGCAACTTGCCTTTATTTTTTATTTTATTTTATTTTTTAAAAAAATTTGATCGTTGGCAAAAAAAATGCTGGGAGGGTTGGGCTGGGACGACCGCAAGACTCGATTTTTTTGGGCCAGGCCAATGGGCCGGGCTTCAAATGAAAGGCCCAAACCCAGATCCAAGGTCTTGAGTTGGGCTCAGGCCCGAGTCTAACCAGGCCGAAACAGGTCGGATCCATTTCAGGTCTCAAGCCACTTACGTGTCTCGAGCCATTTTTACACCCCTAAGGCGGGAATGGGTGGAGACATGTTTAATTTGGTTAACTTTAAATAATTACACTTTACATCCTATAATTTACATTAAATTTGATTTTAATCCTTTTTTTTTTTTTAATTGTAACCATTAAATTCTTAACCCTCACTTGGAGCATTTAAAAAAAATAAAAATGTAAAATTTTTTTTAAAACAATTTTTGTTTTTAATAATTTTTTTTTCACAATAAGGTAAATATAGTTTACTCTCTTAAATTATGACTTATTTGCACGTTGTCCCCCTTAAATTTTAAAACTCAACAGTCAGTAACATTAATTAATTTAATTAAATTTATTAGCTACTCATTTTTTTCATTAATTATTTGTGAACATATATTAATTATTATTTTTTATTCATTGTATTTACAAGTTATTTAAATTAATTGTTAGTTCTTATATATTATTTTACTTACATTACTATGGATCCTCATATTCCTAATGTTTATGTCGATGTTGATGCATATACTACACAACATGAATATAATGATTCTCCTTCTAATATCCCTCTTCCAATAGTTGGATCATTATCTAGGGGCACAACTAGTAATGTTATGGAATATTTTGAAAAAATATATATAAATAATTTTGATGGTACAATTACATTTAAAGAAAAATGTAAATATTGTTCACATTTACTTAGTACTGCATCTATAGAGGGTACTAGTCATCTAAAAAGACATGCTAGCAAACATTTACAAAGGCAACAACCTGATATTAGAAGTCAAATATAATTAGGGGCTTTATCAACTGGTAATTTGTAAACATTTTCATATGATCCTATACGTACATAAAATTCTATAATTGATTATATTATTAAAAAAGAACAATCTTTTACAACTAGTGAATGTCTCAATTTTACCGAAATGATTCACGAAAATTTTGCATTGCAATATCAAAGTTTTACAAGAAATACTACTAAAAACATGATTTTAAAGAAATTTAGGAATGTTAAAAGTGAATTATTTGACATCTTTAAAAAATTAAACAGAAAAGTTTGTTTAACATCTTATTTATGATCAAATAATGGTTTAGAATATCAATGTATCACTATATATTTTATTGATAATGATTGGAATTGGAAATTAAATAAAAGAATTAATTCATTTAAATTAGTTGAGCTCACATACACTGATCATTCGCTTGGTGTAGAAATAAGAAATGTATTATATGAGTGGGCTTTACAAAATAAAATATTTACAATTAGTTTAGATAATGTAGCATATTATAATCAAACTGTAACCTATTTAAAATCAATTTTACAATTACTTATTGATCGTGATTTATTTTATGTTCATTGTTGTGTCCATATTTTAAACTTGATTGTTAAAGAAGTTATGCATGTATACGAGATTTCTGTACTTGTAATAAAAAATATAGTTGTTACTATTATGTCTTCTGCTAATCGAATTTCGGAATATAGAAAAATTTGTCAACAAGAAAGTATGCCATTTAAAAAATTAATTTTAGATATAGATGGTAGGTGTAATTCAATGTATAATATATTAAAAATTGTTTGTAAATAAAGAAGAGCAATAAATTTATTTTTTGCAACAATATCAACAGGAGGAGTGCTGACTCCCACAGAACTTAATTGGCGCCATTTAACCTTATATAAAGATTTTTAAAAAGTTTTTGATACTTCAACAAAATTATTTTCTTTTCTATATATATATATATATTCCTAATTCACCATTTGTTTCACATATGCTAATATAAATAATTAAAGTTTTCGTAAAATATATTGGTAATGAATATTATGTAACCATTATTACGTCAATGAAAATAAACTTTGATAAATATTTTGATCATTTTCCTTATCTTTTAGGTTTAGCTATAATAATTGATCCTAGGTGTAAAGAAATTGGTTTACAAAAATTTTTAAAACGTATTTTCGTTGATCAAACACAGTTTGCCCTTACTATGCAAACATGCAACAAATTATTTGAAGAATACAGGGCAGCTATATCTATAAATACACCTACACACATTACACTAGCAGTCTCAACAATAAAAAATATAAGAATATCTCAATATACAAGCATATGTAGTTCTTAACTACAACGTTATTTAGAAAGCCCGTCAGTGGATGATTTTTGACATTTTGGAATGGTGGAAACAAAATGAAACTATGTGGCCTGTGGTTTCACAGATGGCCCGTGATATACTAACCGTTCTTATTTCTACAGTTGCTTCGAAAACAGCTTTTAGTGTAGGTGGACGAGTACTGGGCAATTACTGCAGTAGGCTTTCACCCCAAATGGTTAAGACACTGATGATATCTAAAGATCATATGCATGCGCTTACAAGAATATAAAATTATAGTGAAAATGAGCGAATTCAAAATGATTTGGATGACATATTTTCGAGAAACACGACTGAAATGTCTGTCTCCTTCGATGATTGATCAACAATTTGTCTTTTACTATTTCATTTCTTTTTCTTTTTTTTTATTAGATTATTAAGATTGACTATAATGCAAATGATTGGTAGGCTAGTAGGTGCCAACCTAGTAGGAATGTACTTGACTTATAGTTGTACAATTGCTCTACCATTATCAATAATCTACACCTATTTTATCTAATGATATAAATTTTTGTAATATTTTATTTCATTTTGAAATAAAAATTATTCATTCAATAATTGTTATATAATTAATTTAATATTGTAACATTGAAAGTTTCATTTATATATATATAAAATTATTCATTTTAAAAGAAAAAAATTACATAATTGCATATTTTTTTAATTATAAGTTCATAATTAAAAAAATATAAGTGATACATAATTAAATTTAAATACCACCATAAAACATAACCAAACAAAAATCTCATTAATTTTAACTAAAATACTCAGTATAATTTTTCTTTTATTTTTTTATCCCGAATAAATAATCTATATAGATAATATATTTATCGTTCATTTTTCCACCAAAAAAAAAAAAAGGCCTGCGGCCTGAGCATAGGCTTACCGGCCCGGTCCTATTCTGAGTGGACTTAGGGTTGGATATGGGCTCCACTTTTCGGCCCATAGATCTGGTCAAATTGACCCACTAAAAAAGTGAGAACTCGCAAAACCTATTAGGTTAGGCCATTATTACATCCCTAATCCCGCTTTATCTTTTCCACCTCCCTATCCTATCTCGACCTTTGTATGATATGAAGTGGGATCAAAGATTACAAACTTGTTCTAATCGTAGTCCCTACTGAGCAACTTTATCAATTCAAAACTTGAATTGTATATATAAAAATAAAAATATTAAATAAATATGCTAAAATATTAAGTATTGAATTATGTTAACCTTTCTACTGCCTTTTTTGTTTTTTGTTTTTTTTTTTAATTATATCATTTTGTGTATTGCCATAATAATGTTTGTTCTATGACCTTCTCAAAATTATAGGGCAAAACATCTAACAACCCGTGAGAGTCATGGAGAGAGAGCGGTGGAGAGAGAAAACCAGTAATCCGAGTGAGAGGGAAACAAATCTGAGAGATTTAAAGGATGGAACCCAGTAATCCGAAAGCAAGGGGTTAGGAAACAAGTTTTTGATCCTTGTCATCAAGGTTTGTTTACCATCTTTGTAGATGAGATCCTAGAGTCCATGAATCCGAAGCATTTGTTTGGGCTTTTCACTAAATTCGGAATAGTGAAAGATGTATATATACCCAGGAAAAGAAGGAAGGTCACCAGATCAAGATTTGGATTTGTCAAATTTGATTGTCCAATAGCTGCAGACGTGGCTGTGCAAAAAGCAAATGGTTTATGGTGGGATAACAAGGAACTTAAAGTCAAGGGAGCAGAGTATCAAAATGGTTAGGGACTACAGATCAACAAAGATAAGCATTTTCTTCGTAGACGAGTGAATCAACCAAATATAAACACCAGATCTGTGCAGGATCAGCAGCAGAGAGTTCAATCGGCAAGACTCACTTCCTATGCCAAGGTGATGAAAAGGGGAAATCATGTTCCAAACAATTTGTTGTACATCAAAGCTGATGAAGCTGGGAATGCTTGGCTCTATGAGAGCTTAATCATTGAGCTTAAGTCCTTTTTGGCATTCTTAGATTTTTAGCTAGAATGTAGAAAAAAGGACTTAACGACATAGTTATCAAAATGGGAAGGGGAAGTGGAAGATTAGCTGTGTTAACCTTTAATTCAATTCAAGAGATGAAGAGTCATGAAAAACGATTAAAGGTTTGGATTTTTGACTGGTGTGATTCAGTATAAGAATGGAAAGCTAGATCTGTTATTGAGCAGGAGAGGTGTGTTTGGCTTAGTTGCTTTGGCATTCCTTTTAATTTATGGAATGTTGAAACATTTAGAAGCTTAGGTGCCTTATGGGGTGAAGTGGTCCAATTTGATAAGAATAGTACTTGAGGATTTTCAATATGGTAAGGTTCGAATTATCACAAGTTGTATGGATTTTATAAATGGTGTGGTATTGGTACATAATAAAGAAAGGGACTACCTAATGCGAGTGTGCGAAAATTTTGACTCCTCTATGGTAATGGAGAGAAGCTTGTCTCCAGGTGATTGCAAACAGATGGTTGAAGGAACATCTGTAAATGGGAGAGAACAGAAGAGTAGAGCTATTCATGGCTCTGTGGTAGAAGGTGAAGAAAGATGCATAGAGGCGGGGACATTGGTGGGAACCTGTATGGAGAAGGAGATAGCCAACGACATTAAGGTCCCATCACGGAGCCTCAAAGCTAATGAAGATGATCAGAAAAGTTAGGTGTCAGACACTATAGAAGATACAATAGGTAGCAGTTTTGAAAAACTAATTGAGGAAGCTAACAGTAGGGTGAGGAGAAGCATGTTGAATGAGTCATCATTACAGTTGGATGTAAGTAAAACCATGGCATTAGAAGAAGTTATTTGTACTCTGGGTTTTATCAAAAGTATTACTGGGTCTGAAGGTGAGAGGCCTAATATCAACCTAAGGATGGTTACTAAAGAAGCCAAACAGAGGATGTGTGGTACTGGGCCTTCTGAGGTGTCTAACTATATCTGTAACTTCACAGCATATGCCTCAAACCTCATTAGTGCACGTATGGCTCAAGCCCTAAATAGTGCATATGGCTCTAGCTCTTCTCAAGGTACCTTAATCAGCTTTTTAGGGCTACTATAGCTACTATATCCCTCTCAATTTCGTAAAATAGTTAATCAATTAGACTTAGTAAAAGAAGAATAAAGTTAATGGATGAAGCCCAAGACACCATTCATCTTGGAAAGTCTCTGGGAATTAATTTTGAAGGAAAAGAATCTGAAGTGATGAGCAAACTGGTTGATATGGAAGTTAGAGATGCACAAAGAGTAGCCGGTGTTGATGGTCATACTTAGCAGGCATGTCAGCTGGGGGTTTGCAGTGAAATTGTTTGTAATGAAGATGCTTTCTTGGAATATTAAAGATTTGGGTAGATTGGAGAAAAGGCGTAGAATAAAAAATGTTGTTAAAGAGATAAAGATTGATATCCTACTTCTTCAGGAGACCAAGCGAAGCAATATACAATTGAGAGATGCAAAAGTAGTATGGCCATGGGATAAGATGGAATTTTTGGCAGTACATGCTGAAGGGCGTTCAGGAGGATTGTTATGTATTTAAAGTCCAAATGTTTTTCATGTTGTCAGATTGTTGCAACAACCGAAATTTCATCCTATTATCAGGTACCACTCATGATCTTTTTGAATGTGTTGTTCTTAACATTTATACACCAAATGATGCTGTCAATAGAAGGAAGCTATGGGATTCCATCATCAATCTTAAGCATCATTTTTTGAAGCCCTAGTGTATGGGGGGGATTTCAATGAAATAAGGTTTATGGCTGACAGAAAGGGCTGTAATAAGAGGGACAGAGGTATGGTTGAATTTAATAATATAATTGACCAATTGGCACTAGTGGATATTCCTTTGCTTGGTAGAAATTTCACTGTGTGTAATTCAATTGAAGGTGTGAGATGGAGTAAAATAGACAGATTTCTTATGGAGCCAATATGGTTAGAGAAATTTTGTTTCAAACTTTGGGGCCTACTTAGGGGAGTATCTGATCACTTTCATCTGCTGTTTATGGAGGATATGAGAAACTGGGGTCCTAGGCCTTTCAAATTTATAACTGCTTGCGTTCTTCATTTCAACTTCTTAGCTACAGTGGAGAAGTCTTGTGCTGCCTCCTCTGTTCAAGAATGGGCTGGATATCAATTGATGAGAAAGTTCAGTGCTTTGAAATCGGAGTTGAAAAAATAAAATGTCGAAGTATTTAGGAATTTGGTGAATCAATTGAAAAAGGCTGAAGATGATCTCCATGCTATAGATCTATTAGCAGAATTAAGACCGCTCAGTACTCAAAAAAACACAAATAAGAGGGAAATTAGTAGTCTGGTGTGGAAGTTAAGAAAGAGGAATGATTGGATGTGGTTCCAAAAATCCAGGTTGAATTGGGCACATAGTGGGGATAAGAACACTAAATTCTTTCATATCATTGCAAGTAAAAGGCAAAGTAGAAATTTGTTGGACTCAGTGTTGATTAATGGAGTTAGGTATAATGAACCTGTGATGATCAAACAAGAAGTTTTGAAACATTTTTCCACAACTTTTGAAGAAGACTGGGTTAGTAGACCAAAATTAGTTGGCTCTTTTGAGAGGCTAAGCTCAGTTAAGGTTCGAGAGGTCTTGGAAGCTCATTTTACCATGGAAGAAATTTGGAGGGTGGTCATGTGAATAAAGCCCCTAGGCCGGATGGTTTCAACGTGGCTTGTGTCCAAAAGTGTTGGAGAATTCTGAAGGAGGATGTACTCAAATTCATGCATGAGTTCCATTTCAATGGAAAATTGGTTAAAGGTCTGAATAGTTCTTTCATTGCCCTAATCCCAAAGTTAGTCAATCCTTCAGGTCTCTTTGATTTTAGACCAATTAGTTTATTGAATATAGCCTACAAAATCCTTTCCAAAGTTTTATCACATAGGCTTAGTTTGGTGTTGCCAAAGATTATTAGTGAAGTTCAGTCTGCCTTCATAGGTGGACGTCATATATTTGATGGTATCATGATAGCTAATGAGATCATGGATTGGTGGAAGAAATACAAAAAGAAGGGGATTATTCTTAAATTGGATTTTGAAAAAGCCTACGACTCAGTTAATTGGAATTATTTGTGGTCTTTGCTAACAAACTTTGGTTTTGGGGATTTATGGGTGAGTTGGATGCAAGAGTGTGTGACCACAGCTAGAATTTCTATTCTTATGAATGGTTCTCCAACGGATGAATTCTTTCCTAGCAAAGGGTTAAGACAAGGAGATCCTCTTTCCCCCTTCCTTTTTAATATTGCAGCTGAGGGCCTTAATATGTTGTTGGTACGTGCAAAAGAGATAGGGTTAATCAAGGGTGTTTCAGTGGGCCAATCAGAGTTTCAAATAACCCAGTTACAATTTGCTAATGATACCTTACTTTTTTGTGAAGCAGAAGAGACAGAGTTGGTGACTATTAAAAGAATTCTCAAGTGCTTCGAGATCATTTCAGGCTTAAAAATAAACTTTCATAAGAGTGTGTTATGTGGTATAGGAATCGATGAAGCTTTTGGCCAGGCTTTTGCAACCAAGCTCAATTGTAAGTACCAAAAACTACCAATCAAATATTTAGGGCTACATCTTGGGGTTAACACTAAAAGAAGCAAGTCTTGGCAACCTGTGGTGGATAAAGTTAAGTCAAAATTGGCACTTTGGAAAAGAAAGTTGCTCTCTTTTACTGGTAGAGTAACCTTGATAAAATCTGTCCTATGCAATCTCCCTTGTTATTACCTATCTTTATTCAAATTGCCTGAGGGTGTGGCGAAAACTATTGAGAAAATGCAAACAGCCTTTTTGTGGGGGAGTTCTGAACAAAAAAGGAAAATGCATCTTGTTAAATGGAAGTCTGTCATAACCAGCAAAGAGCAAAGATGATTAGGGATTCTGAATTTGAGGGAAATGAATAACAGTTTACTTATGAAATGGTGATGGAGATATGGAGTGGAGGAAAATGCATTATGGAGGCAAGTTATAAATAGCAGGTATGGAGTTGTTGGAGGAGGTTGGATACCTAATCTTGAGACTCCTGGGAGGGTGTCTAATGTGTAAAAAGGGATTCTCTCTGAGGTAGAGGTTAATTCAGAATTACATGCTTTTTTCCTCTCTAGTATAGAAATTCATTTGGGTGATGGAAAGAGAGTGCACTTCTGCCTGGATAATTGGCTGCAAAATTCTAAAATTAAAGATGAATTCCCTAAGCTATTCAGCTTGTCTACTGAGAAGGAAGAATCTCTAGAATATTTTGTGCGGAGAAAGGAAATTTCAGGGGGGTGGAACTTATCTTTTAGAAAAGTTTTAAGCCTTGGGAGGGTATTGAGGTTAGTAGATTATACCTCCTACTGTCAGAAACACCAGGCCTGAGAGCAATCCTCCTAGATTCTCTTAGGTGCAGAGGTCCTCGTCTAGACAATTCACAATTGTTTCAATGAGATCATGGTTAGAAGCTCATCATAGGCCTAAGCTGTCGATCCCTAAATTAATATGGGGTAATGTGGCTCCTCCTAGAGCTCAATTCTTGGGTTGGCTGATATGGAAGGGTAGAGTTAAAACCATGGACTTTTTGCAAAGAATTGGTGTACTTAGCAGTGGCTTTAGTAATGTCTGCCCTTTTTGTAAAGCTGAACTTGAATCTGTGAATCATATATTTTCTACTGTACAGTGGCATTTGGAAGTCATGGACTGAACTGTTACTCTGGTGGGATGTGCAATGGGCAACACCTGCTTCAGTTGTGGTTTTGTTACATTAGTGGATGGGTTTTAAATACAAAAAGACTATTATGAAGCTTTGGAATTTAGTACCATTGGCTATGCTATGGTCTATTTGGAAAATCAGGAATGATTGCATTTTTAGCCGGTGTCAACCTAATCTAAAGGATTTGAGTGCTAATGTGAAATGGAGAGTGGCTCTGTGGGTAAAGTCCAACCTCTCAGGTTTCTCTTATTCAAATCATGATATTGTTCATAACCTTTATTAGCTTTTGTTCTACTGTTAAGTGTGTTTTGCCTCTGTATCTGTGAGCTGCTCTATTCTGCTGTATATCTGGTGCCTCTGTATACTAATACTGTTGTTTATGTTAATCTGGTGCCTTTGTCTGCTGCTCTACTGCTCTGTTAATCTGATGCATTTTTTCCTAACCAGTCAGCAGTATGTCAATCTACTAATATGGTGTTTTTTGCTAATCTGATGCCTCTGTATTTGTGTGCTGGTTACATTGGTGTATCTACTGTTACATTAGTGTTTGGGTTGGTACTCCTGCTAATCTGTGGCCTACTGTTGTTCTGTGCTGCATACTGCTGTAAACGCGCCCTTGGGCTTCACTCTACAGTTCGGACTCCCTTTTTGTCACGGTTCTAAATCTGAACCAAAGAGTCCAAATCCGGCAAATCGTTTTGAGAAACAGATTTTTGAAAAGAAGTGCCAAACATGGACTGCTTTGCCAGATACAGAGTCGCTACCTAAATATTTTATTTTGGGAAATTTAGGAAACCCTGACTCGGTGCCAAAGGCCACGTGTCCGTCATCACCAAAGTTGCCTCGGCTCGGGAACTTGGGTACGATCAGGGAAGGTCAGCTATGAGCACCCCCTCTCATCCGATCCGAAGACCGACCTCTACTAACCGTGATATCCAATTTTGAAAACGTTATGCGTTCTTATTCCGGTTATTAGCCTAGAATTACTATGTTATGCGCACAGCAAACAAGTATAGACCAAATCGCCTAAATTGGAACAAAATATTTCACGTTTGTTTTGAAAACGGTTTGCTACTCATAAGTAGGCTAAAATGCGGATTTTGCCACTCTCAAGTGGGCTTTTAGAAAAGACGGTTTTGCCACTATCTAATGGGCTCAAAACCCACAGTTTTCATGCATTGTTCCAATTTAAGTAATTTGACCTCCATCCACAGGCATTCAAGCAGTTATATCACATAAGCAGCTAGCCTCATGGTAATCATGCTATTATGGCAACATTCACACGCATGCGATATGTTAAAGCATAAAAGCTTACCTAGTACTCCGAGCCAAAACAAAAGCTAGTTAGTAATCAATACGTGATCCTAGCTCATGTTAAGATGGCTAATGCAACACAGGCAAGATGCAACTAGAATAGGCTCGGCTAATCTAAGATGGCATATGAGATGCTACAAATAACATGTATTCAACTTGGAATTGAAATACAGTGCAGTTAGCATGATGCGCCGAGCCCGGTGCATGTATAACAAATGTATGAATGCACGCATGCATTGCATAAGGTATGCTAATTTAAACATGCCCTAATCTACTATCATAAGTGGGTAAATAAAAGGGAATAAAGAAGTAGGTGTTTGAAGACATGCACACACGCACCCACACTTATTACAAGTCCGCCCTCTCTCGGAGGGACCAAATAATAATACAAACCGAATAAATAATTAACTATCCTAGCTAATTAATTATTACAAACCCTTAACTAATTAACAAATTAATTAAACTATTTAAAGCAGTAAAATGGCCTCGGGAAGAGGGATGCACGTAAGCATGTTCGGCTTTGCTCGGAAATCCAACGCCATACATAAGTTTGCCTCTGTTTTCCCTGCTCTGCTCTTCTGAAAATTGCACAACTCCCAAGGTATACTCCATGGACACTGCGGAGCACCACCGACCAAGTGGGAACACCACCGGCCATTCCCGGATGGTCATCAGCCATTTGTGAAGCCATCGGCCACCAATTGTTGGTCGGTTGGCACTATATGTAGTCGACCGGCCATGTCTTCCTGTAGAACCTGTTTTGACAACAGCAGAGGGCAAAACAAGGCATGGCAATACATTTCAAGCAAATGTGTGCACCAACACACCCCTTATCATGTTTGTGACTCAAAGGGACATGGTTCTCGATTCTCGGATCACCAATCGCGCATTTCAATGCGTGATGGCCCAAGAAACCAAGTATGCACTTTTATGTCAAATGAGATGCAAACCAAATAAACACATAAAGGCTCAACCTCTATCACTTGATTTCAAGAGGCAAGGCATACATGCAAAATGCTATGCAACCTAGGCATGGAAGTTAAGTATGCAACATGGCAATGCAAACAAGCAAGCCATGAACAAGTATGCAAGCTAGTGGACATGCAAGACATGATGCAATCAAGGCATGCAAAGTTTAAGACATGTAACAACATGTAAAGAGTGGACTTAAACTAATTTGGGCATCCCTATACTAGGCCCAAAACAGTGGCCATAAGCTATGGAAATGGGGCCAAATGCACATACAAGCATGCATGCATACATGATCCAATTCCTAGGCATCAAAAGGAAACTTTTAAGCACACTTAAAAGAGGATAAACATGGACAAATGGCATGCATAGAAAGCTCTGAAATCATGTTAGAAAAGGTGCCAAACCAAGTAAACAAGACAAGCATGGCATGCAACAATGTCCAAAACTCAAGGCAAGCCAAGGGGCTTAAACCATGGCCATGCCAACCAAGCCTCAAAGGGCCATAAGGACTCAAAACCATCCCAAGGCAGACCAAAGCAAGGGTAAAGGCACACCTAGATGGCATCTAAAGGGCCTAAACATGGGAGCATACAAAAGGGGCCAAACATGGAGCATAAGATGACAACCTTATAAACTATTAAAGAGGCATCAAATGCAAGCATACAAGCATACCATGAGGACTGAAATGACATGATAAGTGGTTCCAAACCACTGAAATGAAGCAAGTAAAACATGCTAAAGGGGTCAATACTCAAGGCATACAAGAGAGGTTGCATGGTAGCTATACAAAGCAAGCCCTAGATGGCCTAAGAAACCAAAAACAGACCTTAATCATGCCAAAATATGCATAAAAGCTTCACAAAGCTAAGCCAAAATATGCAAGCATGGTGGTCCAAATGCTAGATACATGTTAAGGCAATTTCATGGCATTACAAGACAAGTATGCTAAGCATGCATGGTGTGTCTAAAGCAAGTAAAAATAGAGGTAATACGTGGCAAAATATTACCAAATAACACTTAAGACATGGCCAACATGCACTTAAAAATGGTGCTCACACATGAGGCTAAAATGGCACTTTTTGAAGACAACAAGGAGAGGGGGTGGCCCTCTCCTTATTAGGACCCTAAACCACCATTCTCACTATTAAAATCCCTCAAGATTTTAGTGGTGAGGAGGCCCAAACAAGGTGGTCCCTAAGTTCACCAAAAATAGCACAAAATGGGGCCAAACAAGGCCTAAGAGGGGGTAGACGACCCCAAACACAAAAGTGTCCTTAATGAAATATCTTAAACACAAAAAAATAGAACTTTTTTATGTTATACACAAAGCTCAAAACAGCAAGAAAGATAGGCTAAAAGCTGGTGCAAAAACGGGGAATAAAAGAGGGTTAGATGCTCACCCTTGTAGACCAACGGGGACAGCAGCCTTTGGTCCCAAAAATCAGTTTCTTAGTCTTTGAAAATGGCCTCCAAGAAGCTTAGATGGATAATGGAGAGATGTGGTTGAGAGGTGGTGTGCAAAGGGGCCAAGAATCACACACTTTGGAGCACTCTAACACATACAAATGTAAAGAGAGAGAGAGATATAGAGAGAGAGTGATATATATTCTATATATATTAGATTTTCTAACCCTTGAAAATGGTGGAGAGGCTCTCTATATATAGAGCAAGACAAGGTACTAAGCTTCTTAGAGAAACTAACAAAAAAAGGGTCAAAAGAGACAAGCTTCCAAGGGAAGCTAAGCAAAGGAGTCAAGAAGGCCAAGCTTCTTGGAGAAGCTAGACAAAAGAGCCAAGCTTCTTGGAGAAGCTAGGCAAAAGGTTCAAGAGGTGCAAGCTTTTCTTGGAAGCTAGAAAGGTGCAAGCTTCTTGGAGAAGCTAAAAAGGTTCAAGCTTCTTGGAGAAGCTAAAAAGGGTCAAGCTTCTTGGAGAAGCTAGAACCAAGGTTCAAAAGGTTCAAGCTTCCTCAAGAAGCTAGAACCAAAGGTCAAAAGGTTCAAGCTTCCTCGAGAAGCTAGAACAGGGGGGTCAAAAGGGTCAAGCCTCCCCAAGAAGAGGTCTCGGCCAGAAAAAAAGCCAATTAGCCAACAAAGATGGCCGACCGACCACAAAATGTGCCGACCGACCACTAATAATGCCGACCGGCCATCACCAATGGCCGGTGGCAAGAAAATAGGGCCGGTGGCCTCAAGCCATGGCCGGTGAGGTGTGGGGATGGCCCACAAGCCCTACCATGTCCCTCAAAGGCAAAACGCAAGTGCTTGGTGCAAAACCAGACACAAAACAGTCGAATCGAGAGATCTTGAGACGAGGCGCGTAGCCGAGACCTCCGGGAACTCAAGACGAATACAAACATGGATAATCACCGAGTGTTCAAACGGTGACGTCCAAGTCTTGAGGACAGTCAAAAATGGGGTATCTACAACTGCTGATCTGGTGCATACTGTTGTTATGTTAATATGGTGCATGTTTGTTAATGTAACAACCCTCATACCGTTTATCGATAAATCACTGAATTACGTACTGATTACTGCTAAACTGGACGGCTTATGACTGATAATTGAACTAACTGAAGTACTGAACGGACTGATTGAAAATGAAACTGAATTGACTAAGTATATCTATTGCATTGCATTCCTATCTGTTTGACTTATGTGTTTATCTGTCCATGTTTTATGTTTAAATTACAAATTGAAGGCCTTATCGGCGGCCGAACTGAAAATCGTTTAGTGTTCCATGATCAGTAGAAATAATGTGATTTTATGGTGTATTTATCTGAAAATTGATTAGGTATGATTAAACTAGAATAATTTAAGCCAATTAAAGAGTTCGTTGTAATTACGCTCTTGCCATTATTAATGGGCCTTTGTTTATCCTCCTTATTGAGGCAACTACACTTAGATGAACATCTCATCAGCCACAATTGAGAGCCTATAGCCGACCAAAGTGAATGAGAGGGAGAGAATTGAACTCATCTTGTGCATGGGCTTGAAGAATTGAAGTAATTGTTAAAGAATTGTCAAATTGAGCCTCCAAACCTTGAACACAAGACTTAGGTAAGAGAATACAACCCTTTAATTGTGAGTTTAGGCTAATTCTTGCATGATTCTTGCCCAATTGTAGAATTAAGTCATGAATTAGTTCATACATGTTGAATTAGAGCATAATTCATGCATGCATGCTTGTATTGTTGATTCTTAAGGTATTTTCATGGTAAAAATGGTACATGCATGTTCATAAATAGACTTGAGTCCATGAATTCATCACATTCTTGAAGAAATGAGTCCATTTGGACAAGCTTTGAAGGTTGAATTTGGTTTGAATCCATGCATGTTGCATATTCTCTATGTTCATGGAAAATGGGTTTGAAAAATGGTTTTACTTGACTCACTCTTGGGCTTTGAATTCACAAATTGAGCTTTAAAACTTGTTGTACATTGAATTTGGATGTATTTTCCAGAATTTGGGCCCAAGGGGTCGAGCTTTGAGTGAAGGAATGCTTGGTTTGAGCTTAGGAGGCAAATCTGGAAATTCCAGATTTTGGCTTCTTCGCTCGAGCGAAGGATTCCTCGCTCGAGCGACCAACGTTTACTCTGAGCCACGCTCAAGCGAAGGATTGGTGGCTCGAGCGTAAAATTCGAGCATCCAAGATTTTCATCAGACCGCTCGAGCGAAGGATTGTTCGCTCGAGCGAAGCCTTTGATTTTAGAAGCTCGCTCGAGCGAAGGAAGGCTTACTCGAGCGAGGTCCCTGTTTTCAGCAACTTTTGAAAAATGATTTCTAAGTGTATTTTTGCATCCTCATCCCATTCTAGGCATTCTTAGGCCTAGTTTAAGGCATCTTAATGAGGATATTGATGTAGAACACACCGAGGCAAATTAGGGATTAAGTTGTGATATTTCCCAACTGTGTAGCTTAGTGTGTGTTCAACCTGTGAACTGTGTAGGGTTGGCGACTGGGGAGACACGCTCTAGCATATTGTAGCCCGAACTCTGTGAGTAACAATTGTGTAAAGATATATTCAAAATGATTATCTTTCGAATACTGAACTGTTTACTGAACTGTTTTCGGAACTGGTATTATTTACTGAATGAATGTATGTCCTTTATTTCTGAACTGTACTGTGGCATCCTTAGCACCTACTGTTACTGTTACAGAGATCTCTGTCGGTTCCCTCGTGGAACCATTACTGTTTACTGATCGATGGCCATCATTACTGTTCGGTCTTTAAGACCTACTGTTTACTGCTATGCTAATGGATGTACCACATATGATTGAATAACTGTTCTGACTGAAAGACTGAAATACTGTTTAATGAACTGTTTTCACTACTGTAAGGACATTTCATTCTTAACCTCTTTACGCTTTATGTTATTCACTGGGCTTTAGCTCACTGTTTATATATATATATATGTAGGTGCTCAGCCACCAGACCGGAGCTAGGAGCGAGGGTTAGACTCCAGTTTTGTCAAGCCAGCCTATGTGCCTCACTGCGAGGTTCCAAGCCTAACGTGTTAAGGCTTAGGGGTGTTTTAGCATTCCCCCTTCCGTACTGTCTTACTGTTTTGTAATAACCGAATGAATTGCATAGCCTGAATGTTTACTGTACTGTTGAGTAGGGATTAAGTCCCTCTTTTGAATGACTGTAAATGTTGTATAAACTGTACTGTTTAAATGTATAAATACATGAAAAATCTTTTTGGCATACAGACTGTCACAGCTCAATGGACACTATTTATTTACTGTATTGGCTTCCGCCAGACCCTGAACTCTGTTTTCTTGTTTTCTTGTTAAGTAGGCCTTGTAATCTCGGATTCTTGGCGATTCTGATGCTAAACCCATAGGGCCGGGTTTGGCTCGTGACAATTAACAAGTCAATAGTATGATAATCTGCTAATCTGGTGCATTGCTACCTTTAGTATCTGTGTCTGGTGCTTTTGATAGCTAATCTGCTACTGTTGTTAGCTGCTTCATATCTGTGGCTGGTGCTCTTGTTAGCTATTGTTTTGTGCTTGATTTGTTGTAGTGTTGCTATGTCTATGTTGGTTTCTCACCAACTGATTTTTGGTTTGATGTTGTCATATGATTGTGTGAGCGACTTGGTGCCAACCTAGTTGGGATTGGGCTGTTTCACTATGATGACTTTTGCATCATTCCCCTTCCATTTTCTCCTTTATTGTTGTGTTTCTACCTTTGTTGTAAGGTTTTTTCTCATCAATAAAGTTCTTTTGGTTGATCCAAAAAAAAAAAAAAAGTTTGTTCTATTATTAAGTTATTTGGTAAAAGTTTATTGGGTAAATTACGCTGATAGTCTCTATATTTTAGTATTTATATTAGTCTTTAGAATTTCAATTAGTTCAATTTTGATCATGAATTTATGATTTTGTCTCAATCTAGTCCAATTACTTATATTTATTAGCATTTTTTAACAAAAAAATATGTAATATGTCATATTTTTCAAAACAAAGTTATGAACTTGTTCAATTCAATAAGTTAACTTCAATTAATTCAGTGATAATTTTTCATAAAAAAAAAAATGACAAAATATAAAATTTAGAGTCAAAATTAAACTAATTAAAAGTGTAGAGATTAAAATGACATAAGAGACAAAATGTAGAAACTATCGATGTCATTTGCCTAAATTTATTTGTTATATGTTGTTATAAATTATTCCTTTTTATTTTGCTATGGATTTGTCCCAAAAAAAAAATGTTAATAGGTCCAATTTTTTTTTTATTAATTAGCCTAAATACAAAGCAAATGAATCAATATATTGAGTGACAATTCAAAATTAGAAAATTTTTCAGTGTGCATTGCACACCATATGTAACTTTAACATAAAATTATATAAGTTTTTACGAATTTACATAAGTAATTTAAAAATATATATATAAATTGAGTAGAAAATTGGTATAAATTTACAAAATCGCAAATTTATGTTCAATTTGCGTATTTTTATGAGATCACTTATATAAGTTTGTAAAAACTAACGTTAACTTATGTAATTTTGTGTTAGGATTACATACGGTGTGCATTTCACACCAGAACATTTCCCTTCAAAATTACAAACAATTCAAATTTAGAAAAATTCTAATATATACCCCTTTAAAAATGGTATACCATATGCACCCCTAATTATGACATTTTATTCTTCAGTTGTGATCAATTTTTTTTCTTTAGTTATGATATTTAAAAAAAAATTTAATATACACCATTTTAATAATGGTGTACCATATACACCCCTAATTATGATTTTTTTTTTTTCTTTAGTTGTGATATTATTTTAGTTATGATACTTAAGTTAGTTAGTGATGCCTCATATTGTATTTAGTTATAACATTTTTTTAATTATAACTCAAAAAATTAAAATTATACTATTTTTATTTTTAATTATAAGATGTATATGATCCATAGAACTTCGGTTATGAGGGTTGACTTGAAAACTTTCAATACAATTCAAATTAATTTAGACAATTTATTAACTCGATTGTATTTGCACCCTTACACTTTTGTACCGAGTAATATTAATGTATAACTTGGGGGATTAACTTCACAGTGGTGCCAGTAAAAGCAGTTATAAAATCATGAAAAATATAACAATTTGTTTATTAAAGTGTATAATTTTTTTTTATTGATGTGTAAATTTTGTTTGATTGTTATATTGTACTGTTATTTTTCCTATAACTTACAAATCATTTATTGATGTGACAATTATTATACTCTTTACGTCTTAAAATATTAATTTTTTATTTTATTTTTCATTATTTTAAAATATTAATTATTTTTTAAAAATTAATAACTAAAATAATAAATTTTTTATTTTATTTTTCTTTTAAATTCATTAATTGATATTTCATAAAAAAAGTTAAAAGGGTAGTTTTAAAAAATTAAACATTTTAAAATATAATAATTATATTATAAAAAAAAATGTTGAATTTCCTAGAAGCAACTATAAATATTTTGAGATAGAAAAAATATTATTAAAAAGAAAATATTATAAATCTCAAATTTTTTACTAAATAAATGAGCACATATATCAGACAGATAGCATATCTATGTGAGATATTCAATTATTTATTTAATAAAAAATTTTAACATTACTTTTATTTACAGGCCAAGAGCTAAGGACACGCGCCGTTTGATCCTCCAATCCAAAGTCCAGCTGGAATGCGATGTAGACTAGAGGAATGTACTTTGCGTGCGTTGGACTCAAATTATAGAGTCAAGATTCTCTCATTTCATTTCCTATTTGCAGGGTTATTAGGTGCTTCTTTCTTACATTTTTTACTTGTAGAGTCATTGGATTCACTTTTAGGCTCAATTTTGATAATTCGAATTGTTCATATTTTAAGATTTGTTTAGTATATCATACTTATAAAAAAATCAAGTTGATCGGATATCAGAAAACATATGTTTGGAAAATTGTTTATTAAATTTTTTAAAAAACTAGTTTTTAGTTCAATTTTTTCGAACACATGTTTTCTGATATCCGATCAATTTGATTTTTTACAAGTATGATATACTGAACAAATCTTAAAATATGAACAGTTCAAATTATCAAAATTGAACCTAAAAGTGGGTCCAATGGCCCTACAAGTAGGAAATGATGCAAGGAGGGGATCCTTGTTCCAAATTATAGTGGAGTTGAGGAATCAGGATCCTCTCCTTGAGGTTCTTACTTGACTTTCTACTTGTTGAGCCATTGGGCCCACTTTTAGGTCCAATTTTGATAATTCGAATCGTTCACATTTTAAGATTTGTTGAATATATCATACCTGTAAAAAATCAAGTTGATCGGATATCAGAAAGCATGTGTTTGGAAAACTGTTTATTAAATTTTTTAAAAAAAATAATTTTTAGTTAGTTTTCTGAACATATGCTTTTTGATATCTGATTAATTTGATTTTTTATAGGTATGATATATTCAACAAATCTTAAAATATGAACGGTTCGGATTATCAAAATTGAACCTAAAAGTGGGCACGATAACCCAGTAAATAAGAAGTCAAGTAAGAACCTTAAGGAGAGGATCCTGATTCGGAGTTGAGCCTAGAAATAGTTTAGGAGCTAGGAGTGTTTTGAGAATATACTTAAAAGTTAATTTTTTAATTTTAATTTTAATTTTTATTATTTTATATGTGGGGGGCTGTAATTTAAAATGAATTAAAAATGAATTTTTAATTTTTTTAGTATTGTCAAAACACACACAACAGATTTATCCACGTGGCTTTGTGGGGCCAAAGTGGTATGAGACAATTGCACGCCTGCTTGCTTGTTCATTAAATTGAGATTTGCCGACCAAAATTATGACGTCCACACGTGACAACACCGCTCATCTATACGACCACTTTCCCTTATAATAGTGATAAATACCAGCCTCTGAATTATATATTTTAGTTAAAAAATTAAAAAATTATTATAAATTATCATATTATTTTTTTATTTTTTATAAAAAATTAAAAAATTATTAAAATAATATGTTTTTAAATGAAACTTAATAAGTGGTCTTTATATATTGTTTAATGTTGAGATTAATATAAAAAATAAAGAAAAAATTAAAAAGTGTTTCAAAATGAATAAAAAAATGTTATAAAACTCAGAGAAACTGTATTGAGTACTAAAGTTATTTTGTCATCTTTTTTTTTTTTTTTAATCCTTCCACTTGTTAGCAAGACTCTATAATAATTGTTTTGGGAATTAATTTATTAAAGACTTATTAATTTTTTTACAAAGGAAGTAAAACAAAAAGAATTTTCTCATTTCAAATGATTTTTTGCCTTTTTTTTTTGGCCAAAAAATCAATTTTTCAAAATAGGCTTTTGATGAATAAATACTATATTAATTGAGGCCTGTTTTGGGAATTGCCAAAAAATAAAAAATTATTGACTTTTTGACTTATTTGAATAATATCACCTTACTTTTGTATGGCTTTTCGTAATAAATAACAAAAAAAACAATTTTTTTGCACTTTCCAAAACAACCTGAAATATAATATTTGATGAATTAGGTGGCTTGTGGTTTGCTTATTTAGTAATTTTTTGATTTTTTATGAAAAAATATATAGAAAAATAAAGAAGTGACATAATAACTTATATAAAAAAAAAAGAAGTAAATAAACTGTTTATTTAAATTGTTGCCAAACCACCTTAGTGGGATTTGATTTACAAATTTTGTGTTTTAATTTATATAATAAATACTTAGCATGCAATATTGAAATGTATAGAATCATTGCCCTAAGAGCATCTCAAATGACAAATGCTATAATAATATTGTCATTACTATAATTTGGCAATGAATAAGTAGAAAATGGTAGAATTATAACAATGTTACTCTAATGATCATTTTTTTGGTAGAATCAAACACATAAACTGATGTGTTCCGATGACCTACAAAAATGACGATTTTGTAAAAATTTATCTGTTTTGCTAGGAAGGAGGGAGAGAGGGAGGGAGATCTTGGCAGCTATTGGCACATATGACAATTGCCAAAACTTTTGCCAAATTTGACAAAGTTTTGACATTTGCCAAATTTGATAGCTTCTATATATGACCAATGGAGCATCACTTTTCTTCTCAGTTGTCAAATTATAACTATAGCAGTTTTAATGACAAATTATTGAAGATCCTCTAACTTCTTTTTTATTGTTTATATTTATCAAGTAGTAGTGGATAATATGTAAATAGTATAAGGAAGAAATATATTGAATTAAACATTCAATTATCGTCATATGTATATATATTGACTTAATTTAAAAAAAAAAAAAAATTAAACTAGAAATTCCAAAATAGTATGTATTTTAAGGTTTTTTGGCCTAAAAATAACACAACATGCACAACATTATTAAATTTTAAGATTGTGCTTTGATTATAAATTCAAAAAAAATTTGAAAAAAAAAACAAAAAAACGCTTTCTCTTGCCCATGTACGGACAACCAAAAAATTGCAAGTGAAAAAAGTTAATTTCTATTTCATTCCCTTTTCTTTTCTCTGCATAAATCCCACCCTAAATTCATGGTTTGTAGAAATTAGAGAGAAAAAAAAAATAAAAAACCTTATATTTCGTTTATTTTTCTTCTATAAATAAATTATTCTCAGTGAAGTCTATGGTTGCCGTGCTTATAATACAATGCACGAATTTTTGTGTGGGGACGAAATTTGTATTTTGATAAGATAGAAATTTGATTGATAAATAACTTCGGTTAGTTTTCATATTTTTGAAAATAATTCATGATGGTCTCATTTCAAATACCAAACTCTCACAAATGAAGAGTTGTTTGGCATACGCTATTTTAGTCCAGCTTTTTATCTTTTTTAAGTCACATCAATCAACATTTCCTTTCTACTTTTCTATACATCTTTTTATAAAAAATTAAAAAGTACACTTATTTAGAACATCCCAAACCACTCCTCAGAAGCCTAGCAATCCCTCTTGGATTTCAAGTCCTACTAACAAAAATTTTGAAAGTTCAAATATGCATTTAACTTGAACAAAACATTTAGGGCGCGTTTGATTCGCAGGATAGGAGGGTGGACTATCCACTATTTGGATTGTAATCCAAATAGTGTTCCTTATTCGCCGTTTGATTTTTTTTAGTCTGCCGGACTCCATGTTTGGCCGGACTTCTTATCCCCCATATGGGGGACTATTGTGTCCCGGGGGAGAGGGGGTATGGGATTGTTTTGGAGGGACAAATCATTGTTTGGATTAGATGATGAAATGACCATTTTGACCTTCTATTATTTAATTATGTATTATATTTAATAAAATTCAATAAAATTTAAATGTCTCAATTTAAAAATAAAATAATTTTATTTAACTTTTTATTGATGTTTTATTTATTTAATTTTTTAAAATAAATTTTTATAGATATTTTATTGATGTTTTATTTTAAAATTTTGTTTATGTTTTATTTAATTTCATTATTTAAATTTAATAGATGTTTTATTTAATTTCATTTTTTGATTATTATTATTTTTAAAAACAAATTTATTTAAAATTTTAATTAAAAAAATAATATATATTTTTATTGATATTTTATTTATTTATTTATTTTTTTAAAATAAATTTATTTAATTCTGTAAAAAATAAAATAAAATAAATTTTTATTTAATCTAGCTAAAAATAATTAAAATATTAAAGATATGTTTAATATTGCTATTACTTAGTAAACAATTAAAAAAGGGTAAAATAGTCATTTGTTCATTTATCCTATCCAGTTCGTCTAACCAGACGTTGGATTCATTAAAAATAGCCTTTTCCAGACATCTAATCCCATGAAAAAACAAACACAGGATACATATCCAACCCAACTAAATAGTCCGGGGGATTCACAATCCCACGACTCAAGTCCGATGGATTCTAATCTCCCCTTGTCCAGTCCGTCCAATCAAACACACCCTTAGGGCATTGGTTTGCTTTTTAAAATATATATTTGGAGAAAAAAATTCTAAAAACATATTTCATTGAAAATTAAAAATAAAAATTCTAAAATCAATTTTCTCTTTATTACACATCAATCAATCACTTATTTTCTTTCATTTTTCCTTCTCAATTACTTTTTCTCTCTCATCTATTTATTCAATTACAAAAAAATATCAAATCATTTCAAATTTCAAAACTCAAATGAGTTATGTTAGGGTTTTAAAACAATCTACAAAATTTTCTACCAAACTTCTCACATAAGTGTGGAATCCACACACATACAACCAAATAAATTTTAAAATTTTCTAAACTCTCTAAAAAATTATTTTTGAAATAATATCTCAAAATACAAACCAAACAAGACCTAAATTTTTATGTACAAGGAAAAAATAATTCATGTTTAATAGATCAAATAAATAATCTCTTTGAAATCACAATTGTTCAATTTGATATAATTATTCTCATATTTATAATTGATTTCTTACCGATTGGTAAAAAAAATATTTTGAGATAGGGAGGAAAAGTTGAGACTATGACTTGTCGTGAGAGAGAAATGGGGTGTTTGGTAGGACTTTTTTGAGCCAATTTATATTTTTTGGTTTTTAAAAAGTTATTTTGGACTGTTTGGTTAAACTTATTTCAAATAATTTCTTATTCTAACAACTTATTTTAGGTTAAAAAAGTTGATTCTGAAAAGCTGTTCCCCCCTTATTTTTGATTATCAGCTTTTGCTGTGGACATATTAATTCACGGTTATACTCTTACATTTTTTTTATTTTTTAGTTTTTTAAAAATAAAAAAAAAACCTAAATGGACTATAGAATATTATTTTTATTTTTTATGAGAAATGTAAACAAATAGTGAATAATAAAAAATAAAAGTTAATTGAAAAAACTACTTCACAGCTTATTTAACAAACACTACTCAGTAACTTAAATCTATAATCCAACAACTACACTAAACAGATTAATAATTTTTTATTAAAGTCATAATTTATAATCTGTTTTAATAGTTACACTAAACAGGACTAAAATGGTTTATAAACAAATTTTTATACATAAAATATATTTTGAATAATGTGATAATGAATTTTTTTTTTCCTAAATTACAATGCACAATCATAAACAATATTTCAATGATCACATTTGATTTACTATTTAAAATTTTCACAATTATATTGATGAAAGTAAATATAATAAAAAAATAAATAGTTTATACATTAAATTGTGTAAATAAATTATGTATTTTTATAATTTTACAATTATTTGCATTGATATTATTTTTTAAAATTGTCTCTTAATTTTAAGTTTTATCACTTTATTGAATAAAAAATAACTCTAAAAAGTGAAAAGTAAACTGCTGTCACCGCCTACTGAATTTTGGGTCAACGAGTCAATTCACTTGCAAATTGTGCCTGGGCATGTCAGAATCTTCTATTTGTAAAAAAAAAAAATGCCTCAGAGCTCTAATTAGAACTGAAAAAAGACAGTTTTAATGAGCTGTCACCTTTTAAAAAAAAAAAAAAAGTGAAGTAAAGATAAAAAACAGAGCAGAAAAAGACAAAATAATGCTCTGTTAGTGCTCCTTATTTAGAACTCCGGAGTATCATTGTTGTAAAAATAAATAAATAAAAAAAAATGATTTATATATCAAATTTGAACTCTCCTAAATCGTTTGAATTATATAAATTGAATAATTGGCTGGATGGCTGGTGTCCCCTTATCAATTGTGACTGTTACTATTACCAGCCGACATCTGTCAAATTAATGGTTGGACAACTATTTAGATGACCAGTCAGACAATCAACATGTACAAATTCAGGCAAGTCCAAATTCGATAGATGTAGCATTACTAAAAATTTTAGCTATAATTCTATTTCTCAAACAATTTTATTTCTGGTAAACAAATTTCTAAAATTTAGTACACAATATCAGCACTTACCAATTCTATCGCTCTTCCTTTCTCCTTCCTCCATCAACCTTCCTACTCTTGTCAACCTCTCCAGCTCTTCTACAAATCTCCGTTGTTCCTTTCCAGTTCTTTTCATGTATTATCACCCCCTTCTCTTTATTGCCTTTACTACTGTCAATGTTTATATTGTCCCGTCCTAACCCAACCCCCTTCTTCCCCATTGAATTCCTTCTCTTCATATTATTTTTTCCCACTTTTGTTGCACCCCTTTTTAACCTAATTCTTCTTATTATTATTTTAGGGTTTCATAGTCAACAAAAATTGAGTGGCAAAATTTGAAGGGTGTTAGGGAGGGTTGGCAACATAAAAAGGAAAGGTGACTGGGGGTTGTCATGAAAATAGGGTGGTCGGGTGATGTGATGGTAGTTAGGGCTAGGGTCAAGGTTAGGTTAAGCTATGGTTTTAAAGCTAGAGATGATGGTATTTTGATATTATTTAAAAATCGATGGTGTGAATTGAGAAAAAAAAATTCAAATAAAGTTTGATGTAAACTGAGTAGATAGTGTATACTAAGAGAATACGTGGTGTGCATTTAAAGAGTCTCAGGCATGATGCATGCGACATTATTATTATTAACCACATAGCTTTTCTACAATTCATATGGGGTTTATTATAGGCCTCACTTTGATAATTTAATTTGTTCATTTTATATGATATTATGTATAAATTGTTCATAGAAAAATAAAATGATTTGATAATTGTAGTTATATTGTTTCGTTACATTTATTTTTAAAAAACAAATTTGCATCTTTTAAAAGAAAAATATGACCACAATTATTGAATGGATCTAATATTTTTTTTCATAGACAATCAACATATAAACCTACAAAATTAATAGAAGCTCTACTCTATTATTAAATGATAAATGTTAACAAATAACTCATTGATTGTAGCTAATTAAAAAAGAAAAATGTTTCAATCACACAAATTTTTTTCCCCACAACCTTGACAAATGAGATGACAAAACATAATGCAAGTCGTATATTAATTGGAGTATGGGTCACCTTTTGAAATTTTGCTTGCCACCTCATTTGTGATGATTGTGGAGCAGCTACACAAATCCATTGCACAAGTGTCATGTGTCTTGAAAAGGACATGATGTCAAGGTGGTTGGTGAATGTACCATACGGGCTAGAAAATTAGGCCTAGTTCTAAGGGATATTCAAGCCTTGGATAAGCCGTTGGGCCAAGCCGGTGGGTTTAGGCATAGGCTCGAGCTTGGGGCAGGGCTTGAACATTTTATTTTATTTTATTTTTTTCTGTCAAAATTTTATTTTTTTCACTAAAAATGATACTGGGTCTCGGGCGAGCCGAGCCTTGATTGGCCCCACGAGCCAGACTTCAACATGATGGCCCAAAACTGGGCCTAGGGTCTCGGGCTGGGCTTGGGACCTACCCTAATTGGGCCCGACCCGCCCTAGGCTGCCACCATTTTTATACTCCTAACTGGCATGATCGGAACCTAAGTCATGGAAGCCTCGTTTCAGACTAATAATGGTCCTGATTAGTTTGGTTTTTAAAAAGTTATTTTTAAATAATTGTTTTTAAAATATTAAAAATTATTGTAATTTCATGATAGAAATAAAAAAATAAAAAAATTTATTATTTCTATATAATTTTATCTTAGGAAGGTCAGACATAATTTTTAAAAATTTTAAATTATATATTATTTAATAATTTTTTTGATCAAATTATTTTTTTGAGGTAAATTACACTGATAACCCCAAAGAATTTTATTTAATACAGATTTCTCTCTTACATTTAAAAAATTACATTCACCTCCCTAACATTTGTAATCTCATTACAAATTGTCTCTTGAATAGCTGATGTCATATCTTAAAATTTTCTAAATGACCATTTTGCCATTTTTCCTACCATTTCTTCTCCCTATTATCATAACTGCAGTCTACAACTTTCCATCAATAAATTCTACCTGAACATATTTTTATTGAGTGATGACATACATACATAAATTTTTTACAAAATTTTCAAACACAATGATATAGTTTAATGGTGACCTTTAACTTCAAAATAAAACACACATAAACGTGATTTATATTTACAATAATATCACTATCACAATATTTTTATGATTTTTTTGTATAAATTTTTATATATGAATAAAATTTTTTATTTTTATTTCTACCATCAATTTTCTTTTTTGTTTATTCACTCACATTTGTTATAATATTACCAAATGCTGTCATTCACATTTATTATAGTATTACTAAATTTTTATGTGTTTTTGTATTTGTTGAATTTAAAAAAAAAAATCACAAAATATTATACTTTTGAAGTATATCTAGATTAGGTATATTTAAAAAATAAAAAAAATTATTTAAAATATTAAAAAAATTTATAAAAATAAAAAAAATGAAAAATAAAGAAATTTAATTTTTTGTGTAAGTTAAGCTAAAGAAGATAAATCTTATTGCTTTTGAAATGATATAAATAAAATATAAATATTATTTTATTATTTTATATACAAAAAAGTTAAAAAAAATAATATGTAGAAGAAGTATAATTTAGGGTTAGTTTGGGGTGTCTTAAAAAAGTACACTTTTTATCTTTTTACAAAAAGATGTGCAAAAAAGTAAATAAATAATGTGATGAAAAAAAATAAAAAGATAAAAAGATGAATTATATAGTATAACTCAAACCAAGCCTTACCCCCTTTTTAAAAAAAAAAATTTGCTTTTGAAAACGGTGCACTAAATAAATTTGTTGTAAGTCAGACACGTGTCATACAGACACCCACAGTAACATTGGACCCCCGAGTAACGCAGTCAATTGAAATTCATTATTCACACCTTCCACGGGGTCCCACATGCCATGCCTTTTGTCTGACGATCACGTGCAGTTTTCTATCCTATCCCCATAAAACACGTTTGCTGGTTGGCAGATTTTTTGCCTACTCAACGCCTACGTGGCTTAATCAGATGCCGTTGAAGAAGAAAACTCCTGATCCGCCGCATGATCTTCTTCAAATGCAGCTCCATGATTTCGCCACGTGGTAGAATCATGACAATCTGCTTCAGTAACTGAAAACGGCCGTTAGAGGTGTTAAAGCCTGACAGTTGGTGGTGGCGGTTTGACTTTTTACACATGCTTTTGAACGTTTGGCGGGAATCCATTGATGATCAGATCTTCCCGCCATATCGGACGGTAGGGGCCCTCCTCATCAAGATTGACAAGGAAGGAAACAAAAGGTCGATAGATAGTGGGAACCAGATAGGTTCCAGACGGAAAAATTATTCGGTGGAGCACACGTAAGATTTATAGTTCAATTAAAATAAAGGATTTATTTCCGATATACCTTTAAAAAATAAATAAATAAATAAATAAAAGGATTAATTTCAAATACATCTTCTGATGTTACTTACAATACGAATTGTCTTCTATAATTTAGAAAATTATAAATAATTTTTATTATTTAATAGAATTAATTTAAAAAATAAAATTTCTAACTATTTTTTTATTCAATAATAAAATAGCTAAATTATTAATTGAAATATATTTTTAACATAATTAAAAACTATTAATTGACTTGATAATTTATTGGTAAAAGAGATCATTTGTTATAAAATTAGAAATTTCAAGTGATGATATGTAATTTTCAAAATAAATGATAATTCGTATTTTAAGTGAACCTTATAGAGTGTATTTGTAATTTACTTTAAAATAAATTTAAGATTTTGGTTGATTTCAATAAAACTAATTAAATTTTTAAAATTATTTAAGCTAAATTTTTTGGTTGTTTGATTTCAATTTTAATTAATTGACAATTAAAAAAGAAATAACTTTTTTACTAAGGGATGGTTTGGGATGATCTAAATAAGTGTACTTTTTGACTTTTTATGAAATATAGGTTGGATGATAGAAAAGTGATATGACTTAAATAAAATGATGTGATTTAAATAAGATAGTGACTTTTTGACTGTTTTAAGCCATGACAAACAAGGCCTAAATTCTACTATCTTGTTTGGCAAGTACTTAAACATTCTATTTAAAAAAAAAAAAGAAATCAGTGAATTGTTATTAAAAAATTTAGGCTCTGTTTGGTAGAGTTTCCAAACTTTAATTTTACCCATGGTTTTGAACATGGTATTTGTTTACGGTTTTCAAAAATTACTTCCACACTCAGTTTTGAAAACTTTGTCCAAGCCGGGAAAATTTGGACTAACTGGTCATCCCACCAAACGTCCCATCGGTCATCCGGGCGATTGACTGGAACAGTGCATAATTTTATTTTATTTTTTATTTTTTTATGCAATTGACACATGTTAATTTTTATATATTCATTTCCAAATTTTTTAAAATTTTTTATGAGTTTTGACTAGAATTTTGAGGTGTGTGTTTGGTTATAAGTTGTAAGTTTTTATATTAAATATCATATAACACATCAAAAATTTCCCACTCAATTCAAAAGAATTTTCAAAACTCATTTCAAAACTCATTCACCAAATAAATTTTTCACACTCAAATCATAATTTCAAAACTCACAAACTCAAAATACAATTCTATTCTCAAATCATATTTAAAAAACTCTATGAAACGCAACCTTAATTTTTTAGATTTTTTTATTCTACAAGGATCCAAGAGTGAAAACTTAAAAATCGTCTGCAATAGTCTCCTAAAGCTCAAGTTAACAAATGCTACAGTAACTTCATATATGTGAGAAGTCACTATTCATTCCCTAAATATATTTATAGAGTTGTTTGGAATATTTTAAATAAGTGTACTTTTTGATTTTTTTATAAAAAGATGTGTAAAAAAAGTAGAGAGGAGATGTTGATTGATATGACCTAAAAAAGATAAAAAGATAAAAAGTGTGGATTTATTTTAGTCTTTTCAAACAAGGTCATAATACTAATTTCTCTCTCTTTTTTTTTCTGAAAAATGCTTGGGAGCACTAATTAGGTGGCAGTGGGTCCCGCCAGTAATGATGTGATGTTTTGGTCTTGGAGTTGTATTTTTTTTTTTTTTACTTTTTTAATACATTAGTGCTATTAGTGGTGGTGTTTTTAGTGGAATGAATCATTGTTGTTTTTTTCTCTTTGCTTTCTCTAATGTAATTGTCACATCAATTTTTTAAAAATAAGTTTAATTGAAAAGGAATAATAAAATAATATTTAAATGAAGTAGAGAAATAGTAAAGAATTTTGGTAGAGAAATTAATTAAAAAAGTGATAAATAGAGAATGCATTTTCAAGTAAAATTTGGAAAAAAAAATATGTAGGTAACATTCTTGGAAATGCTCTAAAACATATAAAAAAAGAAAAATGATTTGTGCACACAATTTTTGTGGCACTAATGGCACTAATTTTCTTCTATTCGTATTTTTTTTTTTTTTTTTTCTTTTTATATATATATTATATTTTTAATATTAAATTTTGTGCACATGTGTAAATCAAAGATATAAAAAAATTCATCAAAGAAAAAATATTTAAAGCTGCCTAAGCTTTTCTAATAACAAAAAAGAGGATTTGGGTAACTATTTTATCCTAAAAAAATGCAAAGGCAAAATAGATATTAAAAATATTTGACAAACAAGTCCAGAGTTTCCTTCTAGTATTTTATCTTTTGAGTGAGTTAAACTTGACCAAATGAAATTTTATGTTGTGTTTATAGACTAAAACACTTAATAAAACAAAAATTTCATCACATAATTCTTTTTATTTTTTATTTTACATATTGGCCTCATTTGGAAAATTGATTATTTTAGTAGACTATTTTAATTTTTGACTATTTTAATAGACTAAAATATTTATATTTGGAATGAAAGTTGAATTTTTTTTGTAGCTGAATGTGACATTTGTGAGAAAAGAGTCAAATGATTATAAATTTAATGCGATACTTTATTTTATTAATTATTTTAGTCTAATTTATTTTATTTTTTTTGTGAATTTTGATAAAAGAAATCAATTTTTAACTTCCTTTTAGATAGACCACAAACACAAGATGTGAAAGAAATAATTGTGGACTTTCATTTTCTTTTCCTTCTTTTCGTGTATGAGGAAAAAGATGTTGGTGAATTTTATGGGGTGTGTTGGAAAGATGGTTAAAAATTAAAATTTTAATTTTTAAATTTTTTTAAACTATTTCATGTGAAAAATAATGTGATCTAAAATGGATTAAAAAATTGATTTTTAACTTTTTAGATATGTTTTCAAAACACCGCTATATATAAGAAAGTGAAAAGGAAAAATCATGGTTTTGTGACTGACTTGAATTTATTAATTTAATTAATTGAGATTAAAATAAAAACCTTTTTGGGAAATAATTTACAAGTGAACTTAATAATTTTTTTAAGTTATTTAAATTACATTATTTTTTTATTTTTTATAAATTTAAAAATAAACTTATATGATATCTTCTTAATAATCTTTAAGTTTCATTTGTTAATTATAAATTTTAATTAAAAATTTAAAAAAATATTATAAATTATTATATTATTCTTTTTATTTTTTATACAAAAGTAAAAAAGTTAATTTTAATTCAAAACCTGAAAAAACGGGTAGACAACAATGACAGCTTTTTTTCGCAGGGAGGGATAGAATGTGATGTACGAGGTGCGGGTACGCTTGGATGGTTGGATGACAGCTCAGCCGTCGGTCACTGGATCCCTCCCACTCTTTTCTACTTTAATTTTTAATTTTTTAAAGAAAAATCACACGCTGATATTTTCGGAAAACCCGCCATGCTTTTTTGACCATTTATTCGAAATTTGGCTCCAAATTCGAAAACTGAACACAGGAAGGTCAAAACGGTGCAGTCCGGGCCAATGTTCGACGCAGCGGCGCCGCAGATCCCTCCGTGAGACACTCGAGGCATGTTTTCATTTAACGTGACCAAATCATGTTTTTAAAAGGATTTTCTTGCATAACTCTCTCAGTTCATTTGTGTTCCGTCTAATCTAAAAAATATTGCTAATAGTAGTTTATTATTAGTTGGGTCCCATAGGGAAAGAGTTTGACTTTTAGAATCGCCATGATATGAACCCGAATGATTTTGGCAGTAAAAAAAGATTTTTTTTGTTGTTGAATTTAAAATGTTACCTTCTTTTTGTCAACGTACGCGGTACGTGAATTCAGTCATTTCATTAACTTTTAACTGGAGTGATTGGTAGCTCGAAACTTGAGCCTTGAGATTTGATTTGAGAGTCAAAATAAGGTCGTTTTGATCTTGTTTTTTTTTTTTTTTTTTTTTTTTTCAACTTCATCTTCTCTAAATTTTTTTTTTGCAGAAGAAGAAAATCAGGAAGAAGGGAGAGAGGAGGAGGGAGGGAGGAAAGAGGAGGAGGGAGGAGGGAGGAGGAGGAGGAGGAGGAGGAACTGGAGGGGGCCATTAAAATGGCGGTGGCGAGGTGAGGCGAGGCGAGGTGAGGCGAGGCGAGGCTGTGAGCGAGGTGAGGCGAGGCTGCTGCCAAGCGAGGCAAGCGGCGAGGCTACTCTGACGGCGACGGCGAGGCAGTGGCGGTGGGCCAGGCGAGTGGGTGACGACTGAGTGCAGGCGATGGCGACCAGCGGGCCCTTCTCTTCTCTCCCTCCCTTCTCTTTCTCCTCTCCCTCTTTCGAGCCTCAAAAAAATCGAGCTACGAGGCATTACTCAATTTTTAAAATCAGGTAACGGGTAACGGAGACTGATGCCATCTAGCCTATGTGCCTGTTTGGCAGAGTTTAATTACAGTTTATTTTAATTTTTAATTTAATTTAAGTTATCTTGATATGTTTGATTTAACTTATAACTTATAACTTATAACTTATGACTTTTTGAAAGTCAGAAATAATGTTTTTAAACCCGAACCGGACCGGCCGGTCGAACCGGTTGGACCGAAAACCGGGCCTAGTTCCGGTCCGATCAACCCCTTGAAACCGGATTGAGCCCAAAACCGGGAAAACCCGGAGACCCACTGGTCAAACCAGTAAAACTGGTGACCCAGTGGTCAAACCGGCCAAAACCGGTCAGGTTTTTTTTTTTTTTTTTTTTTCTTTCTTATATATATATATATATATTTATTTCAAAATTTTGACTAAAAATTCTTATTTCAAGAGTCTTTTCTCATAAGGAAGAGACTCATTGAAAGCTTGAGAACAATATGAAAGTCTATTCTTATTTATAGGAAAAGATTTTTCAAAGAGAACCTACAAAATTCTATGTGGGATTCAATCAAATAATTTGAAACATATTGATTGGAGGGAGAGTTGAAAATTTCATTTCCCTCCAAAATTAAATCTAGCATTCAATCAATTTATTTAGAAGGAATGTTTAAAAAATTTAATTTCTTTAAAATAAGTGACTTTTTTTTTTTATCAATTAAGACTTTATAAAACATTATTAATAAATATTATGCAACAATTTTTATTTTTATTTGATTATTTATATATATATTTATAATTTATAATTTATAATTATATTTTTTAATTATATAATATTAATTATGACGTCACGGTTCGACCGCTTTGACCCGGCGGTTGTCCACCCGGTCCTTTTTCCGGTGGACTCACCGGTCCGATTTTGAAAACATTGGTCAAAAATCACCTTATTCTTTGAGTGGGGCAGGAGATGCTTTAAGAATAAGCTGGAAATCAGCTTAAACTGAAAGTTATAAGCTATAAGTTGTTTAGGCATATAAGCACTTTCCCACAGCTTTACCAAACAGGGCCTATGTTTCGAAAGGGGGTTGTGTTTTTTTTAATTAAAATAATTACAAAAAAAAAATAATTTAATAAGATAAAATATCACATTCAATTCATAATCATTATATTTTTTTTAAAAAAAAAGTCAAAAGCCTTTCCCAAACTAAATTTTTTAATTTCAAGCTAAAATAACCCAAAAAACTAAAAAATCAACCCATTTTATATTTGTAGATTGAATAAAATTATATGTACTGATGGATATATTAATTAATGTATTAATGGATAATATGATATAATTTTAAAAAATTTAAAATTTTACAATTTATAAAGTAGACGAGATTCATAATTTTAAAGTGATAATATCATAATATATGTTAGTACACTAATTAGTATATCAATTGATACATATAGCACTCATGATATAGATTTAATTACCACAAATGTCATATGTACTAGAGAGAAATATTCACCTCACTCCGCTTCCAAGCTTGCTCCGTTGAAACTTCGTCACGCTGTAAACAAGATCGAGGTGAGCTACTAGACAGATGGGTTTGCTAGAAAACCCATCCGACGGTCAAGTTAGCTTGCTAGGAGAAGAGAGAACATAAAGCACTGTAGAGAGAAAGAGAGAGAGAGTTGCACAAGATTGCTTACCTCTAACGCCTGTAAGCTCCTCCTTTTCAAGGTTGGCCATGCAGCTTCAGAGATTGTGGGTGCACTACCTCTGCTGTCTTTCTTTGGGTAGGCGGCTGTGCTCCCTTCTACATTTCTTACACGTACAGAGACCAAAACCTCAAACAGTGTTTGTCGCACCGCCAAACTGTATTGACACATACTAAGAGTATATTCCTCTTTTCTCTTTATTGGTCCACGTGGAATACCCAACCTGGCTATTAGTTGTGAACCACTAGCATTATGTTGACCCCCTTGATGCCGGGCTAAATTAGACCGGTCTATTAGGAGTAATATGCTCGGCCAAAGTTTTACCCGTGTCACCTGAAGTGCGGTTCATTATCTTGATTACATATCGGGATCCCACAGACCATCTTTGTCTTAACAATTGTAGCCCGAACCATCTACAGCTCGGCCGCCACATGGTTCTACTACCTAGAATCATAATGTCGGGGTTGCTCGGCCCACTGACTCTAGTCAGTTCGGCCGAGTTTGGCCCGCCGCAATATTTTGTGAGTGTCCAACTCAGCCCAGCACCATACTTCGTATAGGCTCAGCTCGGCCCAAGACATCCCAGATAACCTTAGTATGGCCCAGCACCACATTACGTGCGGATCCAATTCGACCAATGCTCGGTATAAGTTCCCCTCACAATTGCCCTTTAATCCCATATGAGTTGAACGTGAGTGGGATTACCTTCTCCAACCAAGCTATTCATTTTGGCCGGTCGTAGAGACTCGTGCTGGTTGTCTTACCATCAACTAGTCGGCCGTACTGACATCCTGTCTTTTTCAATGCCATGTGGCCTCCTCTAATTGGTTTCGTGCAACCCTACAGTTGTCTTCACTATCTCTGAAATTCAAAAAGTTGGCGCCACTTCATCATCACCTATATACACAAAAGGTCAGACCTCAAAGCCAATCACTGTTCATCTCCTCTACGCAAAACCCTAAACCCTTGAGTTTCTGCTACCTTCACCATCACCGTCACTGTCACCGTCACCGTCGTTGCTCTCACTTGCACCATTTCCAGTGTTCTCCTTCCTCACGGACATCACAGTAGAGATCGAGGTCGATTGGAACTCGATTTGGCACCTAAATTCGTAAGTTCTTCTTGCTTTCATCTCTTTTCCATTGTTGTTCTTCATGTTCTTCGAATTCTTCTTTATTTGAGATTGTAGATATATTGCCTATGCCCCTCTCGTGGGATAAAACTGATAGATATCTGTGGATATTAGGCAAAATCGGAACCAAAAACACGAATGGGGCCATCATGCCCCTCATTCCCCTTAGTTTTAGTGTATAAACTTGGTATTTAGGATGAACAACACAAATTCTGGACAAAGCCGAGCAAAGTCCCAATTTTAGATCCGAAAGTAGGATAAAGCCAGACTAAAACTCATTTGTGGTCCTGCCAAGTGGCGATGACCACGCTAGGAGCTTGTAGGGACACCGAACCGAGATAAGAACACAAATGTCAGTGACTAAGGCCCCATGCCGGGCTATTAATCTTCATTTTGATAGTCGAGCTAAAAGGTTGTCACGACCCAAACCCGGCCCTATGGGTTTAGCAATGAATCGCGATGAATCCGAGATTACCAAGGCCTCTGATCACCAAATAGTCAAGCAGTCTGAGGGCTGGCGGAAGCCAAAACAGTAAGTAACTAGTGTCCACTGAGCTGTGAAAATTTGTATGTCAAAAACATTTTATGCATTCATACGATCAAAGCAAGACACTCTATACAATCATTCTGAGACATTCAAGATGGAGACTCAATCCTCGATAGCGATGCGATGGCGGTCTATACAAAAGTACAAAAGCGGTAGGGAGACAAAGTGGAAACAAAAACACCCCAAGCCATGGCATGGCGTCTCGGAACCTCACAGTGAGACACATTGGTGCTTGACAAAGCGGGGACCAATCACGCTCCTAGCTTGATGCGGTGGCTGAGCACCTACATATATATATAAACAGTGAGCTAAAGCCCAGTGAATAACATACAGTGTAAAGAGGTTATGAATGAATGTCCCTTACAGTAATGAAATCAATTCATTATACAGTATTTCAATCCTTCAGTATTTCAGTCAATCAATACTTCAATCAATCAGTCATATGTGGTACATCCATTAGCCTATAAATAGTAGGTCCAAAAGGACCGGGCCTTAACAGACCCAACAATAATGATGGCCATCAATCAGTATGGTTCCACAAGGAAACCGACAGAGCTCTGTAACAGTCAATAACCGTGGGTGCTAAGGATGCCACAATACTGTTCAAAATACAGGACATACATTCATTCAATAAACGATATCAGTTCAGTAAACAGTTTAGTTCAGTATTCAAAGAATAACCATTTTGAACATATCTTTACACATCTGTTACTCACAGAGATTGGGCTAAAAGCGACTAAATGGCGTCCCGAGAGCCAACCCTAAACAATAAACAGAATAGAACACACACTAAGTTTACAGTTGGAAAGGATGTTAATTAAATCCCTAAATCTCCTCGGTGTGGTTCTATGTCTAAATCCTCATTAAGATGCTTTAAACTAGGCCTAAGAATGCCTAGAATGGAATGAGGATGCAAAAATGCATACAGAAAACAATTTCAGAATTTTTCAGAAAACAGTCATTTCGGCGCCTGATTCCTTTCGGCGTCTGAAAAACGTTACCCGCTCGGGCGTAATTTCCTCCCCTCGGGCGGTCTGCAAAATATTTGGATGGTGAAAAACCCGCCGAAGCGTGAATTTATCCGCCGGCGCCTGCATAAAGTATGCAACAATTCTTTGAGTCGATTTCTACGCTCGGCCTTGAATACCTCCGCCGGCGGAAAATAAATCTGGAAAATCCGAATTGTGTTACAATTCAAAACCAAGGTTTCAACCTCCAAAATCGATCCTCTTAGGCCCATTTTCTGGAAAACTCATAAAAACACATAATATAACATGTTTCAAACCTAAATTTAAGAAATCAAGGTCCAAGGGTGTTTAATTCAAACCCAATTTCAAACCAATTCCAAGAATCATGCTCAATCAAGACATGCATGAGTTTCAAACCAATTTCAATCTTCAAATCTTGTTCCAAAGAGCTCCATAGTTGGCAAATGAAATGAAATCATGGACTTAATATGAATATGAGCTTGCATGCACCAATTGACCATGAATTCAACCTCAAGAACCAACAATACTAACATGCATGCAACAATTCTAACATAATCCAACCTCTAAGCACTCTAACTCAACAATGGACATGAATGATGCAAAATGAGGCTCAAGACAACAAGAAGACACTGATTTTCCTTACCTAGAGTGTTGGTTTCAAGTCTAGCAAGCTTAATTTAGCCAATTTCCTACGAGTTCTTCAAGTCCTTCTAACAATCCCTCTCTTAACTCTCACTCTCTCTTCTTGGTCGGCTAGGAGCTCAAATGAGCTGATGAAATGTTTTGATTGAGTTGTATAAGGCTCAAAGGTGAATAATAAACAATGGCTCCACTCAAAGGCATTTTCGTGATTAAGTCAAACTTGGCAATTAATCAATATTTAATCTACTTTAATCATTCCTAATCAATTTTTCAGATAAATATACCATAAAATCAGGAATATTCTACTGAGTCTAAAACATCAAACGGTTTCTAAATCGGCCGCCGATAAGGCCTTCAATTAACAGTTTAAACACGTAACTCAAACAGATAATCATTCAAGCAAACAGATACAATATGCAATATAACAGACAAACTTATTCAATTTCAGTTTCAGGAGGAAGCGCAACTTGATACGCCACCGGATTGATTTTCTCAATAATCTGATACGGTCCGACATATCGTGGTGCTAACTTGCCTTTGACTCCAAAGCGAGTCTGGCCTTTCATTGGTGTCACTTTCACAAACACGTGATCACCCACTTTATACTCTCTATCCCGTCTTCTGACATCTGCATAACTTTCTGTCTACTCATGCGGTTTTGATCTCTTAGACGCTTTTACTTTCTCGTTGTTTCATACACAATCTAAGGCCCAAGCAACGGCCCATCTCCAACTTCGCCCAAAGATTGGAGATCTACACTTTCTGCCATACAATGCCTCGAAAGGCGCCATTCCGATACTCGAATGGTAGCTGTTGTTGTAGACGAATTCAGCCAACGGCAAATGACTTTCCCAATTTCCCTGAAAATCCAGGACACACATTCTCAGTAGATCCTCTAGAGTCTGGATGGTCCTTTCTGACTGTCCATCTGTCTGAGGATGATAGGCACTACTCAGCCTCAATTCGATGCAATCACGGTCTGAGGCTCTGTAACCTCGATGTAAACTTCGAATCCCTGTCAGAAACAATAAATACAGGCACTCCATGCAATCTCACAATTTCATCAATATAGATAATAGCCAATTTATCCGCATTAAAAATTGTCTTGACAGGTAGGAAGTGTGCAGATTTAGTCAGTCTATCCACAATAACCCAAATAGAGTCCATACCTTTCCTGGAGCGAGGTAATCCAACGATAAAATCCATCGTGATATGCTCCAATTTCCACTATGGTATGGGCAAGGGTTGTAGTAATCCAGCAGGTCGTTGATGTTCAGCTTTGACTTGCTGGCAATGAAGACATTTAGACACAAAGTCGGCAATTTCCTTCTTCATTCCTGGCCACCAGAAATTCTGTTTCAGATCTTGGTACATTTTCGTATTCCCTGGGTGAATAGAAAACTTCGAACTGTGGCCTTCTTGCAGAACTCTTCTTTTTAATTCAGTGTCGTTTGGTACACACAGTCTGTCTTGAAATTTCAGAACATTGTTCTCAAATTTGAACCCCGGTCTCGGTTTCGAATCTCTTTCTTCAATAACCTTTTTCAAGAAATCATCCAGTTGTTGTTTCTCCTTAATCTCTTCAATCAATGCTGGTTGAGCAGAAATAGCAGCTAAGGTTCCACCTTGTTCTCTCAAAACAATTTCAATCTCAGACTTTTCAAGATCAAGAAGCAACTCTTTCTGTCCAGTCAGCAAACAGGCTAAGTTGGCAATCGATTTTCGGCTCAAAGCATCGGCAACGGTGTTGGCTTTTCCCGGATGGTACAAAATCTGTAGGTCATAGTCTTTAATCAGTTCTAGCCATCTCCGCTGTCTCATATTCAGTTCTTTCTGAGTGAAAAAGTATTTCAGGCTCTTGTGGTCAGTATACACTTCACATGTTGCTCCATACAAATAGTGACGCCAAATTTTCAATGCAAAAACTACTGCAGCAAGTTCTAGGTCATGGGTCGGGTAGTTCTTTTCATGTGGTCTCAACTGTCGGGAAGCATAAGCAATAACTCTCCCATTCTGCATTAAAACACATCCCAAACCCTTATGAGAAGCATCACTAAATACAGTATAACCATCCGTACCTGAAGGTAGAGTCAAAATCGGTGCAGTCACAAGTCGGGTTTTCAGTTCTTGAAATGCTGATTCCCTCTGGTCGGTCCAATCAAATGATATCCCTTTCTGAGTCAACTGAGTCAGTGGTAAGGCAATCTTAGAGAAGTCTTTGACAAACCTTCTGTAATATCCAGCCAGTCCCAAAAAGCTTTGACTTGATTTACATTAAATCGGTCTAGGCCAGTTTACTACAGCTTCAATTTTCTGCGGATCAACAGAAATTCCATCTTTGCTAACAACATGCCCCAAAAACATCACATGATCAAGCCAAAATTCACATTTAGACAATTTAGCATACAGTTTCTGTTCTCTTAAGGTTTGCAGGGCAAGTCTCAGATGATGTTCATGTTCTTCTACAGTCTTAGAATAGATCAATATGTCATCAATAAATACCACAATAAAATCATCAAGGTATAGTTTAAAAATTCTGTTCATGAGGTCCATAAATGCGGCAGGTGCATTCGTAACTCCGAACGGCATAACTAAAAATTCAAAGTGGCCATACCTCGTTCTAAAAGCAGTTTTATCAATGTCTTCCGGTTTGACTTTCAATTGGTGATACCCCGATCTAAGATCAATCTTGGAAAACACTTGTGCACCCTGTAACTGGTCAAATAAATCATCAATATGCGGTAATGGATATTTATTCTTTACAGTTACCTTGTTCAGTTCACGGTAATCAATGCACAGTCTCGAAGGTAGTCTTTCTTCTTTACAAACAAAAACAGTGCACCACCGGTGACGTACTGGGTCTGATAAACTTCTTGTCTAACAGCTCTGAATTGTACCTTCAATTCTTTCAGATTGGAGCCATTCTATAGGGGCTTTAGATGTCATTTGGTACCGGAACCACATCCACAATAAATTCAATTTCACATCAATCAAATCCCCTAGCAATTCATAAAATACATCCGAATTCTCGACTATAGGAATACAATTCACATCAGTTTTAACATTATCATTAGCAGGTACAGTCAATACAGAACACAGATATCCTTTACACCCCTTTCTAATCAATTTGACAGCCTTTACAGAAGAAATCAGATATGGAGGAGGTACTACTCCACTCCCATTAAACACAAATTCAGGCAAACCCGGTGGACGAAAAACTACTTGTTTTGTTACACAGTCTATAGTGGCATGGTATTTTTGTAGCCAATCTATCCCCAATATTACATCGAAGTGGTCTATGTTCAAAGGTAGTAAATCAATAAACAGATGCATATCCCCAACAATAATCTCACAAGCAGGATACATATATGCACATGTCATGGATCCCCCAACAGGTGATGATACAGCTAGCAAATAGTTCATAGGTTCTAAGGGTCTATTCAATTTACGCGAAAAAGCATGCGATACATACGAATGTGTAGACCCCGAATCAATCAATACATGAGCATTTTGAGCACAGATAGAGAGGATACCTGACACAACGGTCTCAGTGTTTTGCACGTCTCCCAGTACTAGGGCAAACACTCGGCCCTGCCTCATAGGCTCTTTCCCGGTAGCTTTGGGGTTCGGTTTTGGTGCTACATTTGATCTTCTTTCCGCTTCGGTCGACTTTACTACTAATCGGTGGAAGCGAAGGGCGGCCTTTGATTACATGGCCCACCTTGCCACACAAGCAGCTCGAAATTTGGTAGCAAACCCTTTGTGCTTGTTGCCACATATGGAGCAGGTGGAGTAAACCCACTCCCTTGGTCAGCTAGTCGTCGACCCGATTCATTTCTTGTTTGCTTTGGGTTATGCTTGCCTTTCTTAAACTTAAAACCACATCTTTTACCTTGCCATTCGATCGTTGGTGTTTTGATTGTTTCATCTTTGCAATATTTATCTCGGCCATCAATGCTCGTCTACGAGAACACCCACAAAAGTTGGCATTTTCAAAACACTAATTCTGTCATGTATATTAGCAATAAGGCCTCCTTCAAACCTTCTGGCCTTCTTATATTCGGTATCCACCATATGAGGTGCGTACCTAGCAAACTCGGTGAATTTCTTCTCATATTCGGCAACAGACATATTGCCCTATCTCAGTTGTTCAAACTCAGTCACTTTTCTGTCTCTGATGCACTGGGGAAAATACTTTTCGAAGAAGGACTCCTTGAACTGAGTCCAAGTCACAATAGTATTCGCCTCCCGGGTCAACATCCACCACCTTCTTGCTTCTTCCTGAAGGGTGAAGGTTGCTAACAGTACTTTGTTGGCTTCGGAGTACGGAAACATCTCAAACAATTTCTCAGTCTCAAGAACCCAAGCTTCAGCCTTTAACGGTTCTAAGCCTCCCTGAAAGGACGGCGGTTTCATCTTGCTGAACTTATGGGTCAGTACAATAATATCCACCTCATTAGCATTCACATTCTGTACATTTTGTTCCGGTTGTACCGGAGGAGGAGGTGGTGGGGGCTGTTGGTTCGGTTGTTGTTCGAGTCTTTCAATTATCAGTCCCATCATTTGTTCAAGTCTGGCCATTCTGGCCTCAGAGGATGATGCTTCAGTTTCATTTGCAGTGTTTGTGTTCTCCATTTCACTATAAGCAGTGGTAACAGTTATCATTATAAACAGTTGTACAATTAAACAGTTTAACGCTTTAATATATAATCAGTCAGTCATAAGCACACACTTTTCAAATTCATGAGATGCCCTAATTGCTTTTCTAGGACACCCTATAGCTCATTTGGACACGTGTGTGTGGTATAACTCGTGGTTAAGTATCGCTCTGATACCACTCTGTCACGACCCAAACCCGGCCCTATGGGTTTAGCATCAGAATCGCCAAGAATCCGAGATTAGAAGGCCTCTGATCACCAAACAGTCAAACAGAGTCTGGTCGCGGAAGCCAAAACAAGAAGTAACTAGTGTCCATCGAAATGTGAAAATCAGATGTCAAAAACATTTTATGCATTCATACGATGCAAAGCAAGACACTCTATACAATCATTTACAGACATTCAATGGGGACTCAATCCTCGATACTTGACGATGGCAGTCTATACAAAAGTACAAAACAGTAGGGAGACAGGTGGGGGAAACAAAAACACCCCAAGCCATGGCATGGCATCTCGGAACCTCACAGTGAGGCACATTGGCTGGCTTGACAAAACTGGGGACCAATCCCACGCTCCTAGCTTCGGTCTGGTGGCTGAGCACCTACATATATATATATAAACAGTGAGCTAAAGCCCAGTGAATAACATACAGTGTAAAGAGGTTATGAATGAATGTCCCTTACAGTAATGAAATCAATTCATTATACAGTATTTTAATCCTTCAGTATTTCAGTCAATCAATACTTCAATCAATCAGTCATATGTGGTACATCCATTAGCCTATAAAATGAGGGTCCAAAGGACCGCCTTAACATCCAACAATAATGATGGCCATCAATCAAGATAGTTCCACAAGGAAACCGACAGAGCTCAGAATACCAATAACGATGGGTGCTAAGGATGCCTGTCTGATTCAAAATACAGGACATACATTCATTCAATAAACGATATCAGTTCAGTAAACAGTTTAGTTTAGTATTCAAAGAATAACCATTTTGAACATATCTTTACACATCTGTTACTCACAGAGATTGGGCTAAAGCAGCTAGAGCGCGTCCCCGAGAGCCAACCCTAAACAATAAACAGAATAGAACACACACTAAGTTTACAGTTGGAAAGGATGTTAATTAAATCCCTAAATCTCCTCGGTGTGGTTCTATGTCTAAATCCTCATTAAGATGCTTTAAACTAGGCCTAAGAATGCCTAGGATGGAATGAGGATGCAAAAAAATGCATACAGAAAACATTTTGAAATTTTTTGAAACAGTCCCGCCGGCGCACAATTCCCTTTCGGCGTCTGAAAAACGTTACCGCCGGCGTAATTTCCTCCGCCGAGCGGTCTGAAAATATATCTTGGATGGTCGAAAAACCAGCTCGAGCGTGAATTTATCCGGCGCCGACTGCATAAAGTATGCAATATTCTTTGAGTGCGATTTCTACGCTCGAGCGCAGATACCTCCGCTCGAGCGGAAAACAGAAATCTGGAAAATCCAGAATTGTGTTCTGAATTCAAAACCAAGGTTTCAACCTCCAAAATCGATCCTCTTGGGCCCATTTTCTGGAAAACTCATAAAAACACATAATATAACATGTTTCAAACCTAAATTTAAGAAATCAAGGTCCAAGGGTGTTTAATTCAAACCCAATTTCAAACCAATTCCAAGAATCATGCTCAATCAAGACATGCATGAGTTTCAAACCAATTTCAATCTTCAAATCTTGTTCCAAAGAGCTCCATAGTTGGCAAATGAAATGAAATCATGGACTTAATATGAATATGAGCTTGCATGCACCAATTGACCATGAATTCAACCTCAAGAACCAACAATACTAACATGCATGCAACAATTCTAACATAATCCAACCTCTAAGCACTCTAACTCAACAATGGACATGAATGATGCAAAATGAGGCTCAAGACAACAAGAAGACACTGATTTTCCTTACCTAGAGTGTTGGTTTCAAGTCTAGCAAGCTTAATTTAGCCAATTTCCTACGAGTTCTTCAAGTCCTTCTAACAATCCCTCTCTTAACTCTCACTCTCTCTTCTTGGTCAGCTAGGAGCTCAAATGAGCTGATGAAATGTTTTGATTGAGTTGTATAAGGCTCAAAGGTGAATAATAAACAATGGCTCCACTCAAAGGCATTTTCGTGATTAAGTCAAACTTGGCAATTAATCGATATTTAATCTACTTTAATCATTCCTAATCAATTTTTCAGATAAATATACCATAAAATCAGGAATATTCTACTGAGTCTAAAACATCAAACGGTTTCTAAATCGGCCGCCGATAAGGCCTTCAATTAACAGTTTAAACACGTAACTCAAACAGATAATCATTCAAGCAAACAGATACAATATGCAATATAACAGACAAACTTATTCAATTTCAGTTTCAGTTCCATTCAGTCTGTTCAGTAGTTCATCCAGTTCACTTATCAGTCATTATCAGTTCGGTTTAGCATTAATCAGTATATAATTCAGTGGTTATCCGGTAATCAGTACGAGGGTTGTTACAAAGGTCCTGTAATCTTGTAGTCGTGCAGAATATGTCGCTAACACTGTGCTTATTTTTTAATATTACAGAACTAACTAGGACTGACTAGGCACACCTCAACATCATAATCGATGAGGGTCAAAGACCGAGCAAATAAAGAGCCGCTCAATTTTGGTCGAGCTATTATCAGACTTACTATACAAAATAAAACAGGGGTAGATGGGGAAGTACCGGTTCATGGTTAGTTGCCTGGGGCAATGGCCGAGTTCCGCAGAGAATTCAACATTCCAGATGACATCCACCTTGAGCTGGCCATGAAAAGAGACACTCCCTGGGGTGAATTGGATGTCTGCCCCTTCACAGTCGTGTTTATTATGGAAGGTGGCCGACACTTCCCGATCCAACCCCTAGTCTGCAAATTTTTGAAGCAGACTAAGATGTGTCCAACCCAAGTGTCCAATAATACTTACAAGATAATAAATGGCATGGTCGCGCTGAACCAAATCCTCAATTTGAACCTCGGCCTCTTTGAGATATTTCATCAATACACACTTAGCAAAAATAAATGAGGTTTCTGCTAGTACCTGAAGGTTAGAAAGGGTTGAGCAAAGCTTGTAGAGGGTAACCAAGACAAAGAACTAAACGACTATGGCTTCCTGTTGGTGTCTGGTAATTATGAGGACACTGAGGCGCCCATACCGAGCTCGTACATACGCAAAAATTTCGGGACCGCTGGCGAGCAACCTAGCACAATTTGAATTTTTCTGTTCGATCTTTTTACTGATCTAATACTTGGCATTTTATGCAGATTACACAATCTTGGCAAAAGATTATTCTCGAGCCAACCAAGAAGCCATCCGAGTTGCTCTACGGCATCTGGCCGAAGAGCGAGAGCCCCAAAAGCTACTCGGATATGAATCGAGCCATCGATACACTGCACCGCGCAAAAGCAAGGTCACAGATTTTCTTTGTGCCCCCTTTCTAGAGCCGGATCCAAACCTTCTACCGATCAGACTTGTACCTCTAACAGTTGAGTAAGAAATGACCAAAATTCGTGCCATCAAGTCAATGATCACTGGCAAGCCAAGCGATTCTCAGTTGGCTAAAATAGTAGAAGGCCAGTCTTCTCAGCAAGCAACACAAGAATCTGGCCCGGTGTTGGCTCTAGCCAACGAACAAGGTATTGGCCAGTCGAAGAAGAGGCCGAGACGGACATCAACTGAGCAAAGACTAGTCGACGAAGATTCCACCAAGCTTTCGTCCACCAAACAGGTTGAGCAGACCGAGCAAGGTACAGCTGATCAATTACCCCAAACCATTACCGCTCCAGTGTGGTCGGCCGAACTCAAGTATAAGGGCCGAGTTATGACCACCACTAACTTTATTTATGCTGACAAGGATTACTTCATGGGTTTCAACATGACCAAGGGTTTGCTCCTGCCAGCAGATATGAAGAAGCATGAGGAGCTGCCTATCCTGAAGGTCTTTAGGTTGGCCTCAAAGTCGATTTTCCTGGTAAGTATGTGAGCCCCTTTGTTTAATAAGTTTTTGCTCGTCAAGTATTAACGTCTTCTTTGTTGCAGTCTGCGCAGAAAAACTACTTCACCCACGAGCGCATGGTTTCTCTGTGGCAGAGTCTAAGGGAGGCCATAACCGACAACAAGGCCAAATTGTCGAGCTAGAAAAACTGAAGGCCTCTCAGAAGGCAGTAATGGTTGAGCGGGACCAGTTGGCCGAGCGATTGGCAAGGGCGGATGAAGAGAAACAGAAGTCCCTGCAGGCGGCCAAGGCTCTGTATATCACCGAGTTGCGTAAGCTTCGTGATGCCCATAAGGCCGGGCTGGAAAAGCAAGTAGGCGACGCAAAAGATCGCGACTATGCTGAAGGTGAGAAAACGTATGCACGATAGGTCGAAGTGACGAAAGACATTTTTTTTTCAGTGCGGCTGGAAGGCTGCTGTGGAAAAACTTGGCCACGCGTAAGATTCTGAGGTGTTCAAGAACTCGCCATCTGCCTTCATTCTAGTTCACATTCAGCTGGCCAGCGCCATGCAACAAAAGTTCATCGAAAAGGCGAAACTAGCTGCTACGGTCGAAGCATCTGCTATTCAACCAATCGGCCAGAGTCTGATGCTTGAAAGGTCCGAGAGGGCTTCCCCTACTGAGTACGAGCCCGAGCTAGAGGATAGTCCAGCGATCGGCGCGGAGGAAGAGGCCGAGGTAGAGGTGGCTGACCAAGACAACATCGTATACCTGGATTGATCTCTCGTTTTGCTTGTTTGTTTGTTTGTTTTATTTTTATTTTTATTTTTATTATTATTATTATTATTATTTTTTTTTTTGTAATCGGGCTGGTGGCCCAACCTTTTGTAACCACATTTCGTTATGAATGGAAATCAACGAACTTTTTGCATGCCATATATATTTGTCTTCTTGTTTTTTTCAATTTATTTTTTCATTTGAACGACTGTGATGTTATCTTGTATAATGGCCGAGATAGAATTGCTCGATTTAGCTCGATGTTGTTAGACTTGCACATATGTGAAGTGTGCTGGACGTATCGAGCTAATTTCTGCTCCGACAGTAAAATCTTGAAATAACTTTTCACTTAATGGACGTAGCCAGTTCTTATATGGGAAAGCACAACATCTTCCGAGCAATAATCATTTCGGCGAAAGAAGTATAAGGTTGGCTTTGAAATTGAATCAATTATCCCGTCGTTGAGCAAAATCAGCTCAGAGTAACGAGCAAAGTCAGCCCGGTTTCAAATCATAAGTTGGGCATAACTTTAACTGTCACGACCCAAACTCGCCCCTATGGGTTTAGCACCGTAACCGGTCAGTAAACCGTGATTACCGAAGGCATGGCGGAAGCCAAAACAGTAAATTAACAATGTCCAATGAGCTATGACAGTCTGTATGCAAAAAGACTTTTCATACATATATAAACAAACAGTACAAAACAGCATGTACAACATTTACAATTATTCAGAACATGGACCTAATCCCTATGAAACAGTACAGTATTAGTCTAAACAGTTATTACAAAACAGATGCAGAGATAGACGGGGGAAATAAAACACCCCTGAGCTATAGCTTGGCAGGCTCGGAACCTCGCAGTGAGGCACAGTGGTTGGTTTGACAAAAAGGGGAGTCTAACCCACACTCCTAGCTCCGGTTTGGTGCCTGAACACCTACATATATATATAAATAATGAGCTAAAACCCAGTGAATAACATAATGCGTAAAGAAGTTAAGAATGAATGTTTTTCTAGTATTGAAAACAGTCAATTGATTCAGTATATTAGTCATTCAGTCATAAAAGTCATATGTGGTACATCCATTAGCATAGCAATCTGATACAAGAAATGAGGTCTTAAAAGACCGAATACCAATGATGGCCATCATAACAAGAAATGGAAGTTCCAAGATAGGAACCCAGAGATCTCTATGTAAGATAAGATAAGAATGATGAGTTGCTATGGATGCCACAATACAGTTCAAAATAGAGGACAAACATTCAATCAGTAAACAGTATCAGTTCAGAGACAGTTTAGTTTAAACAGTCACATTTGAACCTATCTTTACACAATTGTCACTCACAGAGTTTTAGGCTATAAGCAGCTGGAGCGCGTCTTTGGAAGCCAACCCTAAACAGTGACAGAACGAACACACACTAAGTTCACATTCAGGAATCAAGGACTTAGTCCCTACTTAGACTCGGTGTGGTTTTGCATCTATATCCTCATTAAAATGTCTTAAACTAGGCCTAAGAATGCCTACGATGGAATGAGGATGCAAAGATGCACTTTAAAAGCATTTTTAGAATTTTTCAGAAAACAGGGGTCCCGCTCGAGCGGATATGCAGATAAAGGTTCCCGCTCGAGCGTCACTTCCCACGCTCGAGCGAACTGCAAAACATGGCAAAAGTACTAGATGTGCGAAAATCACGCTCGATTGGGCGCTCAACACCCGCTCGAGCGTAAGACACAATGTCCCGCTTGAGCGTAAATTGCCCCGCTCGAGCGGACTGCAAAACACAACAAAATGTTGGGAGCATGATTTTCACGCTTGAGCGCCAGTAACCCCGCTCGAACGTGAGTTCAAAATCTGGAATTTTCAGATTTGAATCTCAAGCTCAAATTCAACTTGAAATGTATCAAATTCGATCCTCTTGGGCTAATTTTCTGGAAAACACTTTTAAACTCATAGTATAACATGTTTCAAAGCTCAATTTAAGAAATCAAAGCCCAAGGGTGGCTCATGTAAACTCAACTTCAAGCCAATTTTCATGACTATGACTTCAATTAAACATGCATGCATTAAACTAGCTTCCAAGCTTCCAAACATGCTCTAATGAGCCAATTCTTTAAAAAACAAGATGAAATCATGGACTTAAACATAAATATGAGCATGCATATAACAATCTTCCATGAAAACAACTTAAAACTCATCAATATAGGCATACATGTAAGGAATGAGCTTCAATTCAACATTAAAAGACCAATTCTTGACTTAGCTCTTTAAACTACCATAATCCATGCTAGATAGGACTTAAATACACAATTAAGAGGACAAAATTTATACCTAGGTTCCTCAATTACAAGTCTAGAGGTTCAATTATGCAAAACTCCTTCAATTCCTCAAGATTTCAAGCAAAAGCATCAAGAACAACTCAATTCCCTCACACTTTCCCTCTCTTCTCTCTTGGTCGGCTATAACAAGGAATTTGGCTGAGGAAATGTTTTGTTTGAGTGTAAGGAGGCTCAAATATGTTTAGGTAGTGGGCCACTAAGTAAATAAGTCCAACTCTTGTAAATTAGCATTATTCAATCTAATTTAATCATACCAAATCACCTTTTAACTAAATATACCATAAAATCACATAAATTACGATTAACACAAAACATTAATTAATTTTGGATTCGGCCGCCGATAAGGCCTTTAATTTGCAGTTTAAAGCATACAACATAAACAGATAATTTTAACAGCTAACAGATAGGTATGCATTTCAACTAGCATATTCAATCAGTCAGTTCAGTACTTCAATCAATTCGATTACTAATCATATTCAGTCTCAGTTTAGTAGTAATCAGTGATCAGTGGTGAGGGTTATTACATTAACTTTCTGTGAGGTGTGCGATACTAGCTCGGGGTAACAAGCAAAGTCAGCTCGGTTTCAAATTAGAAGTTGGACAGAACACCAACCTTCTTCCTGCGACCAAAATCAACTCGGGGTAACGAGCAAAGTCAACTCAGTTTCAAATCAGAAGTTGGACAGAACACTAACTTTCTGTGCGGCGAGCGAACGATGCAACAAAGGTGGGCCAAGTCAGCCCGTAGTTGAGCAAAATCAGCTCGGTCTTATGCCCCAATCTAGGCATAACACCAACTGTCTGAACGGTTGTGTATATAAAAAAGGTTACATGAAAAGCGAAAATACAAAGAAGAGTAAAACATTCTTTTTGTTGTTCATTAAACATTACATGCGACACCAAAAGGCTAAATTTTAAAAAAAAAAATGATTACATTTTAGAAGTAAAACAACTTGAGGTTGGTCGTATTCCATGGTCTAGGAATAGACTTGCCTTCCAAGTTTTCTAAATGATATGCCTTTTTGCCAGCCAGGCCAATTATCTTGTATGGTCCTTCCTAATTTGTGCCATATTTGCCCTTTTTAGGGATCAGTGTGTTGCCATCACCTTCTTCAAGACCCAGTTCCCAATCTTGAATGGTTGTAGATGCACGGTCTTGTTGTATTTCCTAGAGAGTTCTTGTTGATAGGCAGTAATGTGAATTAGTGTCCTTTCCCTTCATTCTTCAGCTAAGTCCAACTCTAGAGCGATAGTTTCACTATTCAAATCGGATGGTTAGCATGCCGATCTCCAAGGGTATGACCGCCTGCATGCCGTAAGCCAAGGCAAATGGAGTTTTCCCGGTTGAATGTCTTGGGGTAGTTTGATATGCCCAAAGCACGTTAGGGAGTTCCTTAGCTTATCTCCCTTTGGCTTTCTCTAGCCGTTTTTTAGCCCGTCCAAGATAGTCTTGTTGAAAGCTTCAGCTTGACCATTTACTTGAGGGTAGGCCGGCGTAGAATTGTAGAACTCAATCTTCAACTCTTTGCAAAATCTGGGGAAGAGTTTCCCATCAAACTGCGTACTGTTAACTGAGATGAGGGCATTTGCGATGCCAAACTGAGTAATGACATTTTGCCAGATGAACTTCTTCACATCTTTCTCATTGATAGTAGCCAATGGCTCAACTTCTACCCATTTGGTGAAGTAGTTAGCAGTGGCAATGAAAAATTTGCAATTTCTTGTAGCTATTGGAAGCAGTCCCACAATATCCAACCTCCAAAGTGTAAATGGCCAAGGGCTCGTTAAGGGAACAACTCTCTCGCCAACTAGTGGATCTGGTGAGCAATTTTTTGGCACTTTTCATATTTGCGCACATATTTCTGCGCATTGGCCTGCATACATGGCCACCAATAGCCTTGGGAAATTGCTCGATACGCCAGTGATCTGCCCCCAATGTGGTTACCACACATGCCTTCATGAATTTCGAAAAGGAAAGCAACAACCTTGCTAGGTGGACGCATTTCAAGTATGGCCTAGTAAAGGACTTTTTGTATAGGGCATCGGATGAAGAGAGCCAAACCGCTCTAACTTGGCCCTTATCTTGTTGGCTTTCTTCTATTCGGCGGGGAGAACTCGATCTTTCAGGAATGTGATGATAGGATCCACCAAGGATGGTCCCAGGTCGGTACAAAGTACTTCGGATGCCTCTAGTGCTTCGATGCTAGGCTAGGGCAAAAACTCGATCATCAGAGGATTGGGAAATGAGGTTTACATAGATGCCAGGCCGGCTAATTCATCTGCTTGACTATTCTTCTCATAGTCGATTTGCTCCATTTTTATTATGGTAAATTTTTTGATCTTAACGCGTACCAACGCTTGATACTTGGCCATCCTTTCATCCTTGGCTTCATATTCCCCAGAAACTTGATTGACCACTAGTTTGGAGTTACTGAATACCATAAGCTCTAATGCCTCCATTCGTAGAGCTCTTCAGGCCGACGAGGAGGGCCTCATACTTTGCCTCATTGTTGGATACTGGGAATCCGAGCGTGATAGCATGCTCAATAGTTAGCCCATTTGGTGAGGTTAGTACAATCCCCAGCCCAGCGCCATGTCTATTGGAGGCTTCATCAACAAAGAGCTTCCACATCTCGCCAATGAACAATTTCTAGCAATCGGATGGGTTCTGAGAGTTTCTTAGATCCAAGGCACAGGTCGGTTTTGTAAGTAACTTTCCTGCATGGTCATCTAACTTGTCATTTAATATGTTGGACCGCTCCACCTCTGCTCGCTTAGGACTATCTTGTTTTTCTATTACTTGTACCTCACGTCCTTTTTGCAGCATTGAAACTGTGGGTTATGCCAAATCCACACCAGCCAAATCAATTGGATAGACATGGTGGGTGCTCGGGGTAAATTCCGCCACAAAGTCGGCCAGGGCTTATGCCTTGATGGCTGTTTGCAGTTGAAACTTGATGTCGTACTGCTCCAACTCTACTGCCCACTTCAAAATTCTACTTATAAAATTCCTTTTCTTAAAGAGCATCTTGAGTGGAAATTCAGTTAGCACTATTATTGTGTGGGAGTAGAAATAGTGCACCAACTTTTTGGATGCCATCATAAGAGCTAGAGCCAATTTTTCAAGTGGCAGATAACTCAATTCGGCTGGGAGCAATGTCTCGCTGACATAGAAAATAGGAAGGTGCTGAATCCCCTCAGCTCGGACGAGCACCGCACTCACTGCGTGCTGAGAAATGGCCAAGTATAGATAGAGCTCTCGCCTTATTGTGGAGTCATCAAGATTGGGGTAGAAGAGAGATATGCTTTTAGGTTCGTCAAAGCGCGATCGCACTCTGCATCCCAAGAAAACTTGGATTTCAAAGTCATAAAAAATGGCTTGCAACGATCTGATGACCGGCTGATAAATTTGTTCAGCGCGGTTGCTATTCCGGCAAGATGTTACACATCCTTTGTGGAATTTGGTCTCTCCAGCTCTTGGATTGCCTTGATCTGTGAAGGGTCAGCTTCAATTCCTCGATTGGTGACCAAAAAACCCAGAAATGTTCCAGTTTCCACTCTGAAAGCACACTTGGATGTATTCAAGCACAATTTGTGGCGCTTGAGGATGGCGAACATATCAGCTAGGTCGCCAAGGTTCTGAGATTCTTCTTTACTCTTGACTACTATATTGTCAATGTAGGCCTCCATGGTACGGCCAAGTAAAGGAGCAAACATTTTTGTCATCATCTTTTGAAATGTTGCCCTCGTGTTTTTAAGGCCAAAGAGCATGAGCTTATAGCAGTACAGGTCTCTTGGCATGGTGAAAGATGTGATCTCTCGATCTGGTTTGTACATGGCTATTTGGTGCTAGTTGCGGTACATGTCAAGGAAGTTAAACCTTCAGTGTCCAGCGGTAAGATCGACTAGCTGGTTAATTCTTAGGAAGGGAAAGCTATCCTTGGAACAGGAACGATTGACCATCATATAATCGATGCATATTCGCCATTTTTCATTTTTTCTTCGGTACCACAACCGTGTTTGAGATCCATCTGGGGTAATGCACATCTTCAATCGCCCAACCTCCAGCAAGTTTTTAACCTCTTATGCCACTACTTCGGCATAATGTAGAAGCGAGCACCGAGTTCTCAGAATGACCGGTTGTGCGTTGGGAAAGACAATCAATTGGTAGCAAATGAAGCTTGGGTCCATGCCAGGCATATCGTAAGACATCCACACGAAGACTTCAATGTTGGAAACCAAAAAGTTTACATAATCCAGCAGCTCGGCGCTGGTCAGAGATGAACCTAAGAGAAAGAATTTTCTCGGATCACTCTCATCAATGCGAACCTCCACTAAGTCTTCTTATAATTTCTCCTTAGCTCTTCTTCCTATATCCTCAAAGACCTCTTTGCCTTCTGTCTCCTCTATCATCTGGACAAAGCCTTTGGCGGCCTAGTTGTCATTTACTGCGACAAAGTATTATTTGGACATCACTTGATCTCCCTAAACTTCTTCAATTTGTTTGGTCGGGGCTGGAAAGCACATGACCTGATGATAAGTCAAAGCCATTGCTTGTATGGCATGCAACCAGCCCCTTCTTAAGATCAGATTGTATGTCAATAGGACTTTCATCACCCAAAACTCCACTTACTTTGTGACCGATCCTGCTTTGACCAGCAATATAATCTTCCTAATCAACCATTCCAGTTGCGAGTTGAAGCCGACCTAGGGGAAAGTTGCTAGAGCTAGGTCTTTGTCCTCTAGCTTCATTTGCTTGAATGCGTCGTAGTACATGATTTTGACTGAACTGCCCTGATCGATCATAATTCGCTTGATGTCAAAATCCTTGATAGGAAGCGTTAATACCAAGGCATCGTTATGAGGGGTTTGAATTCTTTCCAAGTCCTTGCTCGAGAAGGTCATGATATCTTTTATCTCGTCATTACCCTTCTTCACAGCGAGCTGAACAGAGAGTACTTCCCTCATGTGCTCGGCCTTCTTAATTATCCCCCTGAGCTTGCAAACTTGTGCCGGCTCGATGATACCATAAATAACATTGATAACTCCTTGGGGTGATGCATCCAAGACGGCTAGCCCATTCAGTTTGCCTTGTCTTATACCTCCGTCTATGTACTGGTCCAAGTGCCTAGCTGCAATCGGTTCTTCTAGGCGTTGTTTCAACGGCATGCAGTTCTTCGTGCGGTGTCCCTTTTCTTCGTGGAAAGTGTAACGGTACCTTGAGTTATAGCTCCTTTGCATATCCCCTAATTTTGTTGGCCAACAGACATATGGCTCACCTTGGATTTCACTGAGGATGCGATAAATTGGAATCTTAAAAACAGTTGTGATGTCGGTCCATGCCTGCAACTTTCTTTTGGCATTTTCCTTTTCGTTGCGGGGAGAATAGGCCTGGTCATTCCCGTGGCCTTTGTTTCTGTCATTGCGGCTAGCGTCGTGATGTTGTTCTCTCGCTCGGTTATTAGAGTGGTTATCTTCATGCTCTACCGAGTGAACTTTCCCTATCACATGTTTGTCCGCCGCAAATAGATTTGCCTTCTCTGTTGCGGTGGCGGTAGCTGTAGCGGCATCGGTATCATTCTCAACTCAGATGTGCTTGTTAATCCGATGCATTAGTGATTCCATGGTAGTGGGTTGGTGCATTGTGAGTGAGTATCGCAGCCTATATCTAATTGGTAAACCTTGCTTGCATTGGGCGATCGCCAAATTAGTAGGGCAATCAAGGATCTCATTGTAGGTCTCTCAATACTTGGCATTGTATGCCTTCAACGAACTTCCCGACTCCATCTTGATACCCAAGAGGTGGTCAACCTCCTTCGGTGTTTGAGTATTGGTTTTAAATCTGGTGATGAAGGCTTCCGCTAACTGCTGCCACCCTTCGATACTCCTCTCTGGGAGCCTTTCGAACCATTTTAGGCTTAATTCTCCCAAACTTGCTGGGAACATGAGACATATCAAGGTATTGTTGCGCCGATGACTTGTCATTACTTGCCGGTAATGACTAACGTACATGTGCGGATCTGTCTTGCCGTCGTACAATGTGAACTTGGGTTGATGGAATCCGACGGGGAGGGGTGTGCTTTCAATCTCTGGAGACAGTGGGGTGGCAGTGAGTCTTGTCAAGTCTTTGTCCATCGGTGTTGGAATCACTATTCTAGGTGGCGGTATGGCCACCTTCTCACTACAATAGATTCTGGGACTCAGCCTTTGTAGCGCCGACACTCTTTGGGTCTCTCTGCGGTGTGCACATTCTTCCAAGATGTCCCTCTAGTCATTCGAATGGGCGAAGTAAGAGTATCTTGACATCATCGACGGATACGAGGGACAGTAGCTGCTGTCGTGCGTGCGTGATCTTTCTATCGGTGGGTCGGAATCACCAATGCTGTAGCTCCTGGTGATAGAGATGGAGGGTGTCTCCTGTTGGTGCTGGTTACTTGAGTGACGGGGTTGGGTATGCTCACTGTGGTTTTCCACTTTAGCAACACCTTTCCATTTGATTTGTCGCTTCAAAGTCTCCATCTCAGCCGCTATCTTTCGAATGAGGGTGTCCTGGTCTCTGAGTTTGTGTTCCAAACGCTGAGCATGTGATTCTCTTCGCCGTCGATCCCCTTTAGGACTCTTCGAATGATCAGTGCTCCTTGCGCGTTTGTCTTACGCGTCTCTGGGCAACCCCCTGGAGGAGGTCTCCAAGCCCGCTATTGTTGACATGACAGAAGGGCCATCTCTTCTCCCGATTGACTCCAGAGTGATACCGTCGATGACGGACAACAGTGTTTTGTCGATGTTCGCTATGGAAAACCATCAAAAAAGCTTGTAGAACAAGGTTTGTCTATTAAAGAACTTCCCACAGACGGCGCTAATTGTATGAGAGAGAAATATTCGCCTTACTTCGTAATTCCTTACTTCCAAGCTTGTTGCACTTCGTTAAAACTTTGTTGCACTGTAAAGAAGATCGAGGTGAGCTATCTAGCAGGTGGGTTTGCCAAAAAACCCCTTCGACGGTCAAGTTAGCTTGCTGGGAGAAGAGAGAAGGTAGAGCACTGTAGAGAGAGAGAGAGAGAGAGAGAGAGAGAGAGTTGCGCAAGATTGCTGACTTTTAATGCCTGCATGCTCATATTTTTCAAGGCTAGCTATGCAGGCTCAGAGATTGTGGGCGTATTATTTCTGCTGTCCTTCTCTGGACAGGTAGCTGTGCTTTCTCTAAATTTCTTACACGTGTAGAGACCAAAACCTCTAAACAGTGTTTCTCGTACCGCTAAATGATATTGACGCATACTAGGAGTGGATTCCTCTCCTCTTTATTGGTCTACGTAGAATACCTGACAGGGCTATTACTTGTGAACCACCAGCATTACGTTGACCCCCTTGATACCGAGCTAAATCAGATCGATCTATTAGAAGTAGTATGCTTGGCCAAAGTCTTAACTGTGTTACCTGGAGCACGGTTCGTTATCTCGGCTACACATTGCGATCCCACAGACCATCTCTGTCTCAACAATTGTAGCCTGAACCATTTACAACTCGGCCACCACGTGGTTTCACTACCTAGAACCGCAACGCCGGGGCTATTTGGCCCACTGACGCGAGTTAGTTCAGCCGAGTTTGGCCCGCCGCAGTATTCTGTGAGGGTCCAGCTCGGCCCAGCACCGTACTTCGTGTGGGCCTAGCTCGGGCCAAGACACCCCAGACAACCTTAGTATTGCCCAGTACCACATTCCGTGCGGACCCAATTTGGCCAATGCTCGGTATAAGTGCCTTTCTATTTTTTTTTTTTTTTTTTGGGTGACTGTTTTAATCAATTGCCAAACATAGCCTCAAACCTCCTTTGAAAAGATATTATTTTAATCAAAAAATAAAAAAATTACCAAGCTATTGTTTGGGAAGTGGGTTTGGGTGGGTTTGTGGTTAAAATAGTTACAAAAAATAAAATAGGTTTTTTAGTTTTAATAAGATAAAATATCATATCCAACCCATAATCATTATATTATTTCTCTCACAAAAAAACTAAAAAAAGTCAAAAATCCTTCCCAAAGCAGGATTTTTAGCTCCAGGCTAAAATAGCTAAAAAAAAAAAATCAAAAAATCAAATAGTCAACCCACTTCCCAAACCAAGCCTAAAAGAGTCTTTTTTTTTTTTTTTTTTTAAAAAAGGGATAAATTTTGCATGAGTTTGAAAAGTGACTCTCTCCATCCCAAAATATTTTAGTCTTTTTTGGATAATTCAATTTTTTTTGATAATACAATTATTACACTTCAAAAGCATTAAATTTCTAAAACTACCCTTTGAATTTTTCTTAACAACATCAATTGTCATAATTATTGAATTTAAAAGAAGAGTAAAATAGAAAATTCATATTATTTTAATTTTTGATTTTTAAAAAGAAATTAATATTTTGGAAAAATAAAAAATATAAAAAAATTAATATTTTGAGACGGAAGGAATAACTTTTGGGAAGTGATTGAGACCCCTTCTAATCACCACCCCCACTACCCCCACACATACGTGGCGGGTGGTGATTGGAGGAGAAGGAAAAAAGAAAAAAGAAAAAAGAAAATTAGCCAATTAGAGAGAGAGGGGGTCAAAAGGGTTGCCTCTTTGAGGGGGTCCAACTCATTTTCCATAACTTTTATCAATATAAAAAAATTAACATATCCAGAAAAACAGTATTCAGACTAGAGAAAGTGACACTACCATTTTTTTTTCTCCTTTTTCTTCTACCTGTTAGTTTCTTTTATAATTCAGTTTCTAATTTCTCCCAAAGAAATGTCAGAATGGATCACTATTCCTCTAGTGCATAAGATAAGTACTATTATGGGGGTTGGTCCCATGTGATTGTGATTGTGATTGTGATGCACCCTTCGATATACAATCAAACGGCTCTTGTTTCCAATCAGGGGCAGGCATAAGGTAATTGATGGGGGACTAAACATGAATGCCCACAAGAGTAAGCATATGGCAAAGGTCTTTTTGGCCGGACACCTCTCAAGTTTGGACAAGTTTGACAATTATTATTTTTTTTTAGCAATTTATATTTTTTTTAAAAATAAGGTTATTATATATATATATATATATTTTTTATTATCAATTGTTAATTTTTTAGTAGAAAACAATCAAACAAACTATTTTTATTTTTATTTTTCGTTTTTGGTGGATTAAAGAAGTAAACAGAGTAAGTTTCAACTATTGTAAACAAGCTAGTAATAGACAGGAGCGGCGTGAGAAATTCATTAGTAGAGGGGCCAAAAGCATGATGTTAGACAAGTTCAAATAGTCGAGTCTAGTTTAACAAACTTAAAAAATTATTAAAATCAATATATTGCTTTTAAAAATAAGCTAATAAATAATAAGAACACTCCTAATGTATTTTAGGAACTTGAACTTAAATGATTTACAACTAGAAAAATAAAAAAAATTATAAATAATATCACATAATTTATCTAATACATAATGATAATGAGTTATAGATTGCATTGCATATATATATATATATTTCTAAAGTTGTCTCGTACTAATGAATGAAAGAGAACAATAGTTAGGTGAAGGAAAAAAATTGTAGTATATGTTCTTAAAGGTGCATACTGTAACCTCCTTCAAAATTACAATTCATAACAAAATAGAATAGTGAATAACTTTTCTTCTATAAATTTCGTAACATTTTAATATTTTCTAACGTAATCATAATAATTCGTTACATAACGTAGTGATTTGTAATCAATTTTTTTATTTATTTATGATATATCTTTTTATGACATAACTATGATGATTTAAAAATTAATGTGTCACTCTAATTCACTATGAAGTGTAATGATTTTTGAATGAAATTTTTATGTGCAAACTATAAAGATTGGAGAGGTTATTAGTTGACGGACATTGTCCTTGGTTGGGGTGGAAGGTGGTGTATGCCTATGCATCTGCCAGCTGGAACTAATTAAAAGCAGTGGTTGAAGGAAAATACTTCCTCAACAACCTATCAATTTTAATGTGGAAGTGAACTTGAGAAATTTTGCCAAAAAAAAAAAAAAAGAAAAAAAAGAAAAAAAGAAAGTGACCTTGATGATGGTGTTTTCATATTTTGATGTAATAATTATATTTATGTATTGTATTTTTTTTTAATTATTTTATATACTATATGATTATATTAATTTAATATGTTTCACCATTTATATATGTTAGTAATGTAATTTTGAAATCATGTAATAAATAAAATATAAATTACAAATAGAATTCAACATTTTTTTTTGGTATTGAAAAAAATGTCGTCCTAACTCCTAATTGTAATATACTATTTGTCATGTCTATATTTTCTTCAAAGAAAATACAAAATATTTTTCTTAGATTTTAAAGATTATTTTTTTTTTTTTTTTAAGAAGGTATTTCCAATAAGAGGCTAAATTATATAAAGGTTTAAAGGTTCATTCATGATATTTAAGTGACTCAGTTGTATTTGGTTGACGAGGTAACTATCGTGGTGGTTTGAGGTCTTGATAAGTTTGACAACCCTATTGATGAAAGATGCTGATTGTTGTGATTATTAGATTTTGTTAATTATATGTTTATGATTATGTGTTATTAGATTTTCCTATAAATGATATTTGTAAAATAACTCTTATAAATTGATGCACAAGTCAATTTGATGAACTGCTCATAGTAGATCTACAACAATGTTGCTATTTAAGTAAGCAGGTTTCGTGTTATAAATGGGTGATTATTCGGTAGTTCAGGAGTATGGTCACGTGGTGTTCTATGATAACATGATTGGTAGAGAAGGTGGAACCGCTGATGATATAACTTGAAACCGCTGATGATAGGAAGCCAAGTGAAAAGAGAAGAAAATTCATTTCTTCCATACTCGGAATGAAACTTTTGACAAAAAAAATATTGGAGATTTTATATTTGTAGACAAAAAGCAGAAATTAAGATCTTTTTATATATATTTTAATTAATTTTCTTATCCAGTTTAAACAAGTAGATGGAACAATAGACAAATCTAAACAATGCTCCCCACTTTCAATGAAAAATAAATAAATAAAAAAAATCCCCAACATATTTTGTGGGAAACTAAAATTTAAGTTTAGAAATTTAATAGAGTTGTAGAAAAAATTTCACTTTTTCAACATTTTCTAAAAGCCACTGCCTTTCAAAAACTCTTGCTAAACTAATTTTATTTTTTTTCATCACTGTTTTTTGCTAATAAACAAACCAAAAGGCTTGTTTGGTACAACTTATTATAAGTTAAAAGTGATAATTAGAAAGTAAAAGTCAAAAACACCTCTCTCCCAATTTTGAGATAATTAGTATTTTTTTTTTCCAATTTATTTACGTTGTGTTTGGTTTGGGGATTTGAGAATGGATTTAAAAAGGAAAACTAAAAAGGTAGGTAAAATATGAATAAAATACACTTACATTTTACATAGTTTCACATACATTTTCCTTTTCATTTTTCAAATATTTTCCCAAATTCCCTAATCATAATCAAACACAGCGTTAAGTTATTTCTGCTTGATAAGTTATAAGCAGAAGTTATACAAAATATTTTAGCACAAATTCTCAAATTAAAAAAAGTTATAACTAATTTAAGTTGTACCAAACAACCTCAATGAAATTCACCCAAAGGCCAAGGATTAGCTGTGGATGTCATACTTCATTTATTGAGTGTTATGTATGAGTTCAAATGTTATTGCTACGAGATACAATTTTCAATTCTCTATTCTCGTCCCGTTAATGGTTAACAAAACTCTGTGAAACTTACATAAAAGCATTCTAGAACCTCAAATGGGTAGCATATATACTTGTAAAAATCAAGGCCATGTGTCACATATAGTTGTGAAATCATTAAACTAAGCTCCTCAAATATAAATTTATTAAATTAATTCTATTTGACAAAGAAAACCACATGTTGTGTAGTAATTAGAAACCACACATCCACTATTAGTGCAATAAAAACGTTGCCCAACTAGGTACCTTAAATAAAAATCAATCCTTTGCTAATGCTTTTGCAATTCTTGATGATAGTAACTGTTTAGTTCCCCAAAAGATTAGTCATTTTCCTATTTCACATGCATTTTTCACAATATATGTATGCTCTTTTCCATCACTTACATCACAATTGATAACTACTCTATAACTAACTACATTTCATTCAATGGGCTAATTAATTAATTTCTTATATATATATGTATGTATATTTTACAAATTTGCATTCAATATTATAATTAGTCATTTTCTTGTGATTCATAAATGATAATTGGTACTAGAATCACTTTTCATTTTTTCAGAGGAGGGAAAAAAATTCAACACAAGAAAATGCTCTTAAACAAAATTAAGCCCCTATTTGGCAAAACTTATATACAACTTAAGAAAAGTTTGTTTAAAAAAATTCTAAAAATTCAAAAAAATATTTTCTTGAGTTTATTTTAAGCTTTAAAGCTAAAAACTTTTAAAATTTTACCAAACAATCCAACTTGTTTGAACACAAAATTCAATTTTTTAACAAATAAACTGTAAATAATTTTTGCAAAACGAGTTCAAAGTGCTATTTCAATCGGAACATAAGTTCTTTAACGTGTGGTTCAATTCTTTAACGCTGTGTTTGGTTAGGGGATTTGGGGAGAGATTTGGAAACGGAAAGGGAAAGGGAAAAGGTGTGTGAAACTATGTGAAATGTAGGCATGTTTTTTTTTCACTAATTTAATAAGATTATTAATACTTCACTATTAATATGATGAATCAAACATGATCTAAAAGAATTTCCCTTCTATTGATGAGCCAAAACTCACATATGTTTCTGAGATCTATTACTTGTAAAATGGCATGTTGTTTCCAAGGGGAATGCATTTCCTAGTTTTCAACTCATGCTTTAAATTTAAAATTTGTATCACTCAACATATACAAATAGCTCTCAATAAAAAAAAAGAAAAGAAAAAGAAATATATATATATATATATGTATGGCTTCATAGTTACTAAAAGTAGGTGGTTTCATGTTTCAACTGATGTTATCAAACCCCAGTGGCATTACAAAGGTAGGGTTGGTGAGATGTAACTAACTTGTTAGTTGCAAGTATTAAGACTTTTTAAATTTAAGAATCTAACATCAGGTTGTCCTCTTTATCTTTTAAAAGCACGTTCTTCACCTAAATACTCAATCTATGAATTTTGTTAATTGATATTTCAAACAAATTGAGTTATATAGTCCTTTTGGTCACTTTTATGTACTCTTATTTCAGAGGTCAGGGTGATAGATTAATCATTTTTCTCCTATTACAGGGGGTTGATATAATTTTATCATATTTGTAATTCGTATTCTACCGGTTGAAAAGAAAAAAGAAAAAAAAAAGTCAAATGACTACAAAGTACTTATTTGTCTACTTAAAATAGTTATATCAGTATTTCATAAAAATAGATAGTTAAGCAATTTAAAACCAAGTAATATATATTAAAAAAAACAAAAATCATACTTTAATTAGGTGATAAGTAAAGTGTTTTACATAGCTAACAAGGTTAGCCCTATGTGTGAATCTTATTTCTTGTGTAATTATTAAAATTTCATTATAATATCATTTATAAATCAAATAAAAAAACAAAAAACAAGTAGATTGCTTTACATGCATTTGTAGCTAGCTATTAAGAGACCTAGAAAAATGTATTCTTTTTACAATTGAAGAATAGGCGAGGGTACCATACAACATGGCATTGCTCATTGTTCTGTATTTAATTGAGCCCACTTTGTTAAGAAAGAACTACAAAATGAAATACTGAGATAATCACTCCTAACTACATCAACATAGAGTTAAGACTACATGTCATAAGTGCAAAATTATTAAAACACCCTTACTTTATGTCTCAAGTTAGATCCACAGTTGAATCAAGTGATCATTAGTGTCTTATGAGGATTTAACATGCCTATCATCACATATTATTGATGAACTAGATATAGTGTTTTTGAAAAATATTTTCCAGTTACTTCAAAACCATTTTTTTAAAGTAAAATATCTGTAACGGGAGGTTGTATGATCAATTCAAGATCATTGGATCCAAATGTGTAAGGGGCATGCAACATTGAAGGGGGGTCCAGTTAAGAGATTTGGTAGGTGGAGTGAACATGCAGAGATTTATACACAAGTCCCTACCATTTTCAAAATTATGAAGAGATGCAGCCATCAACTTCCAGTTTCAGTTCCAGAATAGAATCCAATCCAATCCAAACCCACCATTCAAGAACAGAATGCCTTTTAAACCCCCTTCCCCCCCTACCCCAATGCAATAAATTAGACATCACATGTAAAGATCTTCAAGATTTGATTGTCTAATCTAAGTGGGGGGCACTACCTTTTGTAAATTTTTGGAATGATTTAATGTTAAAATTACTAGAAAAAAATATCATCATTTTAGCATTATTGTAAAATGTAAATCAAATATATATCTAAATATATATTAAGAAAAATGGATTTTCCAATAAGAAGACTCTTGTAAAGCTCAAAACCTTTATACTATTTTTTTAGAATTCTTATTTTTTAAATAATTAAAAAAAAATTATTGGCTAGTTTTTATTGAATCATTTAAAAAAAAAAGAGAGTAATTAATCAATTTAAAAGGAAAGTTAATTAATCTATTTAAAATTTTAAATAGCTTTTATGCCTTGATTTGTACATTTCAAAAATCTTAAAATTTAAATTTAGAAATTTGAAAAGAGAAGTTAACTAATCAGTTTTAAAATGTAAATTTTTGCACCACTAAAATATAGAAATCAATTCACACCTTCAATATATTTTTTTTTTCCTTCTTCTTGATTGATGTTTGTATGGGGTTGTTTGTTGCATTTAATTTGATTTTTAGTTTTAGTTTTAGTTAAACTAAAATGAGATAATCATTATAATTTGTGGTAAAATAGTTTAAATTTATTTTAAGTTAAAAAATTAATTTTAAAAACTTGACAAACACTATGGACCTGTTTGGTAACCATTCCGTTTTCAGTTTTCAGTTTATATTTACAAAAATTTAAAAAAATGTCATAAAAACTTGTTTGATAATTTTTCTGGTTTATAAATGATTGTCTTAGTTTATAAATTTGAGGAAAAAATATAAACTCAAAACAGTAATGGTACAGAACTCGAATATAGGGGCTCAAATTTGGCTCGAAATTAGGAGAAAGAAGAAGGAGGAGGAGGAGGAGGAGAAGAAGGAGGAGGAGAACTGGACTGGAGGGGCTAACAAAATCGGGCGGAGGTGGAGGTGGAGGTGGAGGCGGAGGCGGAGGCGGCAGTGGGTGGAGGCAGAGGTGGAGGCGGGGCTGCGATGCCGACGAGCGACGAGCTATGAGATCGGTCGACGATGAGATCGGTCGGCAATTTGGGGCAACTCAACGAAGAAAGAAAAAAAAAAAAAAAAAAAATCAAAACCCAAAACGATGTCGTTTTGGGTTTTGAGTCAATTTGAGCCCCTAGTTTCGGGCCCTCAAACATTATTCAACTCAAAAAATGAGTTTACGTTTTCAGTTTTCAATTTTTTTTGAAATTATTTTTTTTTGAAATTTTTTTTTTTCAATTAAGTTTTTTTTCAAATATTTTTTTCCCAATTAAATTTTTTTAATTAATTTTTTTTCAATTAATTTTTTTTCAAATAATTTTTTTTTCCAATTAAATTTTTTTAATTAATTTTTTTCAATTATAATGTGTGTGATCCCATTGTCGTAAATAATAAAAATAAATATAAATATTTTAGGTTTGAACAAACATATTTTTTAATTTATGTTTTTAAATTTTTTTAAACATTTTGTTCAAACCAAACGCGTTTATAATTTATGTTTTCCTAAAAATAAACAAAAATCAGTTTAGAAAATTTTTGTAAACATAAATAAAAAACATAAACGTTACCAAACGCTACCTATGTGTTTGGCTTATTTTTTTCTATGAAGGAAAATATCATAAATATGAGTGTGTTAGTAATGATTTAAAAATGTTTACAAATTAAATTCAAGCCAATTATTAAGCAATTGCGTTGACGGTTCATTTGTCTCAACGAAGAGGACTTCAAAATTGCCAAATATAGAGAAAATAAAAATTAAAAGAAGAAGAGAGGGAGATAAAGAAGATGATTGAGTGAACATTCAAGGCAGTTAAATGAACAATCGAAGTAACTATTAATTTATCTTTACTCCTATGCTTCGAAAGGAAAGTGTAGAAAATAAATTTATGTTAAACTATTCATAAGATAAGAGAAATAGCCACACACAAAAAAAAAAAAATGTCTTTAATTTGAGTTTGATCTTTTACAAGAATGACTATTTATAAGCAAAAATATATAGGAAAAAAACTACTTAATAACTATCTAATTCTTCCCAAGCATCTCTATTCTTGTCTTGCCATGTATCCCTCCATGATCTTCCATCTCTCCCATTTTATATTCTATGATCTTCCACTTCCTCTATCATCTCTTCCTATGTGATTAATACTTTATAACTTCTTATAACCTCAAAATGAGCAAAGAGTGCCATTTTTCCTACAAATATAGATAATAAATAATAATAATATTATTTATTTATGGCAACACTATGTTTGGATTCCAAGTAGAGATAAAAAAAAAATGATTTGTTACGTTAGGGGAGAAAAGAAAAGAAGAGAAAAGATTAGTATGTCTCCTTCTCTTGTTTGGTTAATCTCTCAAATCTTATCTAGATAGACTATATAAAAGAAAATAAACTCTTACATGATATATTAACAAAATAACCCTTTATGCTTTTATTTCTTTAATACTTAGTTGGACAATTTTAGTATTTCATAGAATTGGTAATCATTCTATTTATTTTCTCTCCCAATCTCTATAATTTTGGAGTGATCCAAAAAGTGGAATTTCCCTCCATTTCATTCTATTTTCTTTTCATTTCTCTCCTCTATAATAATTCAAATAAGGGATTAACACCCAGAGAAATTCATTTATTTTATTTATTTATTTTTTCCCCTCCCAATCGCGCAATCCAAACAATTAAGAAGGAGGCGATATGAGAAGTTGTTCTCAACTGAAAATTTTCTTAAAAGAGATTAGAATTTTTATGTCGATCCAATTCATTTTTTGGGCCAGATCGTCAATTGAGTACAAAGCCCAATCCACGATTTCCAAGGTTTGGTTCCAAGGAAAAGAAGTCCAAAATGTCACCAAATTCAAATTTAATAGAAAATGTCTAATATGTGAGTTCCAACTCTTTCGTCAAATGGAAGGAGAGTTAGGTAGTGTTTGGTAGAATTTTCTAAATATGATTTGAGAATAGAGTTATATTTTGAGTTTGTAAGTTTTAAAATTATGATTTGAGTATGAAAAATTTGTTTGGTTATAATTTTTGAAAAGAATTTTGGAGGGAGTTTTGAGTTTTTGAAATTAGAAAAGTTATTTGATTAAAAAATTTACAACTTATAACCAAACATACAATCTAAAATTCTATTCAAAGCTTATATAAAAATTAAAAAAATTCAAAAAATATTTTTTACAATATAAAAATAACAGGTGCCTAAGAAAAAAAAAATTGAAACATTGTTTCGGTTAACCGGCCGGAAGTCCGGGAGGATGACTGGGTTAGTCAAATTTTCCCGCTTGAAAAGAAGTTTTCAAAAGTAGGTGAAATTATAATTTGAAAACTCAAACACAAACATCACACTAAAATGAGTGGGTGGAAATGTATTTAGAACACATAACCGAACACATAACCAAACACAGTCTTATTTATTTGTTTATTTTTATCAAATTAAGAAAGTTTTATCCTTTCATTAAATTTATGGCCTCATTTGGGAAGTAAATATTTTTTAGAGTTTTTGACTGTCTGACTATTTTAGGCACCATTTGGGAAGCAAGATTTGAGGCTTTTTTGGTAATTTTAGCCACAAAAACAAAATAGACTATTTTAGTCACAACAAACAAAACATCACATCTAACCCATAATCATTACACTTTTCTCTAAAAAAAAAAGTCAAAAAAGTCAAAAAGTCCTTCCCAAACCAAGCTTTTTAGCCCAGGCTAAAATAGTCAAAAAAGCCCAAAAGCCAACCCACTTCCCAAACCATGCCTTAGTAAACTATTTTAGTTTGTGTGTTTGGGAAGATGAGTTAAATTTTTTTTGAATGGTTGTATTGAAAAAAGTGTTTGAAATGATATTTTCATATGAAATTACCAAACTGTCCCTACATGTAAGGTGTCATGTCCCGACATTAGAATTAGAGCAATGGTAGAGGGCCACAAAAAGTGTGGCTCAAATGGCTCAAAAATGCCAAAACGATGTCGTTTTGGGCGTAAGACGACGCAAAACGACGTCGTTTTGACAATTTTGAATCATTTAAGCCACACTTTTTATGGCTCTCAAATATTTTTCTAAGAATTAATGATTGTGTGCTGACGTGGTCTAGAAGGGAAATTGGACGCAACTGTACTAGCCTCAAACAGTCAACGAGTAAAACCGTCATTTCACCTTACAATGCAATCCAATTGTACTAGCCTCACCAACTAAAGGTTTTTATTTTATTTTATTTTATTTTAGGGGTTGTTTGTGATGATCTAAATAAGTATATTTTTTTATCTTTTTACAAAAAAATATATAAAAAAATAAAGAGGTAATGTAATAGAAAAAAGATAAAAAAATATATTATATTAGAGATGCCAAACTTAACCTTATTTTCAAAAAAGAGGTTATACTAGACTATTTTCCAAGCCACGCTTATATGTGGTAGTTGGGTACGTTTGTCCGGACATCCTTTGATAATCAGTTTTGGAATGAATTAATAAAAATTTACACTAAACTAGATGATTGTTCAAATTTAATGAAATTATTGAAATGCATAATATCGGATTGAATTTTTTACTCAAATAATTGTGTCTCTATTTCAAGTTGCAACTACCAACGGCGTCGTTTTCAAATTTCTTGTTCGTCTTCTCCCATCTAAAATTCACTTCAAATCAGCATCGGTAAAAATGGCGGCTCAGACACTTTCTCTCTAATCCAACAACATCTACCCATCAATGGCACAATGCTTGTTCAGTCTCCCTAGCAAATGTGAAGTGTGAAAAATAAGAAACAATTATGAGTTAAAACTACAAGGGATTGTTTCGGATTATAACTCAGTTTGGTTTTGAAATTCAAAAACTATTGAGTATTTTATTTTTTTATTTTTCGTATGTTTTAGTAAATGTTTTCATATTTAAATTAATTATTTTTACTTTCTAAATTTACTTAATATACATCAATTTAAAAAGTAAAATATTTTTGACGAAATCTATTTTTTTTAACTAAATACAAATATATATTTGTTCTTTTTCATATTTAGTGAATTTTTTTTTTTGCAAAGAAAGTATTTTTTATTTTTCATATTTAGTGAATTTTGTTAGATTTTTTTAAAAATATTTTTACTTTTTAAGTATATTTAAAAAGTAAAAAAATAATTAAAATAAAAAAATATCAATACAGATAAAAAAAATTTCCTCCCAAATTTTTGGCGACCAAATTTTTTTGTTGCAAAAAATTTTCAATTCTCGTCTCCACGTTTCAAATTTCCCTTCCAAACTTTTGGTGACCAAAAGATCAGATTAGTCCCAGAAAAGGTACCTTCGCTGACAAACTTTTTTAGTCGCCAAATCTCAATCAATGGCAACTAAAAATTAGTCGCTAAAAGTATTAATTTGGCAACTAATTTTTTTTTTGGTTGCTGAAAATAAGTTTTTGGCGACCAAATTTTTGGTCGCCAAAGAAAAGAAAAAAATTTATATTCCATTCGGTGATTAAATTGTTTTAGTAGCCAAAACTCAATATACGGCAACTAAAATATTTTTGGTCGGGAAAAATAAGTTTTTGGTGACTAAAATTTTGGTTGCCAATTCCACAACCAACTTATTTTTTGGTCGCCAAAATGTGACCTTTCACGACCAAATTTGTAGTTGGTAGCCAAAAACATACCCATTTTTGCAACCAACTCATTGTTTAGTCACCAAAATATGACCTTCTGCAACCAACTCATATTTGGTCGCCAAAAATAATGATCATTTGCGACTAATTAATATTTGGTCCCCAAAAGGTAACTTTTAGCTACCAACTTTTATATTGGTCGTGGAAAGTGGTCGCTAAAAGTGTAGATTCTTGTAGTAAGACGGTCACTATTACAATTTAAGGAGGGAATTTTATAATTTTATAAAAGATATATAAGACATAATTTATATATACTAAGAAAAATGCTTGGGAGCATTAATTAGTGCTCCCACTAATTAGGTGGCAGTGGGTCCCGCCAGTAATGATGTGATGTTTTGGTCTTGGAGTTGTATTTATTTATTTATGTTTTTAATGCATTAGTGTTATTAGTGGTGATATTTTTAGTGGGATGAATCATTGTTGTATTAATATTAGGGTATTGGTAAAATTATCAAAAATCCAATGGGGGCGCGTGATCCCCCATGTTCCCTCACTAAATCTGTCCTTGGACACAATTGTATAGTATGCGCTTCTAAATAGAAAGCATTAAGCATCGAAAAAATGCTGGGAAACTCAAATATTTTATTAAAATTTCTATTAAATATCTTACATGGGTGTTTCACACCCATATAAGATATTTGGTAAAAATATTGATAAAACATTTTGGATCCCTAGCATTACTTTTAAGCGCCAGCTACCTGGTGAGACTGAAAAATGTGTCAGCCTTGTAAGGCGACATGTGGACCACCCATATCTTATTGATCATTCCCCTCCAGGGTTGAGCCATGCATGCCAACTGAGTAAAATCTGTGGTTGCCTTAATCACCGACCAGGAGGCACACCAACTGCCCTCCCATAACTGTGCTCGGCCGATCTCAGCTTGGTCAAGTAAACCTACACACATGCGGGCGCTCTTTGTCTGCCCATGATAGCACGCTTAGTCCCCGCTTAACTATGCAGGGCAGCTATCCATTGGCGTGTGTCTCTCTTATACCTTTTAATTCCTTCTCCCTATTGACACCTTGATGTTCTCATGCTATCCTAGGTTGGGACTAGGAAATAGGGTCTCGGGACCTACTTGGGGTTATTGCCACAATCATGGGAAATTTATAATATTTATCCAACATTAGCTCTCGGCATGAATTAATCTGGCTGCAATGTTCTTGCTGAAAAACGGAATTACTATTTTCAAAGTGCAGAAGGAAACGATCAAATTACTTTTTTTTTTTTTGGTTGTGTGGAACTGATATGTACTTTTTCTGTCCCAAGCATTTTTTTTTAACTGAATCAGCTCAAATTGCCCTCGATTGGGCTGTTGGTGAAAAGCTAAAATCTAGTAAGTGTCTACTCAGTTTGCTGAACTTTTGCCCTTTTAGTCGGAATTGTAGTTATTTTGTCAATGAACACATCTCTAATTGACTGCATATATGGTCAGTTGGATGGTTACATGGAATCAAGTTTACATTTTATATTCAATCCCTGCAAAGTTCATTTGATAGTGGCTGGCTTGAACTTAACCAGATGAATAACAAATTTTGGAAAACAGAGTTTATAATATTCTCCATGCTTATTGTTTGTTTATGTACTTGTAATTTTGAAATTGTTGGGATATCTTGTGTTCTGTTTTCTAATTGTTGTGATACTTCAAAATTCTAGCAAGGATGGGGTGTTGCAAAGTAGTTCTTAAAATCAAAGTTCATTGTCAAAGGTTTCACTGCCGACTTGTACATGTTTCTACTTGTTCGAAAACTCTGGGGTACACTCTACACCATGGCTTAACGTCTACATGTTAGACCAAGAACAGTTACATATGGATCAAAATCTTGTTATCTTTCTTAATATTGAATTTCCAACATCAAAATGTGTCCAAAAAGCTTTTGGTGTTCTTTAGTATCAATGCATTACTAATCCAGTGAAGCCCAAGTTTTCTATGATTTAAATACCAATTAGTTTCAGTAATTGGATTCTTAATTTTTGTTTGGCCTTCTTTTCTTAGAAGTTTAATATTCTTTGACATTTTTGTTTGATATTTAAAAATGAATTCATTTTGTGTTTCACAAAAAAAGAAAAAGAAAAAGGATTTGCTACAAAGATGATATTTCGCAATGTGTTTTACATAAGATTTGAGGGTACAACTATGTCATTCCTTATGGAGCCACTAAAGATGAGGGGAGCTACCAATTGGCTTATGGCTGAATCAATTTTAGATTTTCTTTAAATATCAGTTCTAATTTTAGTCCAACATTTGGTATGAAGACTTGAATTTTCTGTGTGGTCTATTCATAGTGATGTCCATTTTTTCAGATGCGAGAGAAGTTAAATTCCATTCCTTCAAAAAGAAAATTAAAGTTACCATTTCATGTCAAAATAGTTTTTTCTGTGCAATTTTCCACATGTTTAATCAAAGCTTTGAACTTGTTTGCAGAAGTTTTTCTGTCCAAGTGAATTCCTGATTGGAAATCTCTAACCGAACTACTCTTGGCTTCCCCAGGGCACCAGAATTCTCTGTTTGTCATACTGTGATACTTCTTTGTGTTGCCAAATTCTTGTCATCTCCATCATCCTTCACAGTCTCTTCCATGCCACCAGCAAGTATTTGTGCCTTGTCAGCTTCTTCAACCCAATTGATCCTTGCAACAAACACCAACAACATGGCTAAACAAGCAACCATCCCAACCAAGAACCCTACAAGTAGTCCACCTAACCCAAGACGGACTTTGAAAGCGAAAATCACACCCAATGGCAGGGCCAACAAGTAGAATCCTCCAAGATTGGCATACATGGCCAACCACGGCCTAGCTGTTCCCCGGACTATTCCTCCACAAACTGTTACAGGGAAATTAACTACTTCCACCAAGGCCATTACCAACATTGTCTTCTTCACACCTTTCACAATTGCCTTGTCATGGCTAAACAATGGCCCCCAAATTCCTCTTGCTGCTACCATAACCAAGCCACCGATGCAGCCAGAAACTATGCTCGTGGCCATAGACACACATGCTGACCGGTAAGCAAGGCCTGCTTGGTTTGCACCAAGCTCATTTGAGACCCTAATGGACGCACACGTGGCTAGTGAAAGCATTACAGAGTAAAGCAAGTAGTCAAAGTTGAGCACAATGGCCAACACTCCCACTGCCTGTTTGGCATTTGTGAGCCGCCCAGTTAGCAAGACTATGATCTCGACACACCACCATTCGAGGCAGGTGGTCAGGCAACATGGCCCGCAAAGTTTGAGCAATCCGATCCAGTCGCGGACGCGTTGGTCCCACCATCCGCCTTCTTTCCACTGTGCTCCCTTGCTGTTCTCCGTGATCAACACATAAAATCCTAGCAGAACCACAACTATGAGGTCAGTTATCCAGATTGCCATTGAAACTCCCTCAAGTCCTTTAGCTTTGCAGAGTAATATGTTGATGGGGACATGAAATGCTACAGCCAGAACAGAGCTAAACAGAACCGGTACAGTTATGCTCTGTGAGCTCAAGTAGGCTTTAAGAGGAGATAGAAATGAAGTGACTACCAAATCAGGGAGGAGATAATAGAGGTATTTCTTTGCAATGATTGAAATTTCTTGTTGTTGGCCGAAATGAATGAGGATTTTGTCAACACTGAGCCACAAAAAAGAAATGGGTAGTGTAGTGAGTAGTAACAAAAGAATAGCCATGAAAAGAGTCTTGTGAAGCAGTTTGAAATTCTTGGCTCCATAAGCTTGACCACATATGGGTTCCATGGCACCACAGAGCCCGTTGAGGACAGCGAAGCCAGTGACATTGGCAAAGGTGAAACCGAGTGTTCCACCGGCTAATTCCAGCTGTCCAAGCCGGCCAAGAAACGCGGTTGTGATGGCTATCTTGGCGAACCACGTTAAGTTCATGGCTACCAGAGGAAGTGCTATTCGTCGCTGGGTTTTGAGCTCCGAAAGGGTTGTGTGAATGGAGTTGGGTGGCCATTTCTGGTTCTGGGAGAGAAATGAAGGCGAAGAAGATGGTATAGATGGGATTTTCTCAATTGGGTTTCTTTCCATTGTTGAATCCTCTGCTGGAGATATTAGTTGTTGGTTGAGTTGCTGTGGATTGGAGGGCTTGTGATCTTATTGAAAGATATAAGTTGTTGTAGATGAGCACTAGAGACGAGATTAATTATGTTTCGAATGCATGGGTTTCCCTAAAGGGGTGGCTTTTTTGTGATAGGCCAATAAATTGAGGGGCTGGAGAGTTTGGTGGTGGATTTATAGTGCTTGATGAGTATGCTTCGGCCTAATCTTGTTTTGAATGAAAAGGCCACTCCAGTGGAATACTATAACAGCCAAATAAAAAGAGGAAAAAGAGTTACTGTGCCAAATATTCCAAATATCACAAAATCTCAATAGTTTTTTTTTTTTATTATTATTATTATTAAAAAAAATGTAGATAGAACTATGAAATGAACATTTCTTGGAACCCAAAGATTCACTATTGGGTTTATTCTGTTCCCAGATAAGGAATGGAGGAAAGGAGAAGAATATAAAGAAAAACAAGAGCGATACAATAAGAAAAATATTTTTCTTATGTATTGGCCTATATTATATTTATTGGTGGGCAAGGTGAAAAGGATATAGGGATATAAAGGGATTCATAAAAAGTCTATGAGATAACATATATTAAATGGAGGAGGGAATTCTTAACTTTAAAAGGCGGGAAAGAATTCTATGGGACATTCATCTTTAGATTACATTGGGATCAACAATTTGTAGAAATAAAATTGAAAAAAAAAGGAAAAGAAAAGATAGATATTTCTTTTTTCGTTCTACAAATCTAGGATCTAAATACACTTTCGAAGTTTTCTTAGAGCATTTTCAATATAGTTGTTAAAATTGTGTGTATTAGTGCGTTACATGTAGGGGTGTGCATAATATCGCCGAAACTGTCAAAATCACCAAAATCGCACCGAGTCGTACCGCCAAGGCAAATTTGTTATTATTTGTCAATCGAACCGCCGGTTTTTTATAAGAAAAATGACAAATTTTAGTGACACTTTTATCAATTTGCCGGTTTCTATTTTTCTTTCAAACCGCACCGACCCGCACCGCTATTAAATCATGTTTTATAAGATTTTAATTTTTTTTTTTACTTAAGTTTGCTTGTTGTTCTATATCTTAGAATATAGTATTACATTACTGCTCGAGAGGAATTCAAGATGTCAGTAATCCAAAATAAGTTAGATTCCAATTCATTTTTCAATTTTTTTTTTTTTTTTTTGGCCATGTTGCAAACTTGCATTAGTTTACTTTTCACCATGTTGCAAACTTATATTAGTTTACTTTTCAATCTAAATACTTTTCAAGAGTAAACATTTTCAATATATTGTAAATCCTGAATGATATTAATTTTATATATTGTATTTGATCATTGTAGCTTCCATAGATGCTTGTAATGGACTGATGGCATAGTCGTTGATATTAACATGTTGTTGCTATACTTGCTGCATCAGAAAAAAGCTTCGCAAGATGCTTAACATCACGGTATCTCTCGTCTTTTTTTTACTCTTTGATTTATTTTTTGTAATTTGAATTATATTTTTTATAAACCGCCAATCCGCTCAAACTGCGAAGGCAAATCCGCCATTATTTGCCAACCGAACCGCCGGTTTTTGATAAGAAAAATGACAAATTCTAGTGACACTTTTATCAATCCGCCACCCGCCATACGATTTCTATTTTTCTCTCAAACCGCACCGACCCGCACCGCGCACACCCCTAGTTACAGGACAAAAAAATGATATAAGTAGGGCTCAATTTTGTGTGTTAATGTTTATAGGTTTAATGAATGAATAGGTATATCATCACTTTGTGCACCATGGTCAGCCTCTCTCTTGTTAGTTCAATTGCTATAGTTAGCAATGTTAGGTATCATGAAAAATTTATCATGAAAATAATCATGAAAGCTTTGTGACCATTAGATTACACTTAGAATAAAACACCAAACACTAATCAAGGTAATTCAAGGATCATAAATCTTTTATGAAAAAATTTTCATGATCCTTAACTTTTCTCTTTCTTTATAGGATGTTTGGTATGGATTATAGGGGAGAAAAGTTAGGGATCATGAAAATTTTGTCATGAACATGATCATGAAAAATTTATGATCTTTGGATTACTTTGATTAGTGTGTGGTGCTTTATTCTAAGTGTAATCCAAAGGTCACAAAACTTTCATGATTATTTTCATGAAAAGTTTTTTATGATACCTAGCATTACTGATTATAGGGAGTGATTATAACTTATTTTAACTTGAAAATTTGTGCCAGACTGTTTGGTGCAGCTTTTGCTTACAGCTTTTTAGACAAAAATAATTTAAATAAGTTGAGAAAAGCTAATTATTTAGAAATTGGAGAAGGGGTACTTTTGATTTCTACTTTCTAATTATCAGTTTTTAGTTTACAATAAACTGTACCAAATAGCACTTTAATATCTGACATTAATTTTGGCAATGAACCCACACACAATCTCCATTAGATTAATAAAAAAGCATCCATCTTCTCTTTTTGGTTAATATCTTACATTGACACACAAAAATACTTTCGCTATAAATAATCTTATATCTAATAAGTTTGGCTTACTGAAGTTAGTTATAAGATCAACGGATTTTCTATTGGGATTTTTTTTATCCTTATCCTGATTGAGGCCATTACCAATACATAATAAAATCTATCTTACTAGAAAAGTGAATAATAGAAAACTACCTTAAAACATAAGAGACCTATTTAAAACATAAGACAATTTTATGACTTTTGTTTCACCACTTTCCACTTATTTATTTATTTTTTAGTTTTTTAGATTTGTACTCCAAGAATTTAAAACGCACTAATACATAAAAATTACAGGAAAGAGACAATCATCCACCATTTTTCGTTCTTCTCTTTTTTAATAAAGGCACTTTACATTCCACTTGCTCCCCATTCGTAAAGCATGCATGTCTCTCTCTACATTCTTGTCAATGTTGTCTATTTTATAATGCCCCTATGATTGAGTATATATATACTATTTAATTTTATATAACAAAGCACACAATTCAAAATGTTTTGAAATTTTGTAACATTTTTTTTTCCGTTCTTTCAAAATTATTCATATTGTTAACTATTTTAGTAAATAACTGCTAATACTTATTAAATTCAACCCATCTTCTTCATTTATCAAATCACTAAAAAAATTAACTATAAATTACAAACGCATCGTGTTTGCATCCACTGTTAATATATAGATATCTACACTATTATGTAAGTGCAAGCTGAAATTGGTATTGATGTTACAGAATTCTTATTTCTGAAAATACTCCTAAGAGAACTGTTTCCGAAGATACCACCATTAAGAGTAAATACTTTCTTCTATAACCGCACATCTATAAATTTAAGAATTTTGTAACTACTCATCATAAGAGTGTGCATACATTCTAGTCTATATATAAAGAGAATCTCCTTAATACCAAGTGGACGAAATGGAGACAGATTATGTATATGCCACTAAAATTTGGATATATTAATGCCATCATGTGTTAGGAGAAAAAGAATTGAAGTTATTTGGCCTTATTTAAAAAAATATATATATATATCTTTTATCTCATGCATTGGATGAGTCAAAAGTTAATATAGATATAGAAAAAGAGAAAAAATTATTTAATATTCCCGGAATACCACGTGTTTATACTCCATAACTAATTATCTTCAATATACCCTCTTATGTTTATACTTCACTTACTCACATTTTTCACCAATTATAACACTATGAAATATCACGTGTCCATATTTCAAGATTACTAAATAATTACTCGATAAAGAGAGAGATTATGGTAGTGACATGTGAAACACCCAAGGGCTAGAGCTAATCCGCCTGATTGCGTGAAATGCACGAGAGTAGAAAAATCGAACCCTCACCCTGAGTGCACATCTATATTATATACATATGCAATGATTTTGATAGAATTAATTACTTGTGGTTGTTAATTTTGCAATTACATTCTATATAGTGTGTATGCTTGTGCTCATGTATACAAATGGTGTATAGGATAAACAATGACGAAAAAAGCATCACAATCTTAAAATGTAGAATCTTTTGAAGATGAGAGGATAATAATAATGTAAATCGAACCAAGATAGAACCTGGTACAACTTTTTAATATGAATGTGCAGAGAATAAGTTAGATAGAATATATGACCTACATGTACAGTGTGATCTATATACCAAGAAGATCACCAAAGGAGATCTTATTGGTCCTTACTACTTAAATTCTCATCATATATATGTTGCAATCTTGCCTACCATACCCAACTAGGTTGGAAATACAAAAGATTCAGGATTTTGATTTGAGGTGATTAAATTTGTAGTCTAGCTTTATATATTCTTCAGATATATATTCTTTTGTAAAAGAAAGAAAAAAAAAGTATAATAGCCCAGATAACGGCTATGAATCTACTCTGGACTAATCTTAATAATTTGAATCGTTCAACTTTTAATTTATGTAAAAAATCAATTTGATTGGATTTTAGTATCCATATATTTGAATAACATTTGTCTTAAAAAAAAATGCTAATTCATTTTCAAAATCACAGTTGTCGTCTATTTTTTTAAAACAAATGTGGTTGAAACATGTGGCTAGTGATATCCAGTCAATCTAATTTTTTCTATAGATGATCTATTTGACGGGCACAACAAGATAAACAATTTGAATTATTGAGGTATGTGTGAAATGGACCCACAAAATATTTTTGTTTTTAGATATTTTAATTTCTCTATTTCAATCCATTTTTAATATGTAGAATCCCAAGATATGATTTAATGATTAAAAGTGTACTAGGACAATAGAACAAAGAATCGCATGCCAAGAATGATTTTTTTATTATTTATAATTTTACATTAGCACAATGAATCACAGTGACAATGAAGTTCAAATACAACAAATTATTATAAAAAAAAACTTCAAATTAATACAAATATTATTACAAAAAAACCTTAAAGTAGAAGAAAGAAAGTTTAAAAACAAATACAGATTTGAACTTGGGGCTCCTTTATTTTGGGGCCAACGGCCCTGTATTGACACCTCTTCAAACTAGTGGGCATCAACTAAATACTTAACGTCGTGAGATGGGCCTCAGGCCACAAGAATGTGTATGAAGTTTGGTTTGGTTTCGTTTGTCTATTTCATAAAAAAATTTAAAACTACTTTAACGTAAAAAATAATAAATAAAATGCTCATAATTTTTATATGATTCTAAATTTTTTAAGGTTAAAGATATTTTTAGAAAATTGAAAAATATATTTTTAATATTTATTTTTGTCAAATTAATTTATATTTTTTAAAAAAAAATTCAAAAATTGATTCTGAAATTGAAACTAAAACTAAAACCGAACAAAGCAGCCTAGTTTTTCAATTCATTGTTTTAAGTCCTTTTAGGTTTATTTAAGAAATATATAATGACGCACACACGCAAAAATGGGTTATTTATTGAAATTCTCATGTTTCCCTTCTCCGACTGGGCTCCCCTCCACTTGGAGGCTGATATCCGGCCCATGTGATTTACCAAGGCCCGTTTTAACAATTTGAACTAATCATTTTGTAAAATTCATTGTATATATCATTCATAAAAAAATTAAACCGATCCGATATTTGTAACCTATTCAATTTATACGTTTGTCACAAAAAAATAAAATAAAAAATAAAATTGAATTGAATATTTTTAAAAATACACTTGTCGTCCTTTTTTATTTTTATGAGAAATGCGATAAATTGAATAAACTGCAATTATGGGTGATATACTCTAAGAGCCCGAGAAAATAAACAATTTTAATAATTAAAACGTGACCCGTAGTGAGTCTCACGAGTTCGGACAACACCCTCCAGTCAATAATTTGGACCCGAGGAAAGACAAATCCTTCCTAGAAATAGAAAAACAGAATATCACAAAAAGTTAATTGGAAGAATAATTTTTTTTCCCCTCTTTTTGTTTTTTGATTTTTGACTTGAACGTCAAAAAAATGTTGAGTTTACAATTTCATAAAATGGGTTGCAATTTGATCTCCCCCTGCAGCGTTGAAATATATTTTATTTTTTTAAAATACTTTTTTCACTCGGTAGAAGATATATATATATATATATATATTTTTTTTAAATTATGAAAATTACATCAAATTGAGCATTAATCAACTATCTGTTAAAACTGGAAGGATACCTTATGATGACATTGCATTGCATAAGTATGGAAATGACACCAACAAGCACATTTATATTTACTAGTGAGTCATTAAACGTGTGATGACATTGCATTAGCAACTTCATTATGCTAAATGTTGCTTAATTTGCACGCACTCAAACGATATTAAAATGGTTCGCCCAATAGTACATTGAGATTATTAAGCTGATTCCAAAAGCACTCAAATGAAACTTAATTGCTTTAAAACATTCTAATAAGCTAGTTTTTATTTATTTATTTAAGGCGGTGTTTGGGAAGATTTTTGTTTGGGTTTTTTTTGATTTTTTCTACTAAAAGACAAAGTTTTTGCAAAACCAAAAAAAATAAATCCAAACAAAATATCACATCCAATCGCATAATTATTTCACTTTTTCTCTCACAAACATCACATCCAACTACAAAAAAAATCCAACTATCTTCTCAAACACCAAAATTTTTTTCTTCAATAATATCCTACAACTAAAAAAACCTACATAAAAACCCACTTTCCAAACATTCACTAAGGCTTCGTTTGAGATATGAGTTGGATTGTTGCTTTTTGACTATTTTAACCCGGGGCTAAAAAGTCTCGTTTGGGATGAGATTTTTTTTGACTTTTTTGACTTTTATGAGAGAAAAAATAAAATGATTATGATTTAGATGTAACATTTATCTAATTGACATCTTAGCTTATTTTATCTTTTTGTGATTATTTTAACATTTTTAGCCCCAAAAATCCTCATCCCAAATGAGGGCTAATATTGTAATAAGTTAGTTGTGATAGAGATTATTCTGATTAATTAGAAATTTAAATGGGAAAGAACAAATTGCAATTGAGTAGAGCATCCAACCAAACTACCCACCAGACAAAAATATGCTTATTTATATGTTGCTTAGTAAATTAAACAAACAAATTAATGTAGGATCATTATTGTCCCAAGTAATAGATTTAATTAAATACCCAATGTGACTATGAATCTATATATATCCTCTTAAATATAACTCTTTTATCCCCCACAAGATTGGAGAAAATAAATATATAGGAACATAATCCCAATATATGGGACACTACAAGAGTTAAAAAGAGTCTATTTTTTGCTTCACACACAAACAACAATCAACTTTTGAAAATATTTGGTGATCTTACACCTTCTCTCTCTATACTCTATATATTATGCATGCTTGCTTATCCATTATATTTTTTCTTCTTTTTTTTGGACCTTGGATTTGCTCTCTCTATTTTTTTTTTTAAAAGTATATATTGGTTCTGGAGAATCATTATTTTTAAGGCATGTCAAATGGCTGATGATTGGAAAGAAGAGCACTAGTGGCTAAGATAAGGCATAAACTAAATACCCATAAAATAAAATGTTTATTGTTGACATATATGCAATTTCTAGAGACAAAAAAAAATATTTTTTGGGGGGCATAAACTAGGGAGTTCCGTACACCATCGAAGATAGTTTTCCCAGCGAGTAACAATGTATGTGGCAAGTACAAAGAAAACAATATATAACAAAGCTTGATGCATAATTTATTTATTTCCACTACTGTTGAGTTCCACCAATTTAAAATCTTGATACTCACTTTCCAAACAAATATATGATTAATTCTAGGTTTGTTTTTCTACATGGAGGATTGTTTTATCAATAGGCATCTGTTACTTTTATTAGTTATTAGAAAATTAATTCACAAGTTTTCAAGTTAAAGTTACATCATCAAAGTATTTGTTGTTCAAAAAGTTGTACTTTAAGCTAAGAGCATATTAAGCATCATTTACATATGGGTAAATTACAAATACACCCATGAGGTTTACTTAAAGTACAAATTGTCCACTGTAGTTTGAAAAATTACAAATATTTCCTCGTTAAAATTTTTTATTTAACAGAATTAACTAAAAAAAAGAAATTCATAATTGCTCTCCTATACAATAATAAAATTACCTAAATTATTAATTGAAACATATTTATAACATTATTAAAAATTGTTAATTGACTTGATAATTTATTAATAAAATGGGCGATTTGTTATGAAATTAAAAATCTCAAGAGTGAAATATAATTTCCAGAACCACATGGTGCGATTTGTACTTTAATCAAATTTGAAGAGGTGTATTTGTAATTTACCATTTACATATTTATAGGGATTTATGAAAGATATGTATTATATGTGCCTATGTTGGAACATGTGTGAATGAATGGAGTTTCATATTGGATTTTAATATACATTAATTAGATCGGCTCACTACTTAGGCTGCAACTTCAAGTGGGCAAATAATTGTGTTGGACCCTAATGTTGCGTCCAAGAGCATGCTGCTGCTGAGTCTGCAACATGATGACTTTCGATGAAATATGTTTTTAAGTGGCATATGATTTTTTTTATTTTTTTATTTTTATAAAAAGTGTATTGGATAATTTTTGCAGGGTCATGCATGAAATTAAGATAGTGGAACAAAGTTTAAACCAAGGGCTGCAAAATAAGATCAATTTCACTTCCTTATAACGATCCTTTACTAGTATGAGAAAGGCAAAAAATTCTCTCGTGCTCTTCACCTTCAGTCAAAACATTCATGGCATGAATGTAAGTTGCAAAATCTATTTTAGTCGTCCGTTTTGTTGATTCCATTCATAAGGACACAATTATAGTAATTTTTTAGAACATAAAAAACTAAACACACTATTAAACACAAAACAAATAAATGCATAGGATTTTTGAGATGTGGGTCCCATCAAATAAGTATTGTAAAAATTTACCCATCAATGTGTTCAATTTTGAGTTTGATTTGTGTCCCTAATATTATTGTTTAAAAATCTATCACAAAAGTGGTTGAGCATTCAAGTCTTGTAAAATCATAGTAGCTCCTTTTAGCATAAGTTTGATGAAGGATCATTGCAGAAAAGGTTCTCTTATTAACCTTCTTTTAACAATATCTAATTAACAAAAGTCCAACATAAATGCAATAATGTTTTTTTTTGTTCGCCCAATAAATCAATTCAATAATAATTTATGTAATTGTGTTGTTTTTAATCAATAAAGTTTTCTTTGCTGATAAAAAAAAAATAATTTATGTAATTGTGGGAGGATTCAGAATAATATGTAGCAAGATTTTAGAGTCTAGTAATCGCTTCCTCCAAAAGAAAAAAAAAAAAAAAAAAAGGAAATGATGCAAATGTAAAATAATAAAAGGCCATGCGAGCCATAGTCAATGGGAAAAAAAATATCAACAAAAAAAGAAAAAGAAAAAGAAAAAGAAAAGAGTTTTAAAGTACTTTTTACACATCTCTAAATACTTTTTTTTTTAATATATTTTTTCGAGCCTATCAAAATTAATGGTAATTTTCAATAATAATAATAATAAAAAAAAAACATTAGGAGGCAATTGATGATTGCATGTGTGAAAGGAGAGTGTTGACACAGTGCTTGATACTAATCAATTGGGATCAAAGTTTCATCTCTAACAAGCTCTCTCATGATTATTCCAAAGGGATCACCATAAATCACGAGGCCACCTCATTTTCTGTCGCTAGCTTAGTCTCTAATCTTAAACTAATAATAATATAATAACAATAATAATAATAATAATAATAGAGCCTCAAACCATGAAAGAGAGGGCTTGAGAGACATTGAAACATTATGCCAGATTCGAGACTACTAGTATTAGGTGCCTATCACATGGTTACTAATTATATTGAATTTTTTTTCCCCATCTCTTTCTCTCTTGCTCCCAACTGGTCCAACCCTCATGTATATAATATTTAGAATATGATGGCAATGGATCGATTTCTTTAATGCAAAGAAAAAAACTCAATTAATTTAAAACAATAATACTAGGTGCATAAAAATTTAAAACAAAAATAAACATAAAATGTATTGTGTGATTGAAATTTCTTTTAAATAGCCTGCATTACAATCATGATGAATTTCAATTGCACAGAATATTTTTTTGTTTGTTTTTCAGTATTTTATTTCTATGCATTTAGCAGTCTTTTAAAACTTGAGATATTGTTTAAGTCATGACAAGTATAGCATTAACGCTGTTGACAATTTCTAAGCTTCATCTCATCCATCACCATCTTCTGTTACTTGGTTTCACAAGGCAAGACCCTGCCTTCCTTGAATACCTCAAACTTTCCATGTTCTTGAGGAGACTCCATTAAATTTGGCATGGGCTCATTTCATTTAAGGCTAATTGCTAATGTTAACTAGTGTTTTAAGGGCATGTGTTATATGGTGTAGTAATTTTGTATTAATTTTTTTCAGTAAATTTTTCTTTTAATTTAGGATTATTTAACAAGTGGTGTAAGAGTACTTTTTAAGATGTCTAAAATGATTATATACTTTTTATGAGAGTAATGTTTAAATATGTATCAAGTTAACATAAAGGGGAGTAATATTACACAAACCAACAAATTTTTTTATAAATCTTTTTTTACTTATTGATGTAACACCAATCATATTATTTCAATTTTCAAAGTTTAAAATTTATAATATTTTTTTAGTTTGTATAATAAATTTTAAAATTAATGTCATGATTAGAATGATAAAATATTAGAATTCTTAAAACGAAGAACAATCAATTAAAACCTTCATAATAAGTATTTAATTCTCTTTCAGATAAGCCTTAAAAGGAGAAAGAAAGGCGGGTGCCATAGAGCCCGTGAACTCAAAGTTGCAAAGACTTTGATGCTCAAAAGGTAGACTTTATATAATACTAATCGAAAAGAGACAAATTCTATCCATAGTTGTGAACTTAAAAGTCTTATTTGATGTTAAATCACCTAATTGCCTATGAATACAAACATTAATTAAAAAAAAATTTGCAGATTATAAAAATATATATAGTTGATAGTTATATATTGACCTGAATTTGATGATTATAAAAATATGTAATAGATATATATTGACCTTTAGGAGATTCAAAGCTTCCAAGTGTGGAACTTCACAGAATAAATCAGTGATGTTGCATCATAAATGTCAATTTGAGTGTTCCATTATATTAAGATAAATACTCAAATGAGCATATCACCTTGTTTACACCATAAATAAAATTTTTATCGGTCATAATTAGGTTTAAATTTTTTATTACTTATTATTATTATGCAGAAAAATCTTGAAAGTTAAGAGAAATTAAGTCAAGTTTTGAAGATTCAATGGATGGAGGACACGTGACAATGTAAGAAGGTAGAAGTTATATCCATGGTTAGATGATGGTTAATAGAAATTTTTTCTTATATTTTTTTTTTTGGGGTATAAATTGTCATTGATGGCTTTATTATAAAAAGGATTAAAAAATCAAGACATGACTTGATTTTCATTTCTTTTCTATCCTAGGAGTAGATCTAATATACACAAGAGTAGTTTAAATTTAGATATGAGTAGCCTTAATGTATTTTACTTATATTTGATTGTTCATTCAATCATTTACATCATCATCTTCTTCTTCTTTCTCTTTTTTGTTTTGTCATTATTTTTACTCCAAGAAAGTCCTTGAACTTTCAAGGCATAGAACCTTAACACAATTGTTTGATCATTGTATTGTTTGGTGAGATTTTAGTTAAGGCTTTGTAGATCTAAACTGAACAAAAATTTTACTAATAATTTTTGACACGGCCAGTGGGACATCGTCCTAACTTGGTAAAAAAATGAAATGATACAAATAAAATATCAAGAAATTATGCTGTCAAGTGGCATGTTTGCATCTTGTGCACCCATGGATGTAAACTACCAATGGGTATGAATTATTATTGAAATGCCTTATCTTTCACGTATAATAATTGTCAATATTATGACAATGATTCTACTGGCTATTGCAACATAATGGCATGACAAATGATATGAAAAGAATAATTCGGCGTTGTGAGGATGAAATTTATTGGCGCAAGAGTAAAATTTTGGCTCTATAAGAAGAAATTAATTCTCTTGATTGGCAAAAATTTTAAATAATTTCATCACCGCCATATGATTTGATGTAAAAAGATATAAATTACTTTGATGAAAAAACTCGTCAACTTAGTTGTCAATTTTATCAAGTTGATAGAGAAATTCAACTTTGGAGTAAAAAATTAAATAATCTTAAAAAACACAAATTTTATGTGTTTCTAAGAAGCTTTTCCAAGCAAAACTTTTTCTCTACAAAAATCATGGCCGAGGAAAAATTAAGTTTTGAAAATAGCATGCTTGTGGGGCAATTGTTTAAGCCATTAATTGAAAAAAAAAAATACCAACTTCTTTTGCCAAAAGCTATTGAGCGTTTTAATCCAATTGGAGGATATGGTTGTAAGTCAAATATAACAAAGAATGTTGAACAACCATTACAAAATGATGGTAAAAATTCAATTGAAGAGTATGATTTTAAGCCAAACATGACTAAATTTGATGAACAACCATCACAAAATGATAATGAAAATTTAATTGGAGGGCCAGGTTTTAAGCCGAATATGGCTAAATTTGTTGAAAAAAAATACAAAATGATGGTGAAAATCCAATTAGGGGGTATGATTTTAAGCCAAACATGGCTAAAAATTATGAACAACTCACATTTGATAAATTTGAATTTTTTGACATATTATTAATTTTGTCAAAAAATTTAATTTTTTAAAGTCAATTGACATTATGATTTGTGTCATCTAACAACTGCAATGGCTTTGTGGGTTATATCAAAAATTAATTTTGATAAAGTGATTTACAGAAAGAAATTCTAAATTTTATTTCTATTTTTTATATAACAGTAATGGACGAGTATTTCGATGTGGCCACAACAAACAAAAAATTATATATATATATGGCCAATCGATTATAATTTTCACAATTTCTATTATATATTTATGTTCATACAACTTTTCAAGAATTCGAATACTCATTCTTAAAGAGTTGGGGGGTATTGTTTGCACCATAAATAAAATTTCTATCTATTATAATTAGGTTTAAACTTTCTATTACTTATTATTATTGTTGTTATTATTATGATTATACAGGAAAATCTTGAAAGTTAAAAGAAGTTAAGTCAAGTTTTGAAAATTCAAGAGATGGAGGACAAGTGATAATGTAAGAAGGCAAAGTTATATGGGTGGTTAGATGATGGTTAATAAAAGTTCTTTCCTACATTTTTCTATATAAATTGCCATTGATGGCTCTATTGTAAAAAGGTCTAAGAAATCAATACATGACTTGATTTTTATTTTTTTTTTCTATCGTAGGGGTAGATCTAATCTATATAGGAGTAGTTTAAACTTAGATAGGAGTAGTCTTAATATACTTTACTTGTATTTGATTGTTTATTCAATCATTTGCATCATTATCTTCTTCTTCTTTCTCTCTTTTTTCTTGTTTGTTTTATTATTATTTTTACTCCAAGAAAGTTCTTGAACTTTCAAGGCATAGAACCTCAACACAATTGTTTCATCATCGTGTTGTTTGGTGAGATTTTGGTTAAGACTCTGTTGATCTAAATCTAATAAAAATTTTATTAACATAATTGAAATTCTTTATTTTCTTTTTCTAAAAATAATTGAGAATAACTTTTTTATTTTGTTTTGTTTTGTTTCGTCTTTTTATTTTGTTTTGTTTTTTGTTTCTTCTTCCAGCAGTCATAAAAGTGTAAATGCTGGATTTTTTAGGTATGCTTATGTCATTAATTTGGTTAATGGTATGCAAGCGTTCATAACATCAATCCTATAGATTGTGAAAAAAGTATTACAGCCGAAGCTATGGCCGGACGGAGACAATTTTGTAAAATATTTTTTAAATTTGTTCAACATGCAGATGATGAAAATTATATATAAATTAAACTAAACTTTACATACAACCCATATAATTAAAATTTAATTCATTACAATATATATATATATATATTGTATGAGTGATTTTCCGACCACACTACCAACTAAGTATTCAGCTAGAGAGTAATGGGAATAGATGACACCTGGTTAACCTGCAACAGAAAGAGGAGATTCCGGCAGTGGTTCGTCCACCTAAGGGCACTCCAACGATTAAGTCAGTATATCTCTCAAAGATAATCAATAGTGTTAAACTCACTGTTTAGAATATAAATTACGTACTTTAGACCCATCGGGAGTGCCTTTCTTTTATAGTTAACTCAGTTCTAGTCTCAATAGAAGCCTAGCTTCAATGGACTCCTGTTTAGTACTTACTTTGGACTCTAAGGATAGACTCCCTAAGAGTGTTATCCTTATCCAACCTGAAGTCCTTCCTTATTCCAGGACTCTTGTCCCCTTATCTGCTTATCTCGGATTCCGATATCTTTGGAGGTAACCTCGGCCTATCCGAGATAATTTCGGTATAACAACCAGCACATGTGGCACCTCGGCTGACACGTCGGCGTCACATTGCCACGTGTTGGTACTTAGAAAATATATCCCCACAACTGCCCCCTATGTTCTATTACCTCGGTATTCTGAGGTGATGGAACCTATATCGGTACTTCCTTTAAGTACATAGGCTCAACATCTTTCAGCCGAGATCTTCATTAAAGCCAACATTCCTTCTTAAAGACCAAGGACTCCAAGAGCTTCTTTCTCACGTATGAGCTGTCATACATAAAAACTCAACCGTTTTTAGCTACGTACTTTCCTCTTACTGGATCGTGCTTGTGACACGCTTGTAAGCCGTCTCGCGCCTGCGTGCGCCATCTGACGAATCTGTTGTTCTAGGCTTATTAATTTTGTTCTGCCGCCGTTTCAAGTTTTAACAAAACTTTTTCCCCCTCTTCTATCTTTTCACTTTTTCCTATCATTTTTGAGGCTTTCTCTCTCTTTAACTTTTTCAAATCTTCCATTGTTTCAAGCTTTCAAGCTCTGCCATCGCTGTTGTTCACCTCTTCTGGCGAGCCTCTTGCTACTCTTTTTCATTGTCGTCGTTTGCCTAACTTCAGCGAACTCAACACCGGCTTCCTTTGTTCTGGTAAGTCACCGTTCCTCCTGGTCTTAGTTTCTTGTTACCTTATTGAACTTTACTATTTTACTTGCTGTCTTTGCAAGCTTGTCCATATTTTTTATTTTCCATCTTGCATCTTGTATTCCACCATAAATTTGAACATGTTTGTTTCATGATTCTATTTTTACCCAAATCATCTTCTTGAATATACACTGTTCACACACCTATTGATTTCTGCCACTGTTCTTGGCTTGATATACCTGTGCAAACTTTTTGTCTTGATTTCTTGATGGCTTCATCACCATTCTTGATTCTAAAACGTATCCCTATTTTTCTGTTTCCCAGATCCGTGCATTCAATCTTCGTTTCCTTAGATCTAGGTTTTGGGATTTGTTTATAGAACCCAAAAAGTTTTAAAAAACCTTGAACACCTTCTTTTTGAAATCTAGCTCCCATAATTTTAGAAGATATCATGGGTATGTGGAAGCATAGGGTAGACACCCCGGCCAAATTAGAGCACTTTAGGCAGGAGTTCGAAATCTCGGTCGACGTTTATCTGAGGTTAGCTGGGGAGGATGACTCTATCATGCCCGATGTAAACCTCATGCCTTTCCCAGTAGTAGCGCTTATTAAGTGTGGACTTAGGTTTCCACTTGACCCTTTTTTCTGTGAAATCCTTCATTTCTATAGGTTGAACCCAATGCAGCTTGCCATCAATTCTTACCGAGTTATTAATGGTACCATAGCCTTAGCCAAACAAGAGAATGCTAGGATTACTCTTGCCGATTTCCAATACTGTTATACTATGTGTCGCCTGAATTCAGAAAAATGCTACATCTATTACCTCCAGCCGAGGTCCACTGAATACAAAATCGTTGCCGACCTCCCTGACTCCAATAAGGGAGCGGGGGATGATTACTTCATCGTCTCGGGTAACTGGGAGTTTTAGCCAAACGATGACCTCCATCTTTATCCCCTGAGTCGAACAGTTTTCGGGGAAAGAACTGGTAAGGGCCACCCTTCACAAATTTTCTTGCTTTCTTACATAAAGTTTTCAACATTCTGCTCTAATGTCTACGCTTTTTTTCTTTTCTGTAGTTCTTTTTCAGCCACCAAAGGGTTTTCATCAGTCTTTCTTTCCCAACAAAGACTTGAAGAAATTACTGAATTTGCCAGTCCACAAACGGAAGGCCCCTCTGCTTCTCAACTTCATCCCCACTTATAAGTCGGCTCTTCCCGACGTCCCAAAAAAGAAGAAGAAAAGCCTTTCTCTACTTTCTGCCACAACTCCACAAGTCGTGTCCACATCTCGGACAGACCAAGGATCAACCTCTAATCCAGCTGAGCAGTCGTCAATCTCGGCTCCATACCTGATCCCACCATCTCAGCGACAACGTCGGCGACGAACTGTTTTTTCTTCCGAGATAGGCCGCCAGAAAGCTGTCGCAAAAGACCTTTTAGCTAGCATCCCTTCTGACGTTGACGCTCAGCCAACACAAACCCAGCCTCCACCAAAGCAAAAAAGAATAAAAAAGGCTTAGCCAAAGGCAAAGGTGACTCAGGTTGATACTGAGGACACTTTGCCAATTTCCAAATTGGCTGAGAGCGAGAAGACTGCCTCTGTCCCCGAGAAGAGGTCTGCTGAAACACACAAATCCGAATTCACCAGATCAAAAAGGCCGAGGTTATCTTCTGCAACGACCTCAGGGTCTTGTAGACACCCCATTTTTGACCGACCTTAAGACTCAGACGTCACCGATTGGGCGCTCGGTGATGTTGCATATTGTGCTCATTCAGAAGTCTCAGAGTCGCGGCCGTGCGCCCTGCCTCCGGACTTCCGAACTCTCTTCTGTGCCTTGCCTCGGTTTGCGAACCGGACTCGATTTTCTCTGTTTTCTTTCCTGAGGGGGAGGGAGAGGTCGCGTAGACCATCTCTCAGTGGCCGTGGGCTACATTTCGTGGCCGTAGGCCATTTTGCCCATTTCGGAGCCCGGTTCTCGGTTTTCGGAGCCGTCAGGCCGTGTGCCTCGGTTCGGGATCACCCAACCATCTCCGATTCCTCCAGTTTTTGGCATGCATCTCATTTACTCCCTTTCGAGGGACACTGGGGTCTTAGATACCCACTTCGTGGCCAAACACCACTTTCGATTAACGGCGGTTTTGGACCCGAATCAAGTTTTGGCCCCCGAGCATTCGCTTTTGCATTGGTTTTGTTCATTTTTGGCGGTACCTCTGTTTTATCACCAGAAGATCCTTTGGAGGGTGGGAGGCTAGCAATTGTCTCAAGAACGAGTTATGCTCCTCCCAAGGCCCCCTGCCGTTTTTCTCACTTTCGGGCTAATGTTGAACACCCTAGGGCCATTTTCTTCGAGCCGAAACCACATATTTGTGTTGTACACACATGGGAGGATCCTAAAAACACATGGCCGGCTAGTAACTCTAATTGACCCTTTTGAACCCCTTTTAAAAGTGGCTTGTTGTCTCTCTTGTTTCAGAGTTGCCAATTTCCAACCATAGGGTCTTGTTGTACACACATGGGAGGATACCAATCTTTGGTGGCCGGCCAGAAATTCTCATTGACCCTTTTGACCCCTAGCCGGCCGGCCATGGGGGGTGGCCGGCCGGCCACCTGCAGCAAAAGTGAATGGCCGGCCTGCTTCCTCAGTGTGAGTCTATTCCAGCTGTGTCTTGGTTTTCCCCCAAAAATATCTCTATCCGGGGGAACCTTTTGGAGGGAAATAAGAGCTCATTTCCCTCCACTTTGGCAAGGACTCTTCTCTCCCTCTCTTGTCTATATTGCTGTCCTCCCAACTCAAGAAAGAGGGTTACAAGAATTGGTTTGAGGATATCTCTACATACCACTCCATTTCCTTCAAGTTTTGGTTCCATTTCTTCATCGTCTTCAAGCTCTACCCTCATCACTCCATTCCAGAAGTAAAGGAAGGGATTCCAGCAGCTTAGAGTCATCAAATCTGGTCCAAGAAGCAACAAAAGTATTGGTCTTCAAGGGTAAGTAGACTTTTCCCCTTTTGTAGCCCATTTTTGCACCAACTTCTTAGCCTATTTGATCACTGTTTTAGGCTCCGACCCAAACTGAAAGGGTCACTCTTTTGAGTTATTCTTCATGTTTGTTGAAGGGCTCAACCCTGTTTGAGCCCTCTATAGTGCACTTGCTTCAATACCCCTTGGTATGTCACATTTTTGCATGAAATTTCTAGCCTATGTGTGATCTGTTTTTGAGCATAATGTAAACTGTAAGTGGGCCTATTTTGAGCCCCTCTTCAACATTGAAGAAGGGCTCAACCCTGTTTAGGCCCCCTATCTTGCACTTTCTTCACAATTCCTCCAATTTACCATAAATTTGCATGATTTGTTTGGCCTACATGTAGTCTGTTTCAGAGCATGTCATGAACTGTGAGTAGGCTTATATTGTGTCTCTCTACAACCTTGTAGAAGGGATAAACCTTGTTGGGGGACTCCATGTTATACTTGTCATTATACCCCTCTTTGACCCCCATTTTTGCATGCTTTTTTAAGCTTATCTAGCTTCTGTTTTCGGCCATCATCAGAGCTGGAAAGAGTCATATTTTGATCTTCTTGACATATTTCATTAAGGGTCTTTTCTGGTTTGATGAATGTTTGGGGTACCTCATGTTATAGCCTTATATATCCTAGTTCTTGCATGACATTTTTAGCATGTTTTCATACTGATTTGGGAGATGTCATCTACTGTAAATGTTCATATTTTTAGTCCCTCATCAGTGTTGTAGAAGGGTATTTTTCCATTTGGGTATCGCATGTATCACTTGCTTCAATGCCCCTCTTGCGGAGCCATTTTTGCATACTTGCCTAATCCTATGTGTGCTTGCTGTTTAGCCCTTTTTATGACTGAAAAATTCTTTTCTTGGGGCTGTCTTGCTACTTTATTTTCATTCCATGTCCATATTGTGCATGCATTGCATAGCTATAGGCCGTTTCGGGCGCCTAATATCGCATTTCGGGACCATTCCTTGCATTTGGTGTCATTTCGCCATCTTTCGGGACTGTTTTCCCCCATATTTCAGTGCTGAAATTCCATTGGCATGTTTGCATATCATATTCCATGCCATTTCATGCCTTAGGGCCATTGCCTCGGTTTGCGTGCCCGTGTGCACGCATTTCGAGGCATCTCATTTTCATCTCACGGCCTCTTATGTGAGTGTGGCTGAGGCTCTCTCATGTTAGTATAAGTCCAATTTGCATTTGGGGTGCCATTTCAGGCTTTAGTACCATTGCCTCGGTTTGCGTGCCTGTGTGCACGCATTTCGAGGCATTTCATTTTCATCTCATGGCCTCCTGTGTGAGTGTGGTTGAGGCCCTCTCATGTTGGTGTAAGCCCATTGCTACATTGCGTATGTCATTTCATCCGTAGCATTGTGTATGCTTGGTTGTGTGTTATCTCGTTTAGCGTGTATGCCATTCCATGACATTGTGTATGTTAGGATTGCATCTTAGCTACATTTCATGCATATCATGCATATTGCATCGTGTTCGGGATAGGAGTTAGCCTGGGCACGGGAAACGAGGCACGTTCCGTACTTCGAGTGACGGAACGGGTCTCAATTCCCAAGTCACTGACACTCCGGATTATCTATGATGGAGTTAGGTTTTGTTGTAGCATTCATATGCATTCATCCTATATTGAGCTGTGCAATCCGATTCCTCGGCCATCATGCATCGAGATGCGTGATTAGTGGCACGAGAATCGAGGCATGCATATATTTGTGAAATACATTGCTATGCCCCTTTCCTACTCTCTGTTGCAGCAAAATGAAGAATCAACAACTTTTCAGAGTCTGGCACGCATTTCGAGAAAAGGTGCAAACAGCGGCTAATTGGGGCATCGATTGGATTTCAGCGCAAAAGCAAAGATATATCATTCATCGAATCGAGCTGACCCGCTTGCATGCCAGCTGATTTTTCTTAGTTAATCTATTAATTAATTAGGAATCTGTATATTTATTCGGACTGTATTATTCTTTTATTTCGGACTGTATTATTTATTCGGACCCTCTGTGCGAGGGCATAATTGTAATAAGTGTGGGTGAGTGTGATGTATGTCTTCCAACCCCACGTCTTTCTTCCCTTTTATTTACCTGCTTATGATGGTTAGATATAGGGCATATTTCAATTAGCATACAGTATGACAGCATGTTTGCATCATTCATCTGTTTTGCACGCACCGGGCTCGGCGCATCATACAAACTGCATTTGTATTTCAATTCCAAATTGAATACGTGTTAGTTGTAGCATTCTATATGCCATGTTTAGGACAGCCGAGCCTGCTATAGTTTGCATCTTTGCATGTGTCGCATTAGGCATTACAGTATATTTAGGATCATGCATGATTTCTAACGAGCTTCTATTTTGGCGTGGAGTACTCGGTGAGTTTTATGCTTTAGCATCCTTGCATGCGTGTGAGTGTTGCCATAAATAGCATGCTTACCATGAGGCTATGTGCTTATGTGATATAACTGCTTTCAATGCCTGTGGGTGGAGGTTGAGTTATCTGAATTGGGACAATTCATCAAATGTTTGTTTTAAGCCCACTAGATAGTGGCAAAATCATGTTTTCTAAGCCCACCTGAGGGTGGCAAATCCACGTCTTAGCCTACCTGCGGGTAGCACCATCAAACCATTTTCAAACAAACAAACATGAAATGTTTTGTTCCAATTCAGGTGATCCAGTCTATACTTGTATGCTGTGCGTATCACATAGTAACCTAGGCTAATAACCGGAATAAGAACTCACAATGTTTTCAAAAACAGATATCATGGTTAGTAGAGGCCGATCTTTGACCAAGGAAGGCGGTGCTCACGAAGTGACCTTCCCCAATCGTACCCAAGTTCCCGAGCCGAGGCAACTTTGGTGATGACGGACACGTAGCCTTTGGCACTGAGTCAGGGTTTCCTAAATTTCCCATAAAAAACATTTAGGTGGCGACTCTGTATCTGGCAAAGCAGTCCATGTTTGGCACTTCTTTCAAAAAAATTGTTTTCAAAATCGATTTGCCGAATTTGGACTATTTGGTTCAAGATTAAGAACCGTGACATTTGAGTCCTTGAACTGTAGTAGACCCAATATCGAACTAGAACGAGGGGGATTCGTACTCCCTTTTCCCCGGGATGCGTTCGGGGACGTCAACAGTTTCTGGCGACTCTGCTGGGGATTTAGAGAACTTGACTCGAACTCGTGATATCTGGTTTTGACTACATTTGTGTGTTTCTTTGCATTGCATTTGCATTGGTGCGCCTAGGACACTGTGTTTGCTATATGCCATTCCCGAACGATTTGCCGGAGGCTTGTCTTGTCAAGTAATGTCCGTAAGGCTGATCGGCTCTGGGCTCTGATAGCATGGGAACACAAACCCCAGTTTTACCGGGGCACCCTTTTTGACCATTCGACCTAGTGCATATTCGGATCCATAGTGACCATTCCAAACTAGGACAGGTTGCTTACCCGTTTATAGGTTGTTTGAAGCCGCTGCGTGCATAGTAAAACCCTAGTTCCTGACAAAATAGGACAGGGAAACCCTACCCCAACATAGGGGTGTTTTCGGCTCTCACTTATCTACTATGTGCTTGTTAGAGTGTGTCTCTACAGGGAATGCATGTATCAGTTGAGTTTGGGCATCAGGCCTGTGGGCATCAGTCAGTATCTGAGAATCAGTTGTCTGCGGATATCCGATTCAGTTTTGGGAAACAGTGATACAGGAACAGTGATCAGTGATTGAGGACAGCGTATTTTCAGCTTATCAACTGCGTGTTGTATGCCCGACTGTGTGTTGTGTGTATTTAATTTAAGCTGTTATGCTGCCCGTTTTTCTGGTCATTTATTTCCTTTTTGCTTTATTATCTTTTTGCTAGGGCAGTTTTTAGCACGATTGCTTCCGAACCAGTAGATACTCCCCAAGCACTTTGGACACGAGGTCGCCGACTCAATCAATCCGAGGATCTAGTTGACTGACATCCAGTGTTCCACTCTCTACCCCCAGTTATCAAAAGAAGGCCAAGGAGGTGCAGTGTGTCAGAGCACGGATCATCGGAACAGCAGTCTACCTTAGTGACAAATAGTCGGGTTGAGATTTCTGTGTCTTCCATAGAGATACACTTACCGGTCATTCAGATGGAACAACAGACTACACCAGGGATGGAGGCGATGATGCGCTAGATGCATGAGAGCATGAAACAGATGCAAGATGATGCCATCCATGGCGGAATTTTCTAAACAACAAGCGCGAGCATGGCCCAGCGAGCCGAGTGATTACTAAGGCAGCAGCGAGAATGCGGCTTGCTTCACATCGAGCTCCTCCTCCACGGCTCCACTACTGGCGAGCACCTCTTGGTCGAATACCTGCCAAATCCTCAGAATATCCTCTCGAACACCTAGAATACCTTACCCGATGTCCAGAACACTCAAGAGGACACAGTCTTCCAATCTGGCCGGCTTCTGCCAAGAATCGCCCAAGAATCTTACACCCAACCACGGACTCTCCATTTGAGTTCAAGGTAGATCATCTGACTCTGGCCGAGTAAGTTGGAAAAGCTTTTCAAGAAATCGCAGGGGTGAAGGCCATCCCTGGACATCGAAGATGGGTACACCGATGTGGCCGTAACATTGCCGCAGATTCAAGATGCTACTGATTGACCGCTTTGATGGGTCCGGAGATCCCATGGTCCATCTTCGCTATTTTCAGACATCCACGAGACCAATGGGCCTAACCCGACCACAAAAGCTTTCTTTGTTTGGCGAGAACTTTGTCGGGGTGGCGGCCATCTGCACGCAGTTAGAAGATGATGTGAAGAGAACGGGATGAAATGGCCGAGGCCTTCGTTACAAGATCTGTATAATACACGATCGAGATTACAACACGTGATCTCGAAACAACGGCGAGAACAAAAAGACTTTCTTTGATTTTGTAACTTCGGTGGAGAGCAAAGGCATCGATGATGACCTTGAGGCCACAGATAAAGATCAAATTCGGATGATTGTACGCAATCTCAACGAAGTTAATCAGAAAATGATCGTACTCCTTTTCCCACCTTCTCAGATTTACACGAGATGGGGGTACAGATCGAGGATACGATGAAGCAAGGTTTGATCGACCAGGACCGAGAGCAGCCCCGAAGGACATTCAACTGTAATAACACCGCAGGCCCGAGTGGCGCTACCAACACAAGGACTTCAGAGGTCGGCATGGTCACCACCACTCCCCCTTCCCAACCAAGGCCCGCAGCGGCCACACCCTTTTCCAGTACCTCCGGGAGCAGTAACCAAGCCCCGAGATACCAATCCAGAGGCCAAAGAACCTTCACTCCACTATACATGCCCTTGTCCAAGGCTCTCGGCGTTCTAATCAAAAAGGGGCATCTGAAACCCCTAGAGCCGAGGCCACTACCAAATCCACTCCCCCCTTCCCACAACCCAGCCAAGTACTGTGCGTACCACCAAAGAAGATGGCCATGATCTGAATCAATGTTTTCGGTTGCGTCACGAGATTCAAGACCTCGTTGACAAGAATATCATTCTACCTCCCGAAAGACCTATCGTCACAACTAACCCACTCCCCGCACATAACCAAGATCCACCGCCCAAAAGAGTCAACCTCATCCAAACTGGGGTCGTTTCCTACGATCCTAGTATCTATATTACTCCCTCTCACCTACCCAAGCCGGAGGTGATCCTTCCTGATTGCACTGACTTGTGCATGTTGGACACCTTCACAACCCAATCTGAGCCAGAGGTGGTGACCTCCGAAGATGGAATGGGCGGTTTCGAGGAGAGCAGACTGGTGAGTCAGGATGGGACGACAGGAATTATCTTTGGAAGAGCTTATGATCCAAGCAGATATATCTTATCGATGAGCTAGTCTCGAGTGAGTGTGAGGCCGCGAAAAAAGTGCATGATTCGGGGGGATGGACTTGAAAAAAGGGCAGATGATCTGACAACGGTGGAAGAAGATTTTGCCAATCTCCAGTTCTTCAACGACCAAGAAGCAGGGGATGCAACAATCAATTGGTTTGAATATGGGGAGTCGGCAGAGATTGCCGGATGGTTAGATGATCAGCCAGATGTTGTGGAAATTCAGCCAGAGCAAGGCCCGGCAGGGGCAGGGGTATCAATGATGGCCGGAAGGGCCGAGAGTCAGAATGAATTGCCGGAGAGCGCCGGTACAAAGAATTTCGCTCGGGATCAAGATATTGTGAAAACCGAACAACAAACCCAACTAACACAGGAGGAGCAAGAGAAGAGGTGGGATTCTGAGAGAATCCGAAAAGCCAAGAACCATGAAGAGGTTGAAAGTGCTGCGAGCACAAGAGCAGGACATGCTGTGAGCATGTGGGATAAAAGTACCGAGAGTACAAACTTGCCGGAACCAGATAGGTATTTGTTGAATGTCAGCGGGATGTGGTGGGAAGACGATGACTTATGTCTTGCACACACAGACGAAGATTGGGCAGGTGCTCAACCAGATGATACTTGGTACCTCGATGAGGTAGACCATATGACCAGGAGTGGGCGGTATTTCAAGCCCCCACACCTTGACCAACCCGAGACATCTGGGAAAGATAAAGAGGCAGAGAAATAGAGAGAGAAGCAAATTGAAGAAGAAGCTGTACTGAGACAGTTAAAGAAAATACAGGCAGACATCTCCATCTGGAGACTGCTTATGGCTTCAAGGGTGCACAGACAGGCTCTCCTATCTGCTATGGACAAGGCCAAACTCTCCATCGAAACTACGCCAGAGCAGCTGGTTGGGCTGGTTTTTCCGAGAGGAGGTTCCCCGGCATTAACCTTTTCAGACAAGGAATTGCCGCCTGAGGGCGTGAATCATAACAAACCCCTCTACATCTCCGTGGAGTGTAGAGATAAGTGGATACCGGTGGTACTTGTTGATACCGGGTCTGCTATCAATGTTTGCCCAGTCAGAACGGCATATGCAATCGGGTTAAAACCAGCAGACTTCATACCAACCACTCAGGCGATCAAAGCTTATGATAATACCAGTAGGGAAGTGATGGGGACTGTCAAGGTTCAGACCCAGGTTGGTCCAGGACAACACAACATTGAATTTCATGTCTTGGACGTTTCCGCAACCTTCAACTTGCTCTTGGGGCGGCCGTGGTTGCACCAAGTGAAAGCAGTCTCTTCCACTCTGCACCAGATGTTGAAATACCCTCACGGGAAGGGGGTTGTAATTGTTTTCGAAAATTCATCCATCCATCCGCCGCCAGAAGTGTCTACGCCAGTTTTGGAGATCGAGCACGGCACGGAGGATGTGTTCTTATCGGGGTTCACTTTGGCGGAGGCCCGGGTAGTGCAAAATATTATGGTCAGGAATGAAGGTGTGTACGTTAGTGCTCAATCCGTACCTCATGAACAAGTTACAACATATTCCCGGATGGGATTAGGAAGAAGCGGCGGGAAAGGAGTCGCAAGATTGGCGAAGTGCCACACAACTCGCATACCTTGGTGGGTTATCGCCCACCAAAGAAGACTGGGTGAAAGGAAAGGAAATGGCTTGGCAGAGCAAAAGCAGCAGCCGAAAGCCTTTTGACTTAATGCACAGTGCCATCCAGTAGACCCTAAACGGACGCTCGTCCGAGGAGGAGGACTTTCCATTTTGCGCTTTCCCGAGCCATGGTTAAACGCAGAGAAGAAGCGCTGCAGTGTTTCGAAATCTTCTTCAACCTCGCAACTATCCGGGATGACGCGTTACAGAAAGCGCATGCACCCAACAACTGAGCTTGAACAGAATAAGGCAGTGGATCCTAAGGGCACAGAGTTGGAAATGGGGGTAGCACTGGCATGTCTCCTCTCTGATCCTCCGATCGACAAAGAGTGCTTGGGGGATAACTTCGCGGTTTCCATGATTGGGGATGAAACGGCTGCGAGCCGACCAGCAGCTATCTTGGATGCATCAATCGCACCCTCTCTCACTTGGCAGTACGAGGAGGGGTTTTTGTCCAGCAGCACCGGGTCAGGTAGTGAGCCGGAATCTGATTCCACCGAGTCCTGTGAGTCGGAATCAGGTTCCAGCTCGACTGAGTCTGAGTCTGGTACTCCTGGGGATGTTAACCCGGATGCCACAGTCCTGTCCAGGTCGTCTTTTTCCTTTTCATTTGAGTCTGTTGTAACCAATGAATTGGACGATTTGGATGTGCCTAATGAGAATGAACTATCTGTGGTTTCCGAGTACTTTTCTGTGCCCCTAATTTATTGCATTAATTCAGACTTTCAGAATTTTGATCAAAACGACGAGGACAAAGTTCCTTCGGTTTTACAACGTTTAATTGAGCAAGAGCAAGAGAGATCTGTTAAACCATTAATGGATGAAATCGTTACCGAGAACATTGGTACTGAGGAGGACCCACGGCTGGTCTAGATTGGGTCCACGTTGTCTTCAGAGGAACGAGAGCGCTTAGTCGCTTTATTAAAAGATTTCAAAGATGTTTTCGCGTGGTCCTACGAAGACATGCCTGGAATCGATCCTGAGATTGTACAGCATCGGATCCCCTTTGACCCCGAGGCCCGACCTGTCAAGCAGAAACTCAGAAGGATCCGCCCAGATTGGGCTCTTAAGATTAAGGAAGAGGTCACTAAGCAAATCGACGCAGGCTTCCTGCTGGTATCTGAATATCCGACTTGGTTGGCCAACATTGTTCCGTCTTCAAGAAAGATGGCGGGATCCGTGTGTGTAGACTTCGTGATTTGAACAGAGCTAGTCCGGCGACTTTCCTTACCGCACATCGATGAGTTGGTAGATTTCACGCGGGGCATGCATTGCTCTCATTCATGGATGGCTTCTCAGATACAACCGGATAGTGATGGCACCGTAAGACAGGAAAAGATCAGATTCACCACCCGTGGGACATATCGCTACGGTAATGCCGCTTGGGTTGAAGAACACCGGAGCTACTTATCAACGGGTCATGACCACAATACTACATGATATGATCCACAAAGAGGTTGAGGTGTTTGTGGGCGACATGATTGTCAAGTCCAAAGAAAGAGAGGGCCACTACACCGCCTTGCACAAGTTTTTCAAAGGATCGTGGAATTCTTGCGGCTAAACCCTCGAAATGTACGTTTGGTGTTACAAATGGAAAATGCTAGGGTTTCTGATTACACAAAGGGGCATCGAGGTCGACCCTTCCAAAATCAAGGCCATTCTAGAAATGCCACCACCAAGGACTGAAAAGGAGGTGCGAGGCTTTCTGGGTAAAGTGCAATTCATAAGACGGTTTATTTCAAAATTAACCTTGACTTGTGAACCACTTTTTGGCCTTCTCAAGAAAGGAAAGAATTTCCAATGGGACGGCCGATGTCAAACTGCATTTGAACAGATTAAAGAATATCTACAAAACCCACCCGTTTTATCGCCACCAGAGTCGGGGAAACCGTTGATTTTGTATCTGTCTGTGACTGAAACCACGATGGGTTGCATGCTTGCACAAGAATCAGAAGATAAGGTGGAAAAAGCCATCTATTATTTGAGCAAAAAGATGCTGGAGTATGAGACCCGATATACACCGCTGGAAAAGGCTTGCTTAGCTCTGGTATGGGCTACCAGGAAGCTGTGGCACTACCTATTAGCTCACTCTGTAATGTTGGTTTCACGACTTGATCCCATCAAATATCTCTTCGAGAAACCGGTAAATACTGGTAGGCTAGCTCGTTGGTTCTTTGTTGCTCTCGAATTTGATCTCACATACGTGACACGCAAGTCGATGAAAAGGAAGAAGCGATGGCGAGTTCCTTGCCGATCACCCGGTTGAGGGGGATGAAGCGGTCGAGTACCTATTCCCGGATGAATCAATTCTGCATATCGACGAAGAAACTTGGACGATGTACTTTGACGGAGCGTCAAATCAACATGGGTATGGGATAGGAGTGTTGCTGATAGCACCCGACAATTCCCGTATCCCTCTAGCCTTCAAACTCCGGTTCAAAGTCTCGAACAATGAAGCAGAATATGAAGCGTGCATTGCTTGTTTAGAAGCATCCCTGGAACTAGGGGCAAGACGGCTGGACGTCATTGGGGATTCGAACCTTGTTGTGTCTCAAGCTAAAGGAGACTGGAAAGTAAAAAAGAAAAAAATGATGATGTATCACCAAACCTTGGATTTGCTGATTCCTCGGTTTGAGAAGCTAAATTTTACTCATCTACTAAGAGAGAACAACAAGTTCGCGGATTCGCTAGCAACTCTATCATTTATGATAGACATCCCGTGTGGAGTCCGAATGCGTCCGGTCATCATTGACCAGAAATTTGCACCTGCCTATGAGTCGATTGCAGCCATAGATGAAGTTCAGGACGAACATCCCTGGTATTACGACATCTGGAACTTCTTGGAGAAAGAAGCATACCCGCCAGGGGTAAATGCCAAAGACAAGAGGGCAATCAGAAGAATGGCAGTTCAGTTCATCATTTGTGGTAAAGCTATAAGCGGGTCATCTGGGAATGCATAAAGCGTGCGTTGATCTTAGAAAGTCAAAAGCGTCGATGGAAGCCATCCACGGGGTGAATGTGGTGCACACATGAATGGGGTAATGTTGGCACGGAAGATCCTTAGACAAGGTTATTCTTGGTCCACCATGGAGGAGGATTGTATTGGCCGTCGCGATGTCACAAGTGTCAAATTCATGCAAATCGCATGAACATCCGCCGTCAAGTCAGACAACATGACTTCGCCATGGCCGTTTTACATGCTGGGAATTGATGTAATCGAATTTATTACGCCAAAGGGTCGAATGGGCATGAGTTCATCTTGGTAGCGATAGATTATTTCACAAAGTGGGTTGAGGCCCAATCTTATGCGGTGTTGAAGGCTTCGCATGTAGCAAAATTTATCGAAACAACATTATCTGTCATTCTGAGTCCCAATGAAATCGTTTCAGACAATGGTTCCCACTTCAAAAAGGAGGTGATTGATTTGTTGGAGAAATACAATGTGGCTTTTCATAAGTCGTCTACTTACCGGCCGCAAACCAACGGAGCAGTTGAGGCCGCCAATAAGAACATCAAGCGCATACTACAGAAGATGGTGGAAACTTATCGGGACTGGCCAGATAAGCTGCCGTTCGCTCTGTGGGGCTCTGGGACTTGATCGAGAACTTCTCATGGCGACTCATTGGTTTATGGGATGGAAGCCGTTGCCTATTGAGATTGAGGTCCGTCATTACAGTATTGGCGAGTGCGGATAATGGCAGCAGGTAGCAAAACAGATTTGAGGAACTCATGCTTTTCGATGAAGGAAGGCTGAAAGCACTGTACCACATCCAAGGTTATCAACGCAGAATCGCCCGGACTTTTAACAAGAAGGTTAAGTCCAGGAATTTGAAAGAATGAGATTTGGTACTCAAAGATAACCGAGCTCCCATCCACGACCCAAGGGGAAAATTCAGACCCAATTGGACTGGTCCCTATATTATCAAGTCAATCTGGTCAGGTGGAGCTGTGGCTCTGATGGACCTAGATGGCTTAGAGTTTTCTCAACCGATCAACATGGACAAGTTGAAGAAATATTACCCCTGAGAGGCTCGCTAGGCCGAAAACTCGAAAGGGCGACCTAGGCAAAATTCAGAGCATAGAAAATTTGAAATTATAAAAACTGAGCCCGCAATGTTGAAAACCCGCAAAGGGCGGCCTTGGCAAAAGTTAGAGCGCAAAAGGAGAGTAAAAATATCCGAGCGAACCCAAGCCTGAACTATGTAAGGCTTGATTCCCATCTATGGGATACGTAGGCAGCTTCATCCTGAAGTTCAGCCCTAATCTTTTCCCCGATCAACTTTGTCCATTTGATCATCTCAGTCATCTCTATTCATCAGCATTTATCATGATCTCCGGTACAGTGTTATTCAGACTAGGGGCAACTTTCCGTTGCAATGAAGTGTTGCGGCACCATCCAGACTAGGGGCAACTTCCCGTTACTATGAATCGCCGAGGCACTTTTCAAACTAAGGGCAACTTTCCAGTTGCTAGGATCTGGGGTTGTGCATCTCAGTGACAGATCTCAGGCGTGTCCAGTTCTGATCCATATCGAAAATAGTTTTGAAAAGTTTTAATAAAAGTTGACCTTGTTCAAATTAATCTTTTCACAACTAAGACCATTTTTGGACCAAAAACGGAGAATTTTCAGTACCACAACCTTCAATTTCTTTGATTTCAAAACATAGTTCTCTTGCTCTTACATACAATTGAAGTTGCTTTTTATTACACTCATAATGAAAACTTGAAAGTACTAATAAAGCAATAAATCTGGGGCATAGTCAAGTCAGGTGTCCCTGCGCCCCCTCCCAGAGCTGGTTGAAGCCTCCGATGCCAACCTAGGCCCAACCTGTGTTTCTTCATTAAGCCAATCCCAGCACTCGTCAGACAAAGTGCAACTAAAAGTAAGGGCGGGGGTCAGAAGCTCTCTAACTCCCCACGCCGCGGCTTGCCGAGCCAGCTGTGCGCCTCGAACTGGAAATGTAGCCGGATACTCTATCTCCTCTGGTGGGCAAGTCTGATCATGGCCGAACTTGCGCAGAATGTGGAATGGGAAATAGAATACACAATGAGTCAAGCCGATCAGTCGAATCCCGACCTGTCGGGACATGCTGTAGCTCATTGCCGGGAGATTGAGCCAAGGACAACGCCACGCAATGCGATCTGCCGACAAATTGCACATCCATTCAAACCATCATCCCTCATCAAGGGCATCGACTAGGCGTTGTGGAAAGAAGTAACCGCGGGTTGAGTAAGCAGGGCAAGAGTCCACAACTTGCAATTTATCCATCAACCATATCTGGGGAGGGATGAAAAATGAGAGAATAAAGAATAGAGAGATGTGCGATGAGAGAAAAGTAAGATAAGGGTTTTGTGAGAAAAAGCCCAGGGCCGAGTGATGTGGCGAATACATATGTGAGCTTGGGTGGGAAACATTACTGCAGCGATAGTGGACTCCTGCGAACACGGTGGTCTCCGGCGAGAAAGCATCCAAGCCCATCAGTGTCTCGGCCAGAGTCATGGCAATGCAACTCTTTCCCTCTTTCAAGCCTTGAGCAACTTCAATCAGACGGGCGCCGGACCCTCCGAAGCTTGAGGCAAACAGAAAATGAGATAACAGGCACAAACAGAGAGCATGTCGTTGGAAGCCTTGCCAATGATAGTCGCTGCGGTCACCAGCATCGGAGAATCGGTAAATCAGGCTCGGGATATCCAACATTCCGTCACAAATCAGGGATCGAGCATTATGCGCGTTGAGTCCGCATATCCGCCCTAAGGTCTGGGCATAGCCAAAATTGAGCTGGGGCAAGATTTCCTTGCCTCGCTCGGATTCCATCAAGGCTTGAAAATCTTCAAAAGTAGGACATACCTCTTGCCCGCCGAAGCTAAAGACATGCGTCACCGGGTTCCAAAACCTTGCCGCGGCATAGAGGAAAGGAAGATGTAGTGGAGTCCGGCCTAGCGTGAATAGTGCATTCAAGCCGAAACCCCGGAAGTTCAACTTTTCCGAGCCGTCTAGAGAAGAGATCCAACATGTGAGATTTTCTACAAAAAATGCCTCCATTTTTGTGAGAAACAGTGATGAAATGAATAAGTTCCAAGGTTGGGGCTTTTATAGAGGGTGAAACACTATTCAAAGGACACGTGTCACAATTCTGGAAGCTGCAGGGAGAGGTGGCCGGCCGGCCACCTAATCTAGCAGGCCGGCCACCCTTGATTCAAAAACCTGGCCAGCCGGCCACCCTCCAATCCCCAAAAGCAAATGTGGCCCACCATACTCATTGGTCCTGTTTTGCCCTCCGGAAGGAAGTTTGAGGCACTTTCACGCATCGGGAACGTCGAAGGCCTCCATTTCTCTCAGTTTCGGATACGTTCCATCATCCAGATCGTCCGTCTGAAGTACACTTTGTTGTATTTTTGCTTATCGAGTTGTTGTTTTGTTTATCGAGTTGTAAGTTTTGTCGAGCTATCGCATTTTGTGTTTTGAGTTATTACTTTTTGTTTACTTTTTGTTTACGAGATTTTGTTGAGTCTTGTTTATTCAGTCATTAACATTGTTGTACTTTGCTTATCGAGTTGTAAACTTGCTAAGATTCTATTATTTCTTAGTGAGCTGAGTTTTTGATTTGTTGCGTCGGTTCATTACCTGACCCGGTAAATACACAAGGCACATTTTCATTCAATTCTATTTTGTGCAAAATGATGCGTTGCGATGCTAAGAATTTCAAATACAAACATCTTTTCAAAGGCTGTTTCATTCCATCATGTTTTACAACAAAATAAAGGTACAAGTTTTACAGGAAATAAAACTGCCTAACAATATGCAAAGTGCTACAAACTACTAGCAAAAAGTAAAATAAAGCAGGAAATAGCATAAATATCCTCGGGAACGGGAATGAGGAGGCCCTCTCATCCTCTTCTGCGGGACAACCTCTGCACCATCATCACTATCCGGGTCAGAGCTATCATCCTCCGGATCCCCCTCAGCCTCGTCTCCACTCCCGGAACCAAGACCGGAGCCTCCTTCCCTAACAGATGTCTCTGACTTACGGTCTGCGACCTCCTCCTCCTCCTCATCCTCACCAGGCTCCTCCTCAATAATGGGTGCCCTGCGTTTGCTAGACGACCTGCTCCTCGAGCTCCTCGAAAAGGCCTAGATGGCCCAGCTCCCTGAGAAGGCCTGGATGGCCCAACTCCCTGAGAAGGCCTGGATGGCCCAACTCCTCGAAAAGGCCCAGATGGCCCAGTACCTCGAACAGGTCCAGTACCTCGACTTCTCTGAGAAGGCAGGGTGGCCTTACCGCGACGACATACACGGGAGGCATCTGAAAGTGAAAAGTTCAAATACATCAGTTCAAATATGAAAAGTAGATGCAAGTACAATATGCGAGTGGGGTGTGTGTCAGATGTGCTCTACACAGCCTATCAATACAGCAAGATGTTCAAAACTAGCGTGTCATCAGAAATATGCTAAATACAAGAAAGATGGATAATACCTGCACACCCATGATGGCCAGATGTGCCTCCCTCCGTAGGATCATGCCCTCGAATGTGGCCAGCATCCCGAGCATCTCGTCCATGTACTCAACTGGAGGCTGCAAATACAAATGCAAAACTATCAGTAAAGGAATGAACGTCCAAATATCTAACTGATAAATCAAAATTTGAAAAAACATCTGGGGTAAATCGGGGTCTCGACATATCTGGTAGTCGAAGAGGAGGCTCTAGCGAGACACAGTAAGGAGTCGAACCGCCAACTCGTCAACTCGGTTGGCATGTCCGCCACCGATGATGAAGAGTCGGAGGATCGGAGGAATCGAACAACCTCTACCCCTAGATGCACCGGCCTTGCTAGAGGAGGGATATCAAGTACGCAGACGCGACTCGAAGCTGGTACATCGATGAGCCTCGATGGCGAACCGCACTCCGTCAAGGGGCATCGGATATATCTGACGATAGGTGGCGTAGTCCCTCCATGAGATGTAACAAAGCATCGGTGCCTGCATATCATTAATGACCTCTGGGAAGATAGTCTATCGGCGATCCGCATAGTGGTGGAGAGGTACAACAGAGGTCTGAGAATCGTACCACTACACCGACGCAGAAAGCGTTCCCCAGAACCATGCCCTACCAAGGGTCCTTGACGAGGAACCTATCTCGAATTAACCGATCCTCCGGATCTTGATGTCGAGACCATCACCTAAGACCGCCCAGTACGCCAAGTAATCTGTGGATAGCGATTGCATAAATCAATCGAAATCGAGAATATCTGAGGCAGATCAAAGATGAAAATGAAAGGAACTGAGAGTTCTGAAATACCTCTGTCGTCCGCACAGTATCAAAATACTGTCGCAGGTAGAAGAGAGTCTCTCGAGGTCTCGATCGGTGCTCGCCCTCGAATACCAATGAAAACGGAGTCATAAGGAGTCCTGCCACCTCCATCTCCGGGGCTAATGTGGGAAAATATACGTACACCCATAGCTGAGAAAAGCAGTGCGGAATGTGAATACAAAGTGCTAAAGGCAGAATACAGAGTGCAAAGTGCGCCGTGTGTGCAATGAACAAGTAATGAGGAGCAGAAATGTAAATCAAGAGGACAGAACGTACCTCCCAGGCTCTCCAATAGCCGCCGAGTAAGTCTCCCTGCCCGCGAGAGGCTGCACTCATGTAACAATAGAGGGTAGCCAAGCCAGCGCCACCCCAGTCATACTGACTGACTTGTGATAGGTCCACTAGGGCACTCAAAAGATACAACCCGACAGTGTTCCCCCTATCAGCAAACAGAGTAGTGCCAAAGAGGAACATAAGGAAACCTCGGGTGTACTGTTCAACCTCCTCAGGAGACTGAGGCTCCATCTCCGGCCTCCGAAAACGGGAAGAGAACCAGGTGTACCGGACTCTCCCGGAAGCTCTGTCTACAGGTGGGCGAGCCCCCAATAGATGTACCCAAGCGGTCTCCCACTCTCCCATATCCTCGTCATAAGGTATGGGCCAACCGCCCATGTCTAGGCCGGTAAGTACAGCAAAGTCTAGCGGAGTCATGGTCATATCCCCGGTGGCAGAAAAATGGAAAGAATTGGTGGTGTCCCACCATCTCTCCCTGGCGACTAACAATGTCCTCTTGGCGGGCGGTGTGATAACCCGTCTGAGAATGCTCCGAACCCTGCTGAGTCAACCAAATCCCGGACAGCCTTTGGAAGCTCAGCGTACCACTCTCTCGCAGCAGTGGAGCCATATCCTCGCACGGCGCGAGAGCCAACCTGCATTCAGAATGAATACATGTGTTCAGTACACAATAAAATGCAAGCCGTATGCAAGTAACAAGCTGTGTGCAAATGAAATGAAGTAGCTGTGTGCAAATAAAATGAAGTAGTTGTGTGCAAATGAAACGAAGTAGTGGGCTGCGTGTTCACTTCAAATCTGGGCCGCGTGTTCAGTAAATCTGTGTTTTGGGCTGCGTGTTCAAATCCTAATCAGTGGCCTGTGTGTTCACTTCAAATCTGGGCTGTGTGTTCACTTCAAATCTGGACTGCGTGTTCAGAAAATCAGAGTTTAGGGCTGTGTGTTCTACTCTCAATCAGTGTGGGCTGTGTGTTCACCATCAATCTGGGCTGTGTGTTCAGAAAATCGGAGTTTGGGACTGTGTGTTCTACTCTTAATCGATTAATGTGTGTGTTCACCATCAACTTGGATGCGTGTTCGAAAATCGAGTTTAGGGCGTGTGTTCTACTCTCAATCGATTAATGGGCTATGTGTTCACAATCAATTTGGGTATGTGTGTTGAAAATCGGAGTTTGGGAATGTGTTCTACTCTTAATCGATGTAATTTGTGTGTTCACCATCAACTTGGACTGCGTGTTCAGAAAATCAGAGTTTGGGACTGTGTGTTCTACTCTTAGTCAGTGTGGGCTGTGTGTTCACCATCAACTTGGACTGTGTGTTCTACTCTTAATCAGTGTGGGCTGTGTGTTCACCATCAACTTGGACTGTGTGTTTAGAAAATCGGAGTTTAGGACTGTGTGTTCTACTCTTAGTCAGAGTGGGCTGTGTGTTCACCATCAACTTGGACTGTGTGTTCAGAAAATCGGAGTTTGGGACTGTGTGTTCTACTCTTAATCAGTGTGGGCTGTGTGTTCACCATCAACTTGGACTGTGTGTTCAGAAAATCGGAGTTTGGGACTGTGTGTTCTACTCTTAATCAGTGTGGGCTGTGTGTTCACCATCAACTTGGATTGCGTGTTTAGAAAATCGGAGTTCAGGACTCTGTGTTCTACTGTTAGTCAGTGTGGGCTGTGTGTTCACCATCAACTTGGACTATGTGTTCAGAAAATCGGAGTTTGGGACTGTGTGTTCTACTCTTAATCAGTGTGGGCTGTGTGTTCACCATCAACTTGGACTGTGTGTTCAGAAAATCGGAGTTTGGGACTGTGTATTCTACTCTTAAATAGTGTGGGCTGTGTGTTCACCATCGACTTAGACTGTATCGGAGTTTGGGACTGTGTGTTCTACTCTTAATCAGTGTGTGCGGTGTGCACACCTTCGAATTTGGGCTGTGTGTTCAACAAATCAGTGTTTGAGCCGTATGTTCAATTCTTAACTAATGTGTACCATGCGTTCACAATCAATCATTCAATGAGCCGTGTGTTCAACAATTCAAGTGTTTAAGTCACATGTTCAGAATGCAAACAATGTACTATGTCATAAGCTAAAACTGTGTGTTCAAGCATGGCAAAACTACAAAATGCACGAAAAATGCAGAAAATAAAGTAAAATACCTCTCGTGCATCGTGAGAGAGGTGCTACTCCGGCTCTCGTAGAAGTAAATCCCCGGGTGCCCGGTCATTGAACTCAATGAAACGACGAAAAACGGCCCGTGGAAGCATATGTACCGGTGGGGCGTATCTCCCGGGAATAAAAGGGCGGACTCTCGAGGGCAGTGTCATGATATCAAAATCATCCTCGGCACCTGGAGGACCTCCACCATGAGGGTAATCACCTGCCATTTCAAGAAATCTGCAAAAGAAGCAAAAATGAGCCAAAATTGGAAAAAGTCAACAAAAGTCAACTCCCGGGAAATGGAAAAGTCAACAAAAGTCAACTCCCGAGAAAATCTTCCAAATATTGAGACAAACTTACCTCAAGTGGTGAAAATGAGAAAAGAAGCCCCGAAATCAAAATTTAATCGGTTCAAAGTGCTTAAAACTGAAAGATTTCGTGAAAATAACTTGCGTGGGAGGCTGAAAAGCGCATATAAAGTCTTGAATCTGAAAGAAAAATGGTTTGGGAGGCAAGGGAGAAGTTTTCGCAGCTGTGGGTGTGGTCTCGGATTGAATGGATGAGGAATATATAGAAAATGAGGCGAAAAGACAAAATTGCCCTTATTTTGTGCGGTGGCGATCGCCACCTTTTCTAATGGGCCGCCATTTGCTTTTTGGTTTCGGCGATGACCTCCCCTAGGGCAACCACCTGGCCGGAGGTGTTCCCCACATCCCCCCTAGCTCTCTGCAAATTTTGAGGAAGATTGGAGTTCCCGGGACCTGAAAAAGTTCAAGAAAAGTGCACTTTCTGGCGCGAAATTGTTCATGGGAACCCATTACCGCAATTCTGACATGTGTCTCATCATTACTCATCAAAATCAAGGTGTATCCTCTTTGAACATGTTGTAACCTCTCCAGGAGGTGAATCAGAGGCCGCGATCAAGTTGCCTTCACCGAAATGCGAGTTTTCTTACTCGTTGTTTCGCAACAAACGGGCACCCTGATTCGTGCTCATTTTGCATTGTTTTGCATATAACTTGCATTCTCATGAACATTTTGCATTGTCATGCATGATTTCTTGGTGTACCATACCTCTGTGCTTGAGCGTGCATTGTCACGCGTGTTCCTTTCTCGCATTGCGATGCATTCACTTTCCGAAACCTGCGTGTGTCAAACTTCGGAACCACAGAATCACATTGAATATATGTTGTTAACATATTGTTCTTGTTGAATTTCTCTCTTTTTGCGAGCCACGATATTGTATGTATGCGGTTCATTTGAAATTTGGTGCGACCCGACGAATCAGCGAGTATCGTATCTTCTCCGTGTGAGACGCGACGAAATTGAATGATTCTCGCATTTCTAACCGCATGAAATGTAGTTGTTGTTTTGCATTCTTGCTTAAAAGCTGTTGCATCTATTTGCGAATACTTGCCTCATTCTGACTTCTTTGCATTTGCATGATCATTTGGCTCTGTGCATGTCGCTTTGCATTTGCCCCCCACTGCACGCGCTGCACACATATCTCCGTTCATCTTGTATGATTGTCTAAGTCTTGACCTTGTCAAAAATGGGTCGTCTCTAGGCTTTGACATTCACTCCGTCACTTCTTGACTTCGAGTTACATCAAGAGGGAACAGCTGTAGACATCCCATTTTTGGCCGACCTTAAGACTCGACGTCACCGATTGGCTCGGTGATGTTGCATATTGTCTTTCGTTGAAGTCTCGGTGTCGCCTTCCGCCTCCGAACTCTCTTACGTGCCTTGCCTCGGTTTGCGAACGGACTCGATTTTCTCTGTTTTCTTTCTGAGGGGAGAGAGGTCCGTAGACCATCTCTCGATTGGCCGTGGGCTACATTTAAATGGCCGTAGGCCATTTTGCCCATTGAGCCGGTTCGGTTTTGAGCTGCCGTGTGCCTCGGTTGGGACCACCCAACCATCTCCGATTCCTCCTATTTTTGGCATGCATCTCATTTACTCCTTCGAGGACACTGGGTCTTAGATACCCACTTCGGGCCAAACACCACTTTCGATTGTAACGGCGGTTTTGGGACCCCAAATCGTGTTTGGCCCCGAGCATTCATTTTGCATCGGTTTTTGTTCATTTTTGGTAGGTACCTCTGTTTTATCACCAGGAAGATCACTAGAGGGTAGGAGGCCAGCAATTGTCTCGAGAACGATTATGCTCCTCGGCGCCCCGGCGCCGTTTTCTCACTTCCGGGCTAATGTTGAACACCCTAGGGCCATTTTCTTCGAGCCAAAACCACATATTTGTGTTGTACACACATGGGAGGATCCTAAAAACACATGGCCAACCAGTAACTCTAATTGACCCTTTTGAACCCCTTTTAAAAGTGGCTTGTTGTCTCTCTTGTTTTAGAGTTTCCAGTTTCCAACCATAGGGTCTTGTTGTACACACATGGGAGGATACCAATCTTTGGTGGCCGGCCGAAATTCTCATTGACCCTTTTGACCCCTAGTCGGCCGGCCATGGGGGGTGGCCGGTCGGCCACCTGCAGCAAAAGTGGATGGCCGCCTGCTTCTTTAGTGTAAGTCCATTCCAGCTGTGTCTTGGTTTTCCCCCAAAAATATCTCTATCTGGGGGAACCTTTTGGTGGGAAATAAGAGCTCATTTCCCTCCACTTTGGCAAGGACTCTTCTCTCCCTCTCTTGTCTATATTGCTGTCCTCCCAACTCAAGAAAGAGGGTTACAAGAATTGGTTTGAGGATATCTCTACATACCACTCCATTTCCTTCAAGTTTTGGTTCCATTTCTTCATCGTCTTCAAGCTCTACCCTCATCACTCCATTCCAGCAGCAAAGGAAGGGATTTTAGCAGCTTAGAGTCATCAAATCTGGTCCAAGAAGCAACAAAAGTATTGGTCTTCAAGGGTAAGTAGATTTTCCCCCTTTTGTAGCCCATTTTTGCACCAACTTCTTAGCCTATTTGATCACTGTTTTAGGCTCCGACCCAAACTGAAAGGGTCACTCTTTTGAGCTATTCTTCATGTTTGTTGAAGGACTCAACCCTGTTTGAGCCCTCTATAGTGCACTTACTTCAATACCCCTTGGTATGTCACATTTTTGCATGAAATTTCTAGCCTATGTGTGATCTGTTTTCGAGCATAATGTAAACTGTAAGTGAGCCTATTTTGAGCCCCTCTTCAACATTGAAGAAGGGCTCAACCCTGTTTAGGCCCCCTATCTTGCACTTGCTTCACAATTCCTCCAATTTACCGTAAATTTGCATGATTTGTTTGGCCTACATGTATTCTGTTTCGGAGCATGTCATGAACTGTGAGTAGGCTTATCTTGTGTCTTTCTACAATCTTGTAGAAGGGATCAACCTTGTTGGGGGTCTCCATGTTATACTTTTCATTATACCCCTCTTTGACCCCCATTTTTGCATGCTTTTTTAAGCTTATCTAGCTTCTGTTTTCGGCCATCATTAGAGCTGGAAAGAGTCATATTTTGATCTTCTTGACATATTTCATTAAGGGTCTTTTCTGGTTTGATGAATGTTTGGGGTACCTCATGTTATAGCCTTATATATCCTAGTTCTTGCATGACATTTTTAGCATGTTTGAATACTGAGTTGGGGGATGTCATCTACTGTAAATTTTCATATTTTTAGTCCCTAATCAGTGTTGTAGAAGGGTATTTTTCCATTTGGGCATCGCATGTATCACTTGCTTCAATGCCCCTCTTGCGGAGCCATTTTTGCATACTTGCCTAATCCTATGTGTGCTTGCTGTTTAGCCCTTTTTATGACTGAAAAATGCTTGTCTTGGGGCTTTCTTGCTACTGTATTTTCATTCCATGTCCATATTGTGCATGCATTGCATAGCTATAGGCCGTTTCGGGCGCCTAATATCGCATTTCGGGACCATTCCTTGCATTTGGTGTCATTTCGCCATCTTTCGGGACTGTTTTCCCCCATATTTCAGTGCTGAAATTCCATTGGCATGTTTGCATATCATATTCCATGCCATTTCATGCCTTAGGGCCATTGCCTCGGTTTTGCGTGCAGTGTGCCGATTTCGAGGCATCCCATTTTCATCTCACGGCCTCTTATGTGAGTGTGGCTGAGGCTCTCTCATGTTAGTATAAGTCCAATTTGCATTTGGGGTGCCATTTCATGCTTTAGTACCATTGCCTTGGTTTGTGTGCTTGTGTGCACGCATTTCGAGGCATCTCATTTTCATCTCATGGCCTCCTGTGTGAGTGTGGTTGAGGCCCTCTCATGTTGGTGTAAGCCCATTGCTGCATTGCGTATGTCATTTCATCCGTAGCATTGTGTATGCTTGGTTGTGTGTTATCTCGTTTAGCGTGTATGTCATTCCATGACATTGTGTATGTTAGGATTGCATCTTAGCTACATTTCATGCATATCATGCATATTGCATCGTGTTCGGGATAGGAGTTAGCCCGGGCACGGGAAACGAGGCACGTTCCGTACTCCGAGTGACGGAACGGTTCTCAATTCCCAAGTCACCGACACTCCGGATTATCCATGATGGAGTTAGGTTTTGTTGTAGCATTCATATGCATTTATCCTATATTGAGCTGTGCAATCCAATTCCTCGGCCATCATGCATCGAGATGCGTGATTGGTGGCACGAGGATCGAGGCATGCATATATTTGTGAAATACATTGCTATGCCCCTTTCCTGCTCTCTGTTGTAGCAAAATGAAGAATCAACAACTTTTCGAAGTCTGGCACGCATTTCGAGGAAAGGTGCAAACAGAGGCTAATTGGGGCATCCCAGTGGATTTCTGCGCAAGGCATCCCAGCATATATCATTCATCAGAATCGAGGCAGCCCCCGGCTTGCATGCCAGTTTACAATTTTTCTTAGTTAATCTGTTAATTAATTAGGAATCTGTATATTTATTCGGACTGTATTATTCTTTTATTTTGGACTGTATTATTCTTTTATTTCGGACTGTATTATTTATTCGGACCCTCTGTGCGAGGGCATAATTGTAATAAGTGTGGGTGAGTGTGATGTATGTCTTCCAACCCCACGTCTTTCTTCCCTTTTATTTACCTGCTTATGATGGTTAGATATAAGGCATATTTCAATTAGCATACAGTATGACAGCATGTTTGCATCATTCATCTGTTTTGCACGCACCGGGCTCGGGGCATCATACAAACTGCATTTGTATTTCAATTCGAAATTGAATACGTGTTAGTTGTAGCATTCTATATGCCATGTTTAGGACAGCTGAGCCTGCTATAGTTTGCATCTTTGCATGTGTCGCATTAGGCATTACAGTATATTTAGGATCATGCATGATTTCTAACGAGCTTCTATTTTGGCGTGGAGTACTCAGTGAGTTTTATGCTTTAGCATCCTTGCATGCGTGTGAGTGTTGCCATAAATAGCATGCTTACCATGAGGCTATGTGCTTATGTGATATAACTGCCTTAAATGCCTGTGGGTAGAGGTTGAGTTATCTGAATTGGGACAATTCATCAACTGTTTGTTTTAAGCCCACTAGATAGTGGCAAAATCATGTTTTCTAAGCCCACCTGAGGGTGGCAAATCCACGTCTTAGCCTACCTGCGGGTAGCACCATCAAACCATTTTCAAACAAACAAACATGAAATGTTTTGTTCCAATTCAGGCGATCCAGTCTATACTTGTATGCTGTGCGCATCACATAGTAACCTAGGCTAATAACCGGAATAAGAACTCACAATGTTTTCAAAAACAGATATCATGGTTAGTAGAGGCCGGTCTTTGATAGGCGGCGAAATGCTCACGAAGTGACCTTCCCCAATCGTACCCAAGTTCCCGAGCCGAGGCAACTTTGGTGATGACGGACACGTGGTCTTTGGCACCGAGGCAGGGTTTCCTAAATTTCCCACAAAAAACATTTAGGTGGCGACTCTGTATCTGGCAAAGCAGTCCATGTTTGGCACTTCTTTCAAAAAAATTTGTTTTCAAAATCGATTTGCCGGATTTGGACTCTTTGGTTCAAGATTAAGAACCGTGACATTTGAGTCCTTGAACTGTAGTAGACCCAATATCGAACCAGAACGGGAGGGATTCGCACTCCCTTTTCCCCGGGATGCGTTCGGGGACGTCTACAGTTTCTGGCGACTCTGCTGGGGATTTAGAGAACTTGACTCGAACTCGTAATATCTGGTTTTGACTACATTTGTGTGTTTCTTTGCATTGCATTTGCATTGGTGCGCCTAGGACACCGTGTTTGCCATATGCCATTCCCGAACGATTTGCCGGAGGCTTGTCTTGTCAAGTAATGTCCGTAAGGCTGATCGGCTCTAGGCTCTGACAACATGGGAACGCAAACCCCGATTTTACCGGGGCACCCTTTTTGACCATTCGACCTAGTGCATATTCGGATCCACAGTGACCATTCCAAACTAGGACAGGTTGCTTACCCGTTTATAGGTTGTTTGAAGCCGCTGCGTGCGTAGTAAAACCCTAGTTCCTGACAAAATAGGACAGGGAAACCCTACCTCAACATAGGGGTGTTTTCGGCTCTCACTTATCTACTATATGCTTGTTAGAGTGTGTCTCTACAGGGAATGCATGTATCAGTTGAGTTTGGGCATCAGGCCTGTGGGCATCAGTCAGTATCTAAGAATCAGTTGTTTGCGGATATCCGATTCAGTTTTGGGAAACGGTAATCTGAGAACGATGATCGATGATTGAGGCAGCGTATTTTGACTTATCAAGCTGCGTGTTGTATGCCGTGTGCGTTGTGTGTATTTAATTTAATTGTTATCTTTGCCGTTTCTGGTCATTTATTTCCTTTTTGCTTTATTATCTTTTTGCTAGGGCAGTTTTTAGCACGATTGCTTTCGAACCAGTAAATACTCCCTAAGCACTTTGGACACGAGGTTGCCGACTCAATTGATTCGAGGTTCTAGTTGACGGACATCTAGTGTTCCACTCTCTACCCCTAGTTATCAGAAGAAGGCCAAGGAGGCGCAGTGTGTCAGAGCACGGATCATCGGAACAGCATTCTACCTTAGTGACAAATAGTCGGGTTGAGATTTCTGTGTCTTCCATAGAGATACACTTACTAGTCATTCAGATGGAACAACAGACTACACCAGGGATGGAGGCGATGATGCGCTAGATGCATGAGAGCATGAAACAGATGCAAGATGATGCCATCCGCCAAGCGGAATTTTCTAAACAACAAGCCGCAGTCATGGCCCAAGGCAGTCGAATTACTAAGGCTTACCGAGAATCGGCGTCTGCTTCATCGAGCTCCTCCTCTAGCGGCTTCACTACTACGGCGAGGCACCTCTTGGTCGTAATACCCTGCCAAATCCTCAGAATATCCTCCGAACACCCAGAATACCTTACCCGATGTCCAGAACACTCAAGAGGACACAGGTCTTCCAACGGGTAGCTCGCCCCTCTGCCAAGAATCGTCCAGAATCTTACACCCAACCACCCGGACTCTCTATTTGAGTTCGAGGTAGATCATACAGCTCTGAAACTGAGTAAGCTAGAAAAGTTTTTCAAGAAATCGCAGGGGGTGAAGGCCATCCCAGACATCGAAGATGGGTACACTGATGTGGCCATCACATTGCCGGACAGATTCAAGATGCCACAGATTGACCATTTTGCTGGGTCCGGAGATCCCATGGTCCATCTTCGGCTATTTTCAGACATCCTGAGACCAATGGGCCTAACCCGACCACAAAAGCTTTCTTTGTTTGGCAGAACTTTGTCGGGGGTGGCGGCCATCTGGTATGCAAAGTTAGAAGATGATGTGAAGAGAAACTGGGATGAGCTGGCTGAGGCCTTCGTTGCCTGATGCTACTCGTATAATACCGGACGAGATTACAACACGTGATCTCGAAACGAAGCGAGAACAAAAAGACTTTCTCGATTTTGTAACTCGGTGGAAGTAAAGGCATCGATGATGACCTTGAGGCCAACAGATAAAGATCAAATTCGGATGATTATGCAATCTCCAACGAAGTTAATCTGAAAATGATCGTACTCCATTTTCCCACCTTCTCGAGTTACGAGATGGGGTCTGGTCGAGATGCGATGAAGCAAAGTTTGATCGACCAGGATCGAGAGTAGCCCCGAAGGACATTCAATCGTAATAACACCGCAGGCCCGAGTGGCGCTGCCAACACAAGGACTTCGGAGGTCGGTATGGTCACCACCACTCCCCTTCCCAACCAAGGCCCGCAGCGGCGACACCCTTTTCCAGTACCTCCGGGAGCAGTAACCAAGCCCCGAGATACTAATCCAGAGGCCAAAGAACCTTCACTCCACTATACATGCCCTTGTCCAAGGCTCTCGGCGTTTTAATAAAAAAGGGGCATCTGAAACCCCTAGAGCCAAGGCCACTACCAAATCCACTCCCCCCTTCCCTGACCCGGCCAAATCTTTGCGTACCACCAGCGAGATGGCCATGATCTGAATCAATGTTTCCTTGCGTCCACGAGATCCAAGACGTCGTTGACAAGAATATCATTCTACCTCCCGAAAGACCCAACGTCACAACTAACCCACTCCCCGCACATAACCAAGATCCACCGCCCAAAAGAGTTAACCTCATCCAAACTGGGGTCGTTTCCTACGATCCTAGTATCTATATTACTCCCTCTCGCCTACCTAAGCCGGAGGTGATCCTTCTGATTACCGACTTGTGCATGTTGGACACCTTCACAACCCAATCTGAGCAGAGGTGGTGACCTCCGAAGATGGAATGCAGGCGGGTTTGAAGGAGAGCGAATTGGTGAGTCAGGTGGGACACGGGAATTATCTTTGGAAGAGCTTATGATCCAAGCGGATATATCTTATCGATGAGCGATCTGGTGAGTGTGAAATTTGCGAAAAAATTTGAATGTGCATGATTCGGGAGGCGGACTTGAACAAGGCGTATGATCGACAACGGTGGAAGAAGATTTTTCCAATCTCCGGTTCTTCAACGACCAAGCGAGGATGCAACAATCAATTGGTTTGAATATAGAGTCGAAGATTGCCAGATGGTTAGATGATCAGCCAGCTGTTGTGGAAATTCGGCAGAGCAAGGCGGCAGAAGTGTCAATGATGGCCGGAAGGGCCGAGAGTCAGAATGAATTGCCGGAGAGCACCGGTACAAAGAATTTCGCTCGGGATCAAGATATTGTGAAAACCGAACAACAAACCCTACTAACACAGGAGGAGCAAGAGAAGAGGTGGGATTCTAAGAGAATCCGGAAAGCCAAGAACCATGAAGAGGTTGAAAGTGCTGTGAGCACAAGAGCAGGACATGCTGTGAGCATGTGGGATGAAAGTACCGAGAGTACAAACTTGCCGGAACCAGATAGGTGTTTGTTGAATGTCAGCGGGATGTGGTGGGAAGACGATGACTTATGTCTTGCCCACACAGACGATGATTGGGCAGGTGCTCAACCAGATGATACTTGGTACCTCGATAAGGTAGACCATATGACCAGGAGTGGGCAGTATTTCAAGCCCCCACACCTTGACCAACCCGAGACATCTGGGAAAGATAAAAGCGAGAAAGCAGAGAGAAGCAAATTGAAGAAGAAGTCTTGAAACAGTTAAAAGAAAATCTGAGACATCTCCATCCGAGGCGCTTATGGCTTCAAGGGTGCACAGACAGGCTGTCCTATCTGCTATGGACAAGGCCAAACTCTCCATCGAAACTACGCCAGAGCAGCTGGTTGGGCTGGTTTTTTCGGGAGGAGGTTCCCCGGCATTAATCTTTTCGGACAAAGAATTACCGCCTGAGGGCATGAATCATAACAAACCCCTCTACATCTCTGTGGAGTGTAGAGATAAGTGGATACCGGTGGTACTTGTTGATACCGGGTCTGCTATCAATGTCTACCCAGTCAGAACGGCATATGCAATCGGGTTAAAACCCGCAGACTTCATACCAACCACTCAGGTGATCAAAGCTTATGATAATACCAGTAGGGAAGTGATGGGGACTGTCAAGGTTCAGACCCAGGTTGGTCCAGGACAACACAATATTGAATTTCATGTCTTGGACGTTCCCGCAACCTTCAACTTGCTCTTGGGGCGGCTGTGGTTGCACCAAGTGAAAGCAGTCTCTTTCACTCTGCACCAAATGTTGAAATACCCTCACAGGAAGGGGGTTGTAATTGTTTTCAGAAATTCATCCATCCATCCGCCGCCAGAAGTGTCTACGTCAGTTTTGGAGATCGAGCACGGCACGGAGGATGTGTTCTTATCGGGGTTCACTTTGGCGGAGGCCCAGGTAGTGCAAAATATTATGGCTGTGAATGAAGGTGTGTACGTTAGTGCTCAATCCATCTACCTCATGAACAAGTTACAACATATTCTCGGGATGGGATTAGGAAGAAGCGGCAGGAAATGAGTCGCAGCATTGGCCGAAGTGCCACACAACTCGCACACCTTTGGGCTGGGTTATCTGCCCCCCAAAGAACACTGGGTGAGGAAAGGAAAGGAAATGGCCGGCAGAGCCAGAGCGAAGCAGGCTGGGAAGCCTTTTGACTTAATGCACAGGCCCATCCAGGGTACCCTGAACGAACGCTTTGTCCGGGAGGGGGAGGACTTTCCATTTTGCGGCTTCCCAGAGCCATGGTTAAATGCGGAAAAGAAGCGCGTACCAGGTTTTGAAATCTTCTTCGACCTGCAACTATCCGGGGATGACGTTGCCACAGAGCAGACAGACCCAACAACTGAGGTTGAGCAGAATAAGGCAGTGGATCCTGAGGGCACAGAGTTGGAAATGGGGGTAGCACTGGCATGTCTCCTCTCTGATCCTCCGATCGACCAAGAGTGCTTGGGGGATAACTTCGCGGTTTCCATGATTGGGGATGAAACGGCTGCGAGCCGACCAGCAGCTATCTTGGATGCATCAATCGCACCCTCTCTCACTTGGCAATACGAGGAGGGATTTTTGTCCAAAGACTTGGGTCGGTAGTGAGCCGAATCGATTCCACCGAGTCCCGTGAGTCGAATCGGGTTCAGCTCAATTGAGTCTGGTCGGTACTCTGAGGATGTTAACGGATGCCCACCGATCTGTCGAGTCGTCTTTTCCTTTTCATTTGAGTATGTTGTAACCAATGAATTGGACGATTTGGATGTGCCTAATGAGAATGAACTATCTGTGGTTTCGAGTACTTTTTGTGCCCTAATTTATTGCATTAATTGGACTTTCGTAATTTTGATCAAAGCAGCGAGGACAAAGTTCTTCGGTTTACAACGTTTAATTGAGCAAGAGCTAGTCTGAGGAGGACCATGGTGGTCAAATCGGGTCCACGTTGTCTTCAGAGGCAGCGCTTAGTCGCTTTATTAAAAGATTTCAAAGATGTTTTTCGTGGTCCTCACGAAGACATGCACGAATCGATCATGAGATTGTACTGAGATCGGATCCCCTTGACCCGAGGCCCGACATCAGCGAAACTTCGAAGGATCCGCCCATTGGGCTCTTAAGATTAAGGAAGAGGTCACTAAGCAAATCGACGCGAGCTTCTCATTGGTATCTGAATATCGACTTGGTTGGCCAACATTGTTCGGTCAAGAAAGATGGCGGGATCCGTGTGTGTAGACTTCAGGATTTGAGCGAGCTAGTCCGAAGGATGACTTTCCCTTACCGCACATCGATGAGTTGGTAGATTTCCTGGGGCATGCATTGCTTTCATTCATGGATGGCTTCTCGTGATACAACCCGGATAGTGATGGCACGGAAGGCGGGGAAAATCGCATTCACCACCCCGTGGGGGACATACTGCTACCGGGTAATGCCGTTTGGGTTGAAGAACGCTGGAGCTACTTATCAACGGGCCGTGACCACAATACTACATGATATGATCCACAAAGAGGTTGAGGTGTATGTGGACGACATGATTGTCAAGTCCAAAGAAAGAGAGGGCCACTACGCCGCCTTGCACAAGTTTTTTCAAAGGATTAGGGAATTCCGGTTGCGGCTAAACCCTCAGAAATGTACGTTTGGTGTTACAGCGTGGAAAATGCTAGGGTTTCTGATTACACAAAGGGGCATCGACGTCGACCCTTCCAAAATCAAGGCCATCCTAGAAATGCCACCACCAAGGACTGAAAAGGAGGTGCGAGGCTTTCTGGGTAAAGTGCAATTCATAAGATGGTTTATTTTAAAATTAACCTTGACTTGTGAACCACTTTTTGGCCTTCTCAAGAAAGGAAAGAATTTCCAATGGGACGGCCGATGTCAAACTACATTTGAACAAATTAAAGAATATCTACAGAACCCACCCGACAATTCCCGTATCCCTCTAGCCTTCAAACTCCGGTTCAAAGTCTCGAACAATGAAGCAGAATATGAAGCGTGCATTGCTGGTTTAGAAGCATCCTTGGAACTAGGGGCAAGACGGCTGGACGTCATTGGGGATTCGAACCTTGTTGTGTCTCAAGCTAAAGGAGACTGGAAAGTAAAAGAGAAAAAAATGATGATGTATCACCAAACCTTGGATTTGCTGATTCCTCGGTTTGAGAAGCTAAATTTTACTCATCTACTAAGAGAGAACAACAAGTTCGCGGATTCGCTAGCAACTCTATCATCTATGATAGATATCCCGTGTGGAGTCCGAATGCGTCCGGTCATCATTGACCAGAAATTTGCACCTGCCTATGAGTCGATTGCAGCCATAGATGAAGTTCAGGACGAACACCTGGTATTCGACATCTGGAACTTCTTGGAGAAAGAAGCATACCCGCTAGGGGTAAATGCCAAAGACAAGAGGGCAATCAGAAGAATGGCAGTTCAGTTCATCATCTGCGGGGGTAAACTGTATAAACGGGGTCATCTGGGAATGCATAAAATGTGCGATGATGCCGAAGAGTCAAAGCGTCTGATGGAAGCCATCCACGGGGGTTAATGTGGTGCACACATGAATGGGGTAATGTTCGCACAGAAGATCCTTAGACAAGGTTATTACTGGTCCACCATGGAGGAGGATTGTATTGGCTTCGTCCGGCGATGTCACAAGTGTCAAATTCATGCAAATCGCATGAACATCCCACCGTCAAAGCTGTACAACATGACTTTGCCATGGCCGTTTTCTGGGGAATTGATGTAATCGGAGTCATTCGCCAAAAGTCGAATGGGCATGAGTTCATCTTGGTAGCGATAGATTATTTCACAAAGTGGGTTGAGGCCCAATCTTATGCGGTGTTGAAGGCTTCGCGATGTAGCAAAATTTATCGAAACAACAATATCTGTCGCTACCGAGTCCCAAATGCAATCGTTTCAGACAATGGTTCCCACTTCAAAAAGGAGGTGTTCGATTTGTTGGAGAAATACAAAGTGGCTTTTCATAAGTCGTCTATTTACCGCCGCAAAACCAACGGAGCGATTGAGGCGCCAATAAGAACATCAAGCGCATACTACGAAGATGGTGGAAACTTATCGGGTGGCGGATAAGCTGCCGTTCGCTCTGGGGCTACAGGACTTCGTAATCTTTGGGCGACTCGTACTCATTGGTTTATGGGATGGAAGCGCTTACGCCTATTGAGATTGAGGTCCGTCATTACGAGTATTGGCGAGTGCGGATAAGCGAAGCAGTTGGCGACAACTAGATTTGAGGAACTCATGCTTTTCGATGAAAGAAGGCTGAAAGCACTGTACCACATCCAAGGTTATCAACGCAGAATCGCCTGGGCTTTTAACAAGAAGGTTAAGTCCAGGAATTTGAAAGAAGGAGATTTGGTACTCAAAGACAACCGAGCTCCCATCCACGACCCAAGGGGCAAGTTCAGACCCAATTGGACTGGTCCCTATATTATCAAGTCAACCTGGACAGGTGGAGTTGTGGCTCTGATGGACCTAGATGGCTTAGAGTTTTCTCAACCGATCAACATGGACAAGTTGAAGAAATATTACCCCTGAGAGGCTCTGGGCGAAAACCGAAAGGCGACCTAGGCAAAATTCAGAGCATAGAAAATTTGAAATTATAAAAGCGAGCCATTAAGGTTGAAAACCCGCAAAGGCGGCCTTGGCAAAAGTTAGAGCGCAAAAGGAGAGTAAAATACCCGGCGAACCCAAGCTGAACTACGTGGGCTTGATTCCCATCTATGGGATACGAGGCGCCTTCATCCGAAGTTATTTAATCTTTTCCCGATCAACTTTGTCCATTTGATCATCTCGGTCATCTCTATTCATCGGCATTTATCGTAATCTCGATGCAGTGTTATTATTCAGACTAGGGGCAACTTTCCGTTGCAATGAAGTGTTGGCACCATCCGGACTAGGGACAACTTCCGTTACTATGAATCGCCGAGGCACTTTTCAAACTAGGGCAACTTTCCGGTTGCTAGGATCCGGTTGTGCATCTCAAAGGATGTATCTCAGCGTGTCGATTGATCCATATCGAAAATAGTTTTGAAAAGTTTTAATAAAAGTTGACCTTGTTCAAATTAATCTTTTCACAACTAAGATCATTTTTGGACCAAAAACGGAGAATTTTCAGTACCACAACCTTCAATTTCTTTGATTTCAAAACAGAGTTCTCTTGCTCTTACATACACTTGAAGTTGCTTTTTATTACACTCATAATGAAAACTTGAAAGTACTAATAAAGCAATAAATCTGGGGCATAGTCAAGTTAGGTGTCCCTGCGCCCCCTCCAGAGCTGGTTGAAGCCTCCGATGCCAACCTAGGCCCAAGCTGTGTTTCTTCATTAAGCCAATCCCAGCACTCGTCAGACAAAGTGCAACTAAAAGTAAGGGCGGGGGCCAGAAGCTCTCTAACTCCCCACGCATGACTTGCCGAGCAACAGTCGCCTCGAACTGGAAATGTAGCCGGATACTCTATCCCCTCTGGTGGGCAAGTCTGATCATGGCCGAACTGGCGCAGAATGCGGAATGGGAAATAGAATACATAGTGAGTCAAGCCGATCAGTCGAATCCCGACCTGCTGGGACATGCTGTAGCTCATTGCCGGGAGATTGAGCCAAGGACAACGCCACACAATGCGATCTGCTGACAAATTGCACATCCATTCAAACCACCATCCCTCATCAAGGGCATCGACTAGGCGTTGTCGAAAGAAGTAACATGAAATTTGAGTAAGCAGGGCAAGAGTCCACAACTTGCAATTTATCCATCAACCATATCTGGGAAGGGATGAAAAATGAGAGAATAAAGAATAGAGAGATGTGCGATGAGAGAAGTAAGATAAGGGTTTTGTGAGAAAAACCGAGCCCCAGGGCCGAGTGATGTGAGCGAATACATATGTGAGCTTGGGTGAGAAACATTACCTGCAGCAGTAGTGGACTCCCTGCGAACCTGGTGGTCTCCTGGCAGTAGAAAGCATCCAAGCCCATCAGTGTCTCGGCTAGAGTCATGGCAATGCAACTCTTTCCCTCTTTCAAGCCTTGAGCAACTTCAATCAGACGGGCGCCGGACCCTCCGAAGCTTAAGGCAAACAGAAAATGAGATAACAGGCACAAACAGAGAGCATGTCGTCGGAAGCCTTGCCAATGATGGTCGCTGCGGTCACTAGCATCAGAGAATCGGTAAATCAGGCTCGGGATATCCAACATTCCATCACAAATCGGGGATTGAGCATTATGCGCGTTGAGTCCGCATATCCGCCCTAAGGTCTGGGCATAGCCAAAATTGAGCTGGGGCAAGATTTCCTTGCCTCGCTCGGATTCCATCAAGGCTTGAAAATCTTCAAAAGTAGGACATACCTCTTGCCCGCTGAAGCTAAAGACATGCGTCACCGGGTTCCAAAACCTTGCCGCGGCATAGAGGAAAGGAAGATGTAGCGGAGTCCGGCCCAGCGTGAATAGTGCATTCAAGCCGAAACCCCGGAAGTTCAACTTTTCCGAGCCGTCTAGAGAAGAGATCCAACATGTGAGATTTTCTGCGAAAAATGCATCCATTTTTGCGAGAAACAATGATGAAATGAATAAGTTCCAAGGTTAGGGCTTTTATAGAGGGTGAAACACTATTCAAAGGACACGTGTCACAATTCTGGAAGCTGCAGGGAGAGGTGGCCGGCCGGCCACCTATTCTAGCAAGCCGGCCACCCTTGATTCAAAAACCTGGCCAGCCGGCCACCCTCCAATCCCCGAAAGCAAATGTGGCCCACCATGCTCATTGGTCCTGTTTTGCCCTCCGGAAGGAAGTTTAAGGCACTTTCACGCATCGGGAACGTCGAAGGCCTCCATTTCTCTCAGTTTCGGATACGTTCCATCATCCAGATCGTCCGTCTGAAGTACACTTTGTTGTATTTTTGCTTATCGAGTTGTTGTTTTGTTTATCGAGTTATAAGTTTTGTCGAGCTGTCACATTTTGTGTTTTGAGTTATTACTTTTTGTTTACTTTTTTTTTTACGCGATTTGGTTGAGTCTTGTTTATTCAATCATTAACATTGTTGTACTTTGCTTATCGAGTTGTAAACTTGCTAAGATTCTGTTATTTCTTAGTGAGCCGAGTTTTTGATTTGTTATACGGTTCATTACTCCTAATAAATACACAAGGCACATTTTCATTCAATTCTATTTTGTGCAAAATGATGCGCTGCGATGCTAAGAATTTCAAATACAAACATCTTTTCAAAGGCTGTTTCATTCCATCATGTTTTACAACAAAAATAAAGGTACAAGTTTTACAGGAAATAAAACTGCCTAACAATATGCAAAGTGCTACAAACTACTAGCAAAATGTAAAATAAAGCAGGAAATAGCATCAATATCCTCGGGAACGGGAATGAGGAGGCCCTCTCATCCTCTTCATGGACAACCTCTGCACCATCATCACCATCCTGTCGAGCTATCATCCTCCGGATCCCTCACTGCCTCCACTCCCTAACCAAGACCGAGCCTCCTCCCCACAGATGTCTCGACTCACGGCTCATGACCTCCTCCTCCTCCTCATCCTCACCAGGCTCCTCAATAATGGGTGCCTGCGTCTCATGAGACGACCCTACTCCTCGAGCTTCTCGAAAAAGCCTAGATGGCCCAGCTCCTTGAGAAGGCCTGGATGGCCCAGCTCCTCGAAAAGGCCCAGATGGCCCAAGACTTAACAGTCCAAGACTGACTTCTCCGAGAAGGTTCGTGGTCTACCAATGACGAGCATACACGGGTGGCATCTGAAAGTGAAAAGTTCAAATACATCAGTTCAAATATGAAAAGTAGATGCAAGTACAATATGCGAGTGGAGTGTGTGTCAGATGTGCTCTACACAGCCTATCAATACAGCAAGATGTTCAAAACTAGCGTGTCATCAGAAATATGCTAAATACAAGAAAGATGGATAATACCTGCACACCCATGATGGCCAGATGTGCCTCCCTCCGTAGGATCATGCCCTCGAATGTGGCCAGCATCCCGAGCATCTCGTCCATGTACTCAACTGGAGGCTGCAAATACAAATGCAAAACTATCAGTAAAGGAATGAACGTCCAAATATCTAACTGATAAATCAAAGCTGAAAAACATACCGGGGATGAATCAGGGTCTCTGACATATCTGTGGTCAGGAAGAGGAGGCTCTAGCGAGACCTGGTAAGGAGTCCCAAACCGCCAACTCGTCAACTCGGTCGGCATGTCTGGCCACCCAGGATGATGAAGAGTCGGAGGGATCGGAGGAATCGAACTACCTCTACCCCTAGATGCACCAAATTGCTAGAGAGGGATATCCGTAGCACGGCACGACTCAAGCGGGTACATCAAGAGGCCTCGATGAGCACGACTCGCCAAGGGGGCATCTGATATATACGATGATAGGTGGCGTAGTCCCCCTCCATGAGATGTAACAAAGCATCGGTGCCCTGCATATCATTAATGACCTCTTGGGAAGATAGTCTATCGGCAGTCCGCATAGTGGCTGGAGATACAGAAGGAGGGTCCTGAGAATCGTACCCCCACACCTAACGCAGAAAGCGTTCCCCCAGGAACCATGCCCTACCAACTGGTCCTTCGAGCAGGAACCTATACTAGAAATTACCCGATCCTCCGGGATACTGATGTCGGAGACCATCACCTAAGACCGCCAGTCGCTAAGTAATCATGGATAGCCGGCATAAATCAATCAAATCGAGAATATACAGGGCAGATCAAAGATGAAAATGAAAGGAACTGAGAGTTCTGAAATACCTCTGTCGTCCGCACAGTATCAAAATACTGTCGTAGGTAGAAAAGAGTCTCTCGAGGTCTCGATCGGTGCTCGCCCTCGAATACCAATGAAAATGGAGTCATAAGGAGTCCTGCCACCTCCATCTCCGGGGCTAATGGGGGAAAATATACGTACACCCATAGCTGAGAAAAGCAGTGCGGAATGTGAATACAAAGTGCTAAAGGCAAAATACAGAGTGCAAAGTGCGCCGTGTGTGCAATGAACAAGTAATGAGGAGCAGAAATGTAAATCAAGAGGACAGAACCTCCTGTGCTCTCCAATAGCCACCGAGTAAGTCCTCCGCCGAGAGGTCAGACTCATGTAACAATAGAGGGCAGCTGGCCACCCCAAATATACCGACCGACCATGATAGGTCCACTAGGGCACTCAAAAGATACAACCCGACAAGGTTCCCCTATCGAAAACAGAGTGGTGCCAAAGAGGAACATAAGGAAACCTCGGGTGTACTGCTCAACCTCCTCAGGAGACTCAGGCTCCATCTCCGGCCTCCGAAAACGGGAAGAGAACTAGGTGTACCGGACTCTCCTGGAAGCTCTGTCTACAGGTGGGCGAGCCCCCCAATAGATGTACCCAAGCGGCCTTCCACTCTCCCATATCCTCGTCATAATGTATGGGCCAACCGCCCATGTCTAGGCCGGTGAGTACGACAAAGTCTAGCGGAGTCATGGTCATATCCCCGGTGGCAGAAAAATGGAAAGAATTGGTGGTGTCCCACAATCTCTCCACCAAAGCAGCTAACAATGTCCTACTGGCAGAAGCAGTGATAACCCCTGCATGCACGTTCAACCCCGCTGAGTCAACCAAATCCTGACAGCCTTGAAGCTCAACAGACACTCTCGCAAAGAAGGAGCCATATCAAGACGGCGCGAGAGCCAACTCCGATTCAGAATGAATACATGTGTTCAACACAATAAAAATGTCAGATGCAAGTAACAAAGTGCAAATGAAAATGAAATGAAGTAGTAACAAAAAAAAAAAAAGTAGGTCAAATTGCGTGTTCACTTCAAACTGGGTCGTGTTCAAATCCTAATCAATGTGTGTTCACTTCAAATCAAGCCGTGTGTTCACTTCAAACTGGATCGTGTTTCGTAAAATCGAGTTTAGGGTTGTGTGTTCTACTCTCAATCAAGATGTGCGTGTGTTCACCATCAACTTGGCCAGGTGTTCTACTCTTAATCAATTTGTGTGTTCACCATCAACTTGGACTGTGTTTAGAAAATCGAGTTTAGGGTGTGTTCTACTCAATCGATGGGCCGTGTGTTCACCATCAACTGGACCGTGTGTTCAAAATCGGAGTTTGGGACTGTTTCTACTCTTAATCAAGATGGGCCGTGTGTTCACCATCAACTTGACCGTGTTCGTAAAATCGAAGTTTGGGATCTGTGTTCTACTCTTAGTCAAGCAATGTGTGTTCACCATCAACTTGGACTGTGTGTTCAGAAAATCAGAGTTTGGGACTGTGTGTTCTACTCTTAATCAGTGTGGGTTGTGTGTTCACCATCAACTTGGACTGCGTGTTCAGAAAATCAGAGTTCAAGACTGTGTGTTCTACTCTTAGTCAGTGTGGGCTGTGTGTTCACCATCAACTTGGACTGTGTGTTCAGAAAATCGGAGTTTGGGACTGTGTGTTGTACTCTTAATCAGTGTGGGCTGTGTGTTCACCATCAACTTGGACTGTGTGTTCAGAAAATCAGAGTTTGAGACTGTGTGTTCTACTCTTAATCATTGTGGGCTGTGTGTTCACCATCAACTTGGACTGCGTGTTCGGAAAATCGGAGTTCAGGACTGTGTGTTCTACTCTTAGTCAGTGTGGGCTGTGTGTTCACCATCAACTTGGACTGTGTGTTCAGAAAATCGGAGTTTGGGACTGTGTGTTCTACTCTTAATCAGTGTGGGCTGTGTGTTCACCATCAACTTGGACTGCGTGTTCAGAAAATCGGAGTTCAGGACTGTGTGTTCCACTCTTAGTCAGTGTGGGCTGTGTGTTCACCATCAACTTGGACTGTGTGTTCAGAAAATCAGAGTTTGGGACTATGTGTTCTATTCTTAATCAGTGTGGGCTGTGTGTTCACCATCAACTTGGACTGTGTGTTCAGAAAATCGGAGTTTGGGACTGTGTGTTCTACTCTTAATCAGTGTGGGCTATGTGTTCACCATCGACTTAGACTGTGTGTTCAGGAAATTGGAGTTTGGGACTGTGTATTCTACTCTTAATCAGTGTGTGCGGTGTGCTCACCTTCGAATTCGGGCTGTGTGTTCAACAAATCAGTGTTTGAACCGTATGTTCAATTCTTAACTAATGTGTACCGTGCGTTCACAATCAATCTTTCAATGAGCCGTGTGTTCAGCAATTCAAGTGTTTAAGTCACATGTTCAGAATGCAAACAAAGTACTATGTCATAAGCTAAAACTGTGTGTTCAAGCATGGCAAAGCTACAAAATGCACGAAAAATGCAGAAAATAAAGTAAAATACCTCTCGTGCATCGTGAGAGAGGTGCTACTCCGGTTCTCGCAGAAGTAAATCCCCGGGTGCCCGGTCATTGAACTCAGTGAAACAACGAAAAACGGCCCGCGGAAGCATGTGTACCAGTGGGGCGTATCTCCCGGGAATAAAAGGGCAGACTCTCGGGGGCAGTGTCATGATATCAAAATCATCCCCGGTACCTAGAGGACCTCCACCATGCGGGTAATCACCCGCCATTTCAAGAAATCTGCAAAAGGAGCAAAAATGAGCCAAAATTGGAAAAAGTCAACAAAAGTCAACTCCCGAGAAATGGCAAAGTCAGCAAAAGTCCACTCCCGAGAAAATCTTCCAAATATTGAGACAAACTTACCTCAACAAAAGCCCCGAAACCAAAATTTAATCGGTTCAAAGTGCTTAAAACTGAAAGATTTCGCAAAAACAACTTGCGTGGGAGGCTGAAAAGCGCATATAAAGTGCAGATCTGAAAGAAAAAATGGTTTGGGAGGCAAGGGGAGAAGTTTTCGCAGCTGTGGGTGTGGTCTCGGATTGAATGGATGAGGGAATATATAGAAAATGAGGCGAAAAGACAAAATTGCCCCTTATTTTGTGCAGGTGGCCGGTCGGTCACCTTTTCTAGCTGGCCGGCCATTTGCTTTTTGGTTTTTGGCCGGTGACCTCCCCTAGGGCAACCACCTGGTCGGTGGTGTTCCCCACATCCCCCCCTAGCTCTCTGCAAATTTTGAGGAAGATTGGAGTTCCCGGGACCTGAAAAAGTTCAAGAAAAGTGCACTTTCTGGCGCGAAATTGCTCCGCCGGAACTTCAGCTGCAATTTCTGACATGTGTCTCATCATTACTCATCAAAATCAAGGTGTATCCTTTTTGAACATGTTGTAACCTCTCCGGGAGGTGAATCAGAGGCCGCGATCAAGTTGCCTTCACCGAAATGCGCATTTTCTTACTCGTTGTTTCGCAACAAACGGGCACCCTGATTCGTGCTCATTTTGCATTGTTTTGCATATAACTTGCATTCTCATGAACATTTTGCATTGTCATGCATGATTTCTTGGTGTACCATACCTCTGTGCTTGAGCGTGCGTTGTCACGCATGTTCCTTTCTCGCATTGCGATGCATTCACTCGCCGACACTGCGTGTGTCAAACTTTCGGAACCACAGGAATCACATTGAATATATGTTGTTAGCATATTGTTCTTGTTGAATTTCTCTCTTTTGCAGGCACGATATTGTATGTACGGTTCATTTTAGGCTGGTGCGACCAGACGAATCGCGCAGGTAGCGTATCTTCTCCGTGTGAGACGCGACGGGAATTGAATGATTCTTCGCATTTCTAACTGCATGAAATGTAGTTGTTGTTTTGCATTCTTGCTTAAAACTGTTGCATCTATTTGCGAATACTTGCCTTATTACAGCTTGCTGCATTTGCATGATCATTTGGCTCTGTGCATGTCGCTTTGCATTTTGCCCCCCTTGCTATGGTCACGCTCATGACACATATCTCCGCTCGTCTTGTATGATTGTCTAAGTCTTGACCTTGTCAAAATGGGTCGCCTCTAGGCTTTGACATTCACTCCGCCACTTGACTTCCGAAGTTCACAAAGAGGCAATCAGAGACACCCCATTTTTGACCGACCTTAAGACTTCGAGACGTCACCGATTGGGCGCCGGTGATGTTGTATATTGTGCTCGTTCGAAGTCTCGAGTCGCGCCATGCGCCCGCCTCCCGACTTCCGAACTCTTTTGTGCCTTGCCTCGGCCATGAACCGACTCGATTTTCTCTGCTTTTCCCGAGGGGAGGGAGAGGTCCCGTAGCCCATCTCTCAAGGGTCAGGCTACATTTCGTGGGTCAGAGGCCATTTTGCCCATTTCGGAGTCTTGGTTCCCAATTTTGAGCCACAGTGCCGTGTGCCTCGGCCGACCACCCAACCATCTCCGATTCCTCCGTTTTTGGCATGCATCTCATTTACTCCTTCGAGGGACACTGGTCTTAGATACCACTTCGTGGCCAAACACCACTTTCTGCTTAACGGCCGTTTTCGGGACCCCGAATCATGGTTTTGGCCCCGAGCATTCATTTTGCATCGGTTTTGTTCATTTTGGCAGTACCTCTGTTTTATCACCAGAAGATCACTTTGGAGGGTGGAGGCTAGCAATTGTCTCAAAGAACTGCTATCCTCCGCCCCCACTGCTTTTTCACTTCCGGGCTAATGTTGAACACCCTAGGGCCATTTTCTTCGAGCCGAAACCACATATTTGTGTTGTACACACATGGGAGGATCCTAAAAACACATGGCCGGCCAGTAACTCTAATTCACCCTTTTGAACCCCTTTTAAAAGTGGCTTGTTGTCTCTCTTGTTTTAGAGTTGCCAATTTCCAACCATAGGGTCTTGTTGTACACACATGGGAGGATACCAATCTTTGGTGGCCGGCTAGAAATTCTCATTGACCCTTTTGACCCCTAGCCGGCAGGCCATGGGGGGTGGCCGGCCGGCCACCTGCAGCAAAAGTGGATGGCCGGCCTGCTTCCTTAGTGTGAGTCCATTCCAGCTGTGTCTTGGTTTTCTCCCAAAAATATCTCTATCCGGGGGAACCTTTTGGTGGGAAATAAGAGCTCATTTCCCTCCACTTTGGCAAGGACTCTTCTCTCCCTCTCTTGTCTATATTGCTGTTCTCCCAACTCAAGAAAGAGGGTTACAAGAATTGGTTTGAGGATATCTCTACATACCACTCCATTTCCTTCAAGTTTTGGTTCCATTTCTTCATCGTCTTCAAGCTCTACCCTCATCACTCCATTCCAACAGCAAAGGAAGGGATTCCAGCAGCTTAGAGTCATCAAATCTGGTCCAAGAAGCAACAAAAGTATTGGTCTTCAAGGGTAAGTAGATTTTCCCCCTTTTGTAGCCCATTTTTGCACCAACTTCTTAGCCTATTTGCTCACTGTTTTAGGCTCCGACCCAAACTTAAATGGTCACTCTTTTGAGCTATTCTTTATGTTTGTTGAAGGGCTCAACCCTGTTTGAGCCCTCTATAGTGCACTTGCTTCAATACCCCTTGGTATGTCACATTTTTGCATGAAATTTCTAGCCTATGTGTGATCTGTTTTCGAGCATAATGTAAACTGTAAGTGGGCATATTTTGAGCCCCTCTTCAACATTGAAGAAGGGCTCAACCCTTTTTAGGCCCCCTATCTTTCACTTTCTTCACAATTCCTCCAATTTACCGTAAATTTGCATGATTTGTTTGGCCTACATGTAGTCTGTTTCGGAGCATGTCATGAACTGTGAGTAGGCTTATCTTGTGTCCCTCTACAACCTTGTAGAAGGGATCAACCTTGTTGGGGGTCTCCATGTTATACTTGTCATTATACCCCTCTTTGACCCCCGTTTTTGCATGCTTTTTTAAGCTTATCTAGATTCTGTTTTCGGCCATCATCAGAGCTGGAAAGAGTCATATTTTGATCTTCTTGACATATTTCATTAGGGGTCTTTTCTGGTTTGATGAATGTTTGGGGTACCTCATGTTATAGCCTTATATATCCTAGTTCTTGCATGACATTTTTAGCATGTTTGCATACTGAGTTGGGGGATGTCATCTACTGTAAATTTTCATATTTTTAGTCCCTAATCAGTGTTGTAGAAGGGTATTTTTCCATTTGGGCATCGCATGTATCACTTGCTTCAATGCCCCTCTTGCGGAGCCATTTTTGCATACTTGCCTAATCCTATGTGTGCTTTCTGTTTAGCCCTTTTTATGACTGAAAAATGCTTGTCTTGGGGCTTTCTTGCTACTGTATTTTCATTCCATGTCCATATTGTGCATGCATTGCATAGCTATAGGCCGTTTCGGGCGCCTAATATCGCATTTCGGGACCATTCCTTGCATTTGGTGTCATTTCGCCATCTTTCGGGACTGTTTTCCCCCATATTTCAATGCTGAAATTCCACTGGCATGTTTGCATATCATATTCCATGCCATTTCATGCCTTGGGGCCATTGTCTCGGTTTGCGTGCCCGTGTGTACGTATTTCGAAACATCTCATTTTCATCTCACGGCCTCTTATGTGAGTGTGGCTGAGGCTCTCTCATGTTAGTATATGTCCAATTTGCATTTGGGGTGCCATTTCATGCTTTAGTACCATTGACTCGGTTTGCGTGCCTGTGTGCACGCATTTCGATGCATCTCATTTTCATCTCATGGCCTCCTGTGTGAGTGTGGTTGAGGCCCTCTCATGTTGGTGTAAGCCCATTACTGCATTGCGTATGTCATTTCATCCGTAGCATTGTGTATGCTTGGTTGTGTGTTATCTCATTTAGCGTGTATGCCATTCCATGACATTGTGTATGTTAGGATTGCATCTTAGCTACATTTCATGCATATCATGCATATTGCATCGTGTTCGGGATAGGAGTTAGTCTGCACGAAACGAGGCACGTGCATCTGAAAGTGTGGAACGGGTCTCAATTCTCAAGTCACCGACACTCCGAATTATCTATGATGGAGTTAGCTTTTGTTGTAGCATTCATATACATTCATCCTATATTGAGTTGTGCAATCTGATTCCTCGGCTATCATGCATCGAGATGCGTGATTGGTGGCACGTGGATCGAGGCATGCATATATTTGTGAAATACATTGCTATGCCCCTTTCCTGCTCTCTATTGCAGCAAAATGAAGAATCAGCAACTTTTCAGAGTCTAGCACGCATTTCGAGAAAAGGTGCCAACTGAGGCTAATTGGGGCATCCAAAGGATTTCAGCAAAGCGTTCAAAGATATATCATTCATCGAATCGAGGAATTTCCCTTGCATACCGGTTCTGATTTTTCTTAGTTAATCTGTTAATTAATTAGGAATCTGTATATTTATTCGGACTGTATTTTTCTTTTATTTTGGACTGTATTATTCTTTTATTTCGGACTGTATTATTTATTCGGACCCTCTGTGCGAGGGCATAATTGTAATAAGTGTGGGTGAGTGTGATGTATGTCTTCCAACCCCACGTCTTTCTTCCCTTTTATTTACCTGCTTATGATGGTTAGATATAGGGCATATTTCAATTAGCATACAGTATGACAGCATGTTTGCATCATTCATCTGTTTTGCACGCACCAGGCTCGGCGCATCATACAAATTGCATTTGTATTTCAATTTGAAATTGAATACGTGTTAGTTGTAGCATTCTATATGCCATGTTTAGGACAGCTGAGCCTGCTATAGTTTGCATCTTTGCATGTGTCGCATTAGGCATTACAGTATATTTAGGATCATGCATGATTTCTAACGAGTTTCTATTTTGGCGTGGAGTACTCGGTGAGTTTTATGCTTTAGCATCCTTGCATGCATGTGAGTGTTGCCATAAATAGCATGCTTACCATGAGGCTATGTGCTTATGTGATATAACTATCTTGAATGCCTGTGGGTGGAGGTTGAGTTATCTGAATTGGGACAATTCATCAAATGTTTGTTTTAAGCCCACTAGATAGTGGCAAAATCATGTTTTCTAAGCCCACCTGAGGGTGGCAAATCCACGTCTTAGCCTACCTGCGGGTAGCACCATCAAACCATTTTCAAACAAACAAACATGAAATGTTTTGTTTTAATTCAGGCGATCCAGTCTATACTTGTATGATGTGCGCATCACATAGTAACCTAGGCTAATAACCGGAATAAGAACTCACAATGTTTTCAAAAACAGATATCATGGTTAGTAGAGGCCGGTCTTGGAAGCGAATGGGTGCTCACGAAGTGACCTTCCCCAATCGTACCCAAGTTCCCGAGCCGAGGCAACTTTGGTGATGACGGACACGTGGCCTTTGGCACCGAGTCAGGGTTTCCTAAATTTCCCATAAAAAACATTTAGGTGGCGACTCTGTATCTGGCAAAGTAGTCCATGTTTAGCACTTCTTTCAAAAAAATCTGTTTTCAAAATCGATTTGCCGGATTTGGACTCTTTGGTTCAAGATTAAGAACCGTGACATTTGAGTCCTTGAACTGTAGTAGACCCAATATCGAACCAGAACGGGGGGGATTCGCACTCCCTTTTTCCCGGGATGCGTTCGGGGACGTCTACAGGTCTCAAATGCATGATGCCCCCTGGGCCCCCAAAATCACACTAGAGGATAAACCAGTTAGGGCCAGTGATAGTGATAAAAATATTAACGTCAGCGTTGCCCTTAGTACCGCTCTGCTTCTTCCCGACGATCTCGACCGAAACGCCGAGTTAAGCGAATATGAAAACTATGCTCTGATGCTCCAGCGCTCTGTTCAAGTAAGTGTCTTTATTTGGTAATTTTTTCTTTATTTCGCTTTTTTATACTTTAGAAAATTTTGTAATAACTTTTACTTTGTTGTATTCTTTTTCAGGCAATCCAGCATGCCCACCCCTTCTCAGTGCAATCCTTTGAAGCAAGGCAGGCGTTGGCTGAAAAAAAGAGAGAGGTCTCTAGTCTGCAGAAGACTAATAAAAACTTGCAGTCAAAGATGAAGACCCTGGAGGATCAGGCCGAGGTCGCTATCAAAGCCAAGGACGATGCCAAAGAAAAGGTTGGTGCTGCTGAGGCGATAAACAAAGTCCTTCAAGCCCAGCTGAAAGAGGCCGATGACAAGATGGCCGAGGCCCAAAAGGAGCTTTAAGACATCCTGGCCACCAAAGAGGCCAAAGTCAAGGCTGCCGACGAAAAGGCATATGTTGAGGGGGTGGCCGACGTTACGGCAGACTACGAAAAGCAAGTGAAGCAGGCATGCAACAGGGGCTTCACCCTTGGCTGGATGACCTTGCTGAAAAGGCTTGATGTCCCGGAGGACTCCCCCCTTAGGAATGCCGATGTCCTTCCTCTGCCATTCCCCCTAACGCCAAGCCAATCCGCCGACGATGACTCTAAGTCTGAGGAGGAGGTTTTGGTGAGGAAGTCAAAAGACGTTGCTGGGGCCAAGTCTCCTTCTCAAAATGAGCAAGTCCTAGACTTGACTCAAGATGAGGAGGTTGAGGAGGTTCCCAAGGAAGCTACCCCTGAGTAGGCATCATTGGACGTGCCTCTCGTCGACAAGAGCCTTGATCAGACCCTTCAAGAGATTGACGCTGAGCTTGCGGCCGAGAAGGTGGCCGAGATGTCCTCCCAGCAGTCTTCCGAGATCTAGACCCAGCCTGCTAATGATGCTGAGGAATTTTAGTTTTGATGTCTTTTTCCTTTGTTTTTTACACTTTGTACTTCTTTGTTTTTGAAACAATGTAAGCTCTTCATATTGCCGATGTGTCTTTTAATGAATAGAACTTCCTTCTTTCTTGAATGTTTGCATGTTTGTCTTCCCTTTATTGCTTCTTGTATGACTTTCATACTTAGAATAATTTTGTGTCTTCAAGAAGCACCGTAGTCTTGTGCAACCTTCTCGGGATGAAACACCTTTATTTACATCGGCAAGTACATAAGTACTTAGCTTAATACTCCCTTGGTTTTAACTTGTAAATTTTTCTCAAATTTCAACAAGTGTTTAACATCATCTCGGTTTAACTTCAACTTGTAAACTTTTCTCAAGTTTCAACAAGTGTAAAACATCATCTCGGTTTAACTTCAACTTGTAAACTTTTTTCAAGTTTCAACAAGTGTTAAACATCATCTCGGTTTAACTTGAACTTGTAAACTTTTCTCAAGTTTCAACGAGTGTTAAACATCATCCCAGCTTAACTTCAACTTGTAAACTTTTCTTAAGTTTCAACAAGTGTTAAATCCATTCTTCTCTCTGCCCCATGATGTGAACCTAAGTTCCACTTGAGTTCTCATTATACATGTATTCCAGAAACAACGTTATGTATCTTTATCAGTCACAAGTGTATAAACATATAAAAACAAGCTAAAAACTTTATTTATTTACTTCGGAAAAATGACAAAAAAATTCTAATGATAGAAAAATTTTCAAATAGCAAGTGTTCCAAGGCCTTGGCAACTCTTTACCCTCATTATCTTCAAGCCGATATGCCCCATTGTCCAGTACTGAGATGATTTTGTAGGGTCCTTCCCAATTTGGGCCAAGTTTCCCCTTTCTGGGATCCTTCTTGTTGCTGATGACTTTCCTCAAAACGAGGTCACCGATTTGAAATTCTCTTGGGTTGACCCTTTTATTATAAGCTCTGGCAAGCTGTTGTTGGTATGCTGCCAGCTGAATTACAGCTCTCTTCCTTCTTTTTTCTAAAAGATCCAGATCTCGAGCTAAGAGTACATCATTTATCCCATTCTCTACTCCCTGGGTTCTGATCCTTGGGATGCCGACCGCCAGCGGGATGACAGCTTATGTGCCATAAGCCATGGCAAAGGGGGATTCCCCTATTGATCTTCTCGGCGTAGTCTGATATGCCCAGAGTACACTTGGCAGTTCATCCACCCATTTTTCTTTTGCTGCTTGTAGCCTCTTCTTTATGCCATCCAGGATAACTTTGTTAGATGCTTCTGCTTGTCCATTGCTTTGAGGAAAGCTTGGGGTTGAAAAATAATTATTGATCTTGAATTTTGCACAGAAGCTTTTGATTAGCTTGCTATCAAATTGTGTTCTATTGTCGACAACTATTGCTCTTGGAATCCCAAATCTAGTGATGATATTTCTCCATATGAAGTTCTTCACATCCACGTCTCAGATCTTAGCTAGGGGCTCAGCTTCTATCCACTTGGTGAAGTGATCCGTTGCTACCAGCAGGTACTTCCTTTATCCAGTTGCTTGGGGCAGTTGCCCAATGAGATCCACGCCCTATTGGGCAAATGGCCAAGGGCTGGATACTAGGGTTAGGTCTGCCACTGGTTGGTGTATTAGAGGTGCAAACCTTTGACATTTTTCGCACTTCTTGACATAGGCGTCTGTATCTTTTTGTATGTAGGGCCACCAATACCCCTGGGTAATGGCCCTATGGGCAAGTGATCTGCCCCTAGTGTGGCTTCCACAAATTCCTTCATGAATTTCATATAAAAAATCTTCAACTTGTAAGGGGTCCAGTGAAGGATCTTCTGTAGAGATGTCCTTTCGTTGTCAGACTGAATCTTGCCGACTTCAGTCTGATCTTGTGTGCTTCTTAGTAGTCATCTGGCAGCTTCCCTTCCTTTAGGAATGCTACAATTGCATCCATCTAGCTTGGTCCCATATCCATATATATTGCTTCGTGCTCTGCGATCGGTGGTTCAATGCTCGGGCTGGACAGGTATTTGACCATTATCATCCTTGCTTTTTCAGGTTGTATTGCACTAGCCAGATTGGCCAGTGCATCGGCGTGACTGTTATCATCTCGACGAACTTGATGTAGTCGGCAATTCTGAAACAAGGCCACTAACTTGTTGACTTCCTTTGCGTAGGCTGACATCCTTTCATCTCGAGTTGTAAACTCGCCCGTTATCTGGTTGACTATGAGTTGGGAGTCACGGAAGACTAATACTTCATCTATTTCTGCTGCTACTGCCAGCTTTAGTCTTGTAATCAATGCTTCATACTCTGCTTCATTGTTTGAGGCTTTAAACCCCAATCGAATGGACTATTCTAATATCTCTTCATCTGGAGATACCAATACTATTCTTGCCCCCGCTCCTTGTTGGTTTGAGCTCTCATCGACAAACAGTTGAAAGGAGTCGCCGATGTAAATTTTGCAGGGTCTGAGTTTTTCCTTTTTCCTTTGTTCTGCTACATTTGGCTGGGCTTCTCCTTGCTTGCTTGGGCATCGTTCACCTCGGCTCAACGGAGCCCGATGTGCGATGGATTCTGGTGTGAACTCGGCCATGAAGTCGGCCAAAACTTGGCCTTTGATTGCTATTCTATGTCTAAACTCTAGGTCATATTGTCCCAAGGCTACTGCCCATCTGGCTATTCTGCCTGTCAGATCTCCTTGCTGTAGCAAGGACTTCAAGGGGTGTTCAATCTTGTGGGCTTGAAAGTAATGGTTCAGCTTCTTTGAAGCCATTACTAAAGCCAGTGCCAATTTCTCTAAGGGTAGATACCTTGTTTCTGCATCGGCCAGGGTTTTGTTTACATAGTAAACAGCCCTTTGCTCCCCTTTTTCTTCTCGGATCACTACTGCACTTATCGCATGTTCTGAAACTACTAAGTACAAAAACAACTCCTCTCCAGGTTCTGGATTTAAGAGGACTGGAGCCGTGGTCAGATACTTCTTCAGGTCAGCCAAAGCGGCTTCGCACTCCTCGGTCCATAGGAAGTCTGTGGCTTTCTTTACTAAGTTGAAGAAAGGTTTGCACTTGTCTAAGCTGTTGCTGATGAACCTATTCAGGGCTGCGACCCTTCCCGTTAACATTTGCACCTGTTTTGCCGACGTCGGGCTCTTTAAGTCCATGATGGCCTTGATCTGATCTGGGCTGGCCTCAATGCCCCTTCTTGTCATCAGGTATCCCAAGAACTTACCAGGTCCAACTCCAAATGCGCATTTAGATGCATTGAGTCGGAGCCGATATGATTTAAGGATTTCAAAGACTGCTTTGAGGTCAGCCAGATGACCTTCAGGTTCCTTGGTCTTCACGATCATATCATCGCTGTAAACTTCTACCGTTCGGCCAATCAGGTGTCTGAACATCTTGGTTACCAACTTTTATTAAGTTGCTCCTGCGTTTTTCAACCCAAAAGGCATCACCTTGTAACAGTATAGCCCTTTTGAGGTGATAAACGCAGTCTTCTCTTCATCCGCAGCGTACATGGCTATCTGGTGATACCTCCTGTAGGCATCCAGGAAGCTCATCCTTCCATGCCTTGAAGTGGCATCCACTAGATGGTCAATCTTAGGTAAAGGGAAGTTGTCTTTGGGATAGGCCTTGTTTAAGCTGGTAAAGTCTACGCAGACCCTCCATTTACCGTTCTTCTTTTTTACCACTACAGTGTTCGATAGCCATGTCGGGTAATTTACCTCAGGAATAGCCATGGCTTCCAGTAGTCTATCTACTTCCTCCTCCATTACTTCAACGTGTGTCAACATCGGTCTTCTTGCTCGCTAGATTACAGGTTTGGCTGACCTGTCAACGTTCAGCTTATGGCGAGTGACCTCAGGGTCAATGCCAGGCATTTCGTAGGGCGTCCACGCGAACACCTCAATATTTGCTCTCAAAAAAGCTTCCAACTCTTTTTCCTCTTCTTCGGCTAAGCCCGAGTCAAGAAGAAAGAAGCATTCTTCATCCCCTTCCTGGACAAGGATTTTCTTCAGTGCTTCTTCACTCTTCTCAGCTGGCTCCTTGCCGACATCATCTAGGACCTCCACGTCCTCGTCTCGATCTCTGCTTTCTCTGGTTCTCGAATGCTACAGGTGGTTTTCATTGCTGCCATGGAGCAATTCTTTACCTGTCACTGATCTCCTCTGACCTCTTCAATCCCATGCTCTGTTGGGAACCACAATAGTTGATGCAGTGTTGAGGGAACAGCCCCCATTGCATGCAACCATGGCTTTCCCAAGATAATGTTGTAAGGAGAGGGTGTGTTGATTACAGTGAACTCTGTTGTTATCTTCCTGGTGCGTGCCTGCCTGCACTTCCAAGCTGGTTGTTCCCAGTGGCCATGTCGGCGTTCCATTGAACCCGACCATCGGGCTATTGGATTGCTCCATATTGTCTGGGTGAAGGTCGAGCTCTTTGTAACATCGGACGTACATGATGTCACAAGAGCTGCCTTGGTCAATCAGGATGCGCTTTACTTGGCATTCCCCAACCTGGAGGGATACTACCAAGGCATCATTATGCGGATGCTGCACCATCTCAAGGTCGACTTCAGAAAAGGACACTACTAGTCCTTGGCCCACCTCTGCCCGATGTCTCTTCTCCCCGACTTGGTAGATATACTGCAAGTGCTTCACCTTCTGGGTCTCCCCCCTAATCTCGTTCTCGTTAACCTTCGAGTGAATTACATTAATTACCCGAGGTCCTCTGCCTGAGGTTGTTGTGCTGGGGGGGTGGAGCTGCTGGTGCCTGAGGCAGTCTTGCTTGTTCTTCCCTTGTTCTGGCCTCATCGACAAGGTCTCTCAGATGGCCTTGCCTCACCAGGTCTTCCAAGTGTGTTTTTAGGGCTCTGCAGCCCTGAATCATATGCATGTTTTCATTGTGGTAAGCACAATGCCTGCCAAGGTTTCTTCCCATAAATTCTCCTGGTGCCCTTGCTGGTGTTCTGAAATAGGGTTGATTTCGAATTTGATCCAGGACTTTGTGAATTGGGATTCGGAACACAATTGTCACTACCTGTGTAGCCCTCAGTTCTGTCTCTTGCTTGTTCAATCCATTGTTACCTCGGCCTCGCTTCGGTGAGCTGTTTCCTTTCTTTTTCTTTGTCTTCTTAGTTCCCGACGTGTCTTCCTCGGCTCTAGCATACTTCTCGATTCTCGCCATGAGCTCTTCCATGCTTTTTGGCAATGTCTTTGCCAAAGACTTTCGTAGCAGGCAGTTGTCTTTTAGGCCGTTCTTGAAAGATACGACTGCCACCTCTTGATTACACTCTACTATTCGGTTGAACACTTCATAGTATCTTTTTGCATAGGCCCTAAGGCCTTCATCCTTACTGATCTTCAGAGCCATCAATGCGTCTATCCTTAATGGCTGCAACTTGTTTGTCACGAACCTAGCCACAAACATCTCGGCCAGGCCTTTCCAAGTCTTCACGCTTCCCTTTGGTAGTTTGTGGAACCAATCTGATGCAATCTCCCCGAAGGATAAGGGGAACACTTTGCAAAGCAATGGCTCGTTCCCACTATACAATGCCATTGAGTTCAAGTATAATCCAACGTGGAAGTTGGGGTCTGATTTACCATCGTATATTTGAAACCTCGGCATACTGAATCTCTTTGGTGCCTCAAGCTTGTCTAACTTCACTGAGAATGGTGTCCTCGGCTTATCTGGGGAGGTTACCTCGGCGTCGGCATTCTGTTGCTTCCTCTTGAGGTAATCTCTTAAGTCCTCCTTTGTCCGCCTAGGAGCTCGGCTATCTCCTGCTTTCAATCTTTTTGGTGCACTACTTTCAGCTTCGTGGTGAGTCCTCTTTGACCTTTCTCCATTAGTTGTGTCGAAGCACAGCGCCTGCTCCTAAACATGCCGATGTTCTTTGGGGTCTGCCTCCTTTGTGCGATGTGTCCTTCGTGATTCTTCCCTTCTTGACTCTCCTCGTCCGACTTCCTTGGAAGGTCGGTGAGAATGTCTTTCGCTCCTGGTGTGCTGAGGGGCTATGGGGATTGTTTTCTGCCCTCCCCTCTGAGCATTGGCTGTTAGAATCGGTGTGTCCTGCAGCGGGAATAGTGGCTGCATAACGTTGTTTTACATCATGAAATTGACAACTGATTGCAGGTCTGCCAATTTGTTTTCCATCTCTTTTACCTCTTCGTCCCTCTGCAGACATCTATTCTTCCACACCTAGAGATCATCCTCTTTATAGTACCCACTTCGATCTGGCTTCTTTGGTATGTCGCCATCCTGGCCGATGTCTTTGTTGCTGTGATTCTGGTCACGAGTTTCTATGTTGCGGTTGTCTCATTCGACGTTACGGTCGATAGGTCTGCCACTCCTAGCAGGAGTGTTGTCCCCAATCTTTTCCTTCTGTCCGTTGTTGGCCATCTATTCTCCTTTCTTTCCCACAGACAGCGCCAAATTGTGTGAGTGATTTTCCGACCACACTGCCAACTAAGTATTCAGCTAGAGAGTACTGGCAGAATAAATCACACCTAGCTGACCTGCAATAGAAAGAGGAGATCCCAGTGGTGGTTCGTCCACCCAGGGGCACTCCGTTGATCAAGTTAGTATATCTCTCAAAGATAATCAATAGGGTTAAACTCACTGTTTAGAATATAAATTACGTACCTTAGACCCATCGGGGGTGCCTTTCTTTTATAGTTAACTCAGTCCTAGTCCCAATAGAAGCCTAGCTTCAATGGATTCCTGTTTAGTGCTTACTTTGGACTCTTCAAGAGATAAGGATAGACTCCCTGAGAGTGTTATCTTTATCCATCCTGAAGTCCTTCCTTATTCCAAGACTCTTGTCCCCTTATCCGCTTATCTCGGATTCCGATATCTTCGGAGGTAACCTCGGCCTATCCAAGATAACCTCGGTATAACAACCAGCACACGTGGCACCTCAGCTGACACATCGGTGTCACATTGCCACGTGTTGGTACTCAAAAAATATATCCCTACATATATATAAATACATATACATATATAACAAAAAATACAAAACATGAGAAAATTGTAATCTATCCATGGGGTTACTTGTAATTAAAATTTCAAATTTCTTTATTCTTGCAAAATTTTTATTCTAATCAAATTCTCGCAAGAATATTGTATGTCCTTTATCGGAAAATTTTTATCGGGACATACAATATTTGTATAATATTTTCATATAAATTGTATGTCTCGATAAAAATATTGTATGTCCATGGATAAAAATATTATAAAAATATTTCAAATATTCTTGAAAATATTGTATGTCCTTTATCTTATGAAAATATTATATGTCCTTTATCGGGAAATTTTTTGTAAGATTCCTGATATTAAGATTTTATAAGATAAAAGACATACAATATTTTCATAGTAGTTATGGTCTCTCAACATTTTCATAAAAAAAATTCGACTTAGAAAAATTTGACTCGATTAAGAGAAATTTGGCCATGACTCAAAGAAATTTCAATTTTCAAAATTCTCTGTGAAAATTGAAATTTCTTTGAGTTGAGGCAGAAATTTCTTTGAATCGGGTAAAATTTCTTTGAGAGACTTTAGTTAATAAAAAAAAAATATCTTTGACATCTCCTACTACACAAAGTTGAAGAGAGATGTTTCACTAATTTTCCTTATTTTGGGATTTTTGATGAAACCCCTATTTTTAGGCTTTTTTAGGGTAAAGGACAGTTTAACTAATTTAGCTTCAAAAAGTTCCTGAGAAAGAGGCACGTAACTTAGTAAGGACACACCATAATTTTTCATTTTTTTGGACAATATTGCCCTTATATATATATCATATATTTCAAAATATGATTGATATATATAGTGATCTCATATATTTAAAAATCTAATCAGTGAAGATAATCTCAAAATCTGAAGATTTTGCCGTCGACGATCTTGCTGTCTATCAACAATGGACAATTCGCCGCTGATGATCTCACCAAATTTGCTTCGATCATGTGTTCTCCGACAATTTCGAAATCTGTATCAACGAGAGCTTATATTTCAAATCTATACAAATCTGTATCAAATTTTGAGAGTTTCATCAAGATTGAGAGTGTTGATCAAGTTTTAAAAGTTTTGCTTCAATTACATGTCTGATTATTGTTTGAGTTTGATCAGGTATGTTGATTTATTGATTATTTGTTTTTTTTTATATTCATTTTTATTGTGTATGATCTGATTTTGTTTGATAGAATGAGAGCAAAATTTTACTCTGGTACTATGTGCTCTGTTTCTGTTTTATAGAAAGAGAGTAAAATTTTACTTTGATACTATATGCTCTGTTTTTGTTTAGGAGTAAAATTTTACTCTAATTTTATGTGCTTCGTTTTTGTTTGATAAAATGAGAGTAAAATTTTATTCTAGTATTATATGTTTTGTTTTTGTTTGATAGAATAACAGTAAAATTTTATTCTGATACTGTGTGCTTCTATGATTTGTTTTTGGACTTGTAGTGATAATAAAATTTTACTTTGATTGACAATAAATTTTTACTATCAACTGATCGTAGATTTGAAAAATGGTTCCAATACTTATGTTGTTATGCAAATATGGCGATTGTACCATTGTGTTGAAAGTTGTGTCAACTTGCACATTGAAAGATTTAACCGATTTCTATTGTTTATTGATGGTACTTTCCTGAATGGCAAATATAAAGGCATATTGTTATCAACTACAATGAAGGATGGAGATCAAGGTAAATACTGCTGTCAGTGTCTTACGAAGTAAAATTTTACTTAATTTTAGAGTAACATTTTACTTATTTTCATAGTAAACTTCTACTTCTAATTATAGTAACATTTTATTGTTTTATTTTTTTGGCCTTTTGTGTATGATACTTACTAATTGTAAAATGTTCTCTTTTTCAAATTTTTTTCCTCTTACAATTGGTATTGTTGATACAAAGACTATAGATAGTTGTGGATGATCTTGTTGTCTTTTATCCAATTTGTAAGAAGCTACCTAATAGGCCAAGAAAGAATAAGATTCTATCTAGGGGTGAGAGTATAAGACGAGCATAGTGTGGTAGATGTAAAAAGTACGGTCATACACAGGAAGACTTGTAATGAGACATTGTCATGAAAGATATTATTATTTTGTAATGAAAGTATGAAAATAATGTAGTATTTTTGCAATAACAGTCCATTTTTAATGTTTTGTTGAATGATTGTTTATCCAATTCACTAAGTTGCTTTGTAATTCAATTTGTCTCTGACGCCCCAAAAATCAGGAACATCAGATAATATATTAGCCATTAAAGACAGGGTTTATTTAAGGTTACAAGAGTAGGAAACGTCACTAATGAGTCATTTGGCTAATAACCAAGCAAGATCCCAAGAAGGTCGAAAGAGTCAAAAATAGCCTCATTTCTAAGTCCAACCACCTTAGATAGCAAAGCTACATTTTTGACAGATCTTGATAAGGTATTAACATAAGGCCTACATGAGTTGGCGGAGTATAAGGATAGGTTACAAATATTCTATATATATATACAAATTACAAAATCATGTCTTAAATACAACATGGGATCTATCACTTACAATCTCAAAACACGTTTACAAACTAGTTTCTAATCCTCCTAGGGTAGCCGTATGTCCTCAAATGCTTCAGCTTTGCCTTCGACCAATCTAATAGTCTTCAATACGTGGCATGAAACACCATGAGCTTTGAATGCCAAGTAAACGCACACACACCCCGTCCATTTTTCCCAATCCAATACACCATCACATTTATAACAAGCAAGTAATAAAGCATGATATTCAAGTCAATAACAAGGATAACAAGGTTAGATGTTAGTATTCTAGAAATTTCCCAAAGAGATTTCATCCTCCCAACCAAAAGAATTGGACACTGGACTATTCGAAACTCCCCATGTGGCTGCTTTGTTGCAGAACTTACATCGGATGCTTACCAACGATTATATACCGCGTAGCGCCAACCGTAGGGCCTCAAAAGGGACAGCGAAAAGAAAAAATGTTTTGTCACCCAGAATCCAACCTTATCTTTCCACAAAAATTTTTATCCTCTTAAATGTCCTATCCGGACCCAACCTTATCTCACCAATCAAACCATCGCAAAGAGTTTGAATACGTCTGTTCCATTTTAGGGTTTATGCGGCAACCGCTTGCGCAAGACTTAACCTTCAATTAAGGAGCACATCCCATCAATCCATACATAACACATTATCATCTCTTCAATATTCAAGTGAACGAAAACCCAATACCACCCTAATTAAGTTTCCCATTGAGTTAAATGTTTTAAATTAAAGTTAGAACAACTTAATAAGGTAGTAACATCCACATAAGCATGAACATCATCAATTGAAGAAGATAAGGAACATAACCATAACACATAAATATCATCCCAAGACATGATCACGTACTAATAAGCATACTCATCAACACAAGAGCATAAGACACCCATGCAAAACTAAATTTCCAGATTTAATACCATTTAAAGATTAAAATCAAAAGGGCTATTTCAGATCTTTTTCGAACCTAGCCTTCCTGTGGTTCATAGAGAATTTAATCTAATTTTCATAACATATTTCAGAAATGTGATAGCTTTTCTAGATTTTTAGTTATTTAAAAAACACTCCAGCGCTGTCCAGATTCATTGATCGTTACGAAAATTGGATTTTCTTACAAACCGCTCACTCGTTTTCAATCAAAACAATTTTAATTGAAAGATAAATTCTTAAGGAAGATTTTTACATAAAATTGAGGTCCAGAAGATTTTTATTCATTTTTCTAGAATTTTCACAAGTTGGCTGTAAAATAGATTTTTCTAGTACAGTTCTTGAAATAAGCAAGTTGGTGAGAAAAGAGGTCAAGTAGGGGAAATTTTCCACTTCTCTTGTGATAAAAAAATGATAAATAATATGTATTAAACTCAGAAATTTAAGGTGCATGTGTGCCTTTGGAAAGTTTGAGAGATTGATATGGAAAAATGTAGTCTTATACCGATTAACAGAAATACAAGAAGGGTAGAACTAAGGCTCAACTCTTTTCATTTTTAACACAAGAATGCCATCAAAACACATCTGAAATGAATGTTTAAAATTTCTAAGAGTATGTATTTGAAAGGAAAAATAAGAAAGAGTTGTGTTGTGGCTTACTTGATTGCCTAGTGAAGTGTTTGCACAATTTTCTCCTCTTTTCCTCTCTTTCACTACCAAAGTTCACTCTTTTCCTCTTCTTTCTTTCTCTCAACAGACTGTGTAGGTGTGTGAGTGTATGAGATGTGTAACATGTGAAGGGTGGTGGTGTTTTTATAATAAAATTGGTGTAAAAGGTCCAAATGTCCATTGGTTTGAATGGAATGGAATTGAGATGTATTTAGTTAGAATGTAAGGGAATGAGGGATCATTAGGGAGCCTAATCATGTATTAAGTCATGATCTAGTTAAGGTTAGGCTTAAGTAGAACTAAGATAGTTACAAGTACAAGACAACTTTCCTTAATTTTGGGGTACCAATGATACTTTTTCCATGATTTAAGGAATTTGTCTCTAAAGTACCTATGATTGTAGCCTAGAGAGGGTGATGGCTGGGCATGTGCTAGATTTGGGGAGATTTTTGTTGATTATATATATATATATATATATGTGAAGATAGTTGTGTACAAAATTATTTATTTAAGAAAGGTACAAGTATATATATGTATATATGTGTGTAATGGTATTAGTTTGGAGTCAAAATGTGATTCAAGAAAATTGTGAGGGCTTTGGATTTAATTTATGAATTGGAATATTTATTTTAGTGTATAATTAAATTAAATTGGGGTTAGAGAATCTAATTCGGTTTGGATTTCTTGTTTCGAATAAAAACACGATCAACCGACGAACGTGATAAAGACCGGAAAAACCTAGGGTTTTCAAGTGGTAATTTCATATTTAGGGAGTCAATTAATCAGTATTATGGTATTAGAAATGATTTCTAAGTTACCGAAATCAATTAGGGTTTGCGAGTTTTCAATTAGTGCGTGTATTTTGATCCTAGGGTTAAAATTGCAATTAATTAAGAAATTGAGCAATTTCAAAGAAATAATTTAAAAGTAAGGGACCTAATAGGGTTTACAAAACTTAGGAGTCTCACATTGTCACTTTAATACATTTTTTTAATGTTCTTGATTAGTTTTATGTAAAAGAATTTGTAATGGAGCTTGTTCAGTAGAAATGAAGATTTTGAGTAAAATTTTACTATGAAAAACAATAAAATGTTACTGCCAGAAACAATATAAGTTTAATATGAGTTATACTATAAAACATATCCAACCTGTATCCACATATATGCCCTTTTTATTTTTAAATGTCGGTTTTTAATAAAATTAGTATTTTTAGAATCTTCTCCTCAAGTTCTATCAAATAAGATTCAAGTTACTATGAAATTCCTTAAAAAAATAAAACAAAATATCATTGAAATTGACATAGACAATAAAATTTTACTGTCATTATCAAAGAAAGGCAAAATTGCAGCGTCGTTCATAGTAAAATTTTACTGTCGTTAAGCAAATTAACAATCAAACTTTATTTTCATTAACTATAGTAAAGTTTTACTGTTACGAAAACATAGTACATACTAGATAAAGGAATTATAGTCGAATTTTACTTTAGATCTATGAACAAACAAACAAACAAAAAACTCTCAATGTTTCATTGTAAGATATCAATTTATCATTTCTTTAACATATATGAGGTTATTTTATCTTAGATCTGAAGTTATTGATCCCAAACATGAGTTCATAGGTATCAAATCTGAGATGGTGATAGTTGATGGTAAAAATGGTGGTCACGGGCCAATGGTAAGGATGAGTGATGCCGATCGATGATAGAGATGGTAAAGGCGATGAACAACCATTGACAGTGAAGTTGATGGAGAGAGAGAGAGAGAGAGAGAGAGAGAGCTTGTAGACAAGCCCGCGGGAGGACCTCGCTACAGCTCGGACTCGAATTTGTGTCACGGTTCTTAATCTTGAACCAAAGAGTCCAAATCCGGCAAATCGCTTTGAGAAAACAGATTTTTTTGAAAGAAGTGCCAAACATGGACTGCTTTGCCAAATATAGAGTCGCCACCTAAATATTTTATTTTGGGAAATTTAAGAAACCCTGACTCGTTGCCTAAGGCCACGTGTCCGTCATCACCAAAGTTGCCTCGGCTCGGAAACTTGGGTACGATTGGGGAAGGTCACTTCGTGAGCACCCCCGCTCGCCCGATCAAAGATCGGCCTCTACTAACCATGATATCTAGTTTTGAAAACATTGTGCGTTCTTATTCTGGTTTTTAGCCTAGATTTACTATGTGATGCACACAGCATACAAGTATAGACTGGATCGCCTGAATTGGAACAAAACACTTCATGTTTGTTTATTTGAAAATGGTTTGATGGTGCTACTCGCAATTAGGCTAAGACGTAGATTTGCCACCCTCGGGTGGGCTTTAGAAAACATGATTTTGCCACTATCTAGTGGGCTTAAAACACACATTTGATGAATTGTTTCAATCCAAATAACCCAACCTTCACCCACAGGCATTCAGGCAGTTATATCATATAAGCAATTAGCCACATGGTAAGTATGCTATTCATGGCAGTCACTCACACACATGCAAGGATGCTAAAGCATAAAAACTCACCAAGTACTCCAAGCCAAAACAGAAACCGATTAGAAATCCATGCATAATCCTAAGTATACAGAAATGCCTAATGCAACACATGCAAAATTGCAACTATAGCAGGCTCGGCTATTCTAAACATGGCGTATGAAATGCTACAGCTAACATGTATTCAACTTAAAATTGAAATACAAATGCAGTTAGTATGATGCGCCGAGCCCGGTACATGCAAAACAGATGAATGAATGCAAACATGCTATCATACTGTATGCTAATTGAAACATGCCCTAATCTAACCATCATAAGCAGGTAAATAAAAGGGAGAAAGACGTGGGGTTGGAAGACATACATCACACACACGCACACTTATTACAACATTACCCTTGCACAGAGGGTCCAAATAAATAGTACAGTCCAAATAATACAGTCCAAATATGTACAAATCCCTAATTAATTTACAAATTAACTAAGAAAAATAATAAACTGGCATGCAAGCCAGGGACTTTCTTGACTCTTCTCCAGATGATGAATAATGCATGTTTGGGTTGCCTTGTGCAGAAATCCACTGCAATGCCCCAATTAGCCTCTGTTTGCAATTGTTTTTGGAATGCGTGCCAAGCTCTGGAAGGCTGCTGATTCTTGATTTGCTGCAACAGAGAGCAAGAAAGGGGCATGGCAATGTATTTTCACATATGTATGCATACCTCGATCCTCGTGCCACCAATCACGCATCTCGATGCATGATGGCCGAGGAGTCGAATTGCACAACTCAATATGAAATGAATGCACATATGAACACAATAAGACCTAACTCCATCATGGATAATCCGGAGTGTCGGTGACTGGGGAATTGAGACACGTTCCGTCACTCGGAGTACGAAACGTACCTCGTTTCCCGTGCTCGGGCTAACTCCTATCCCAAACACAATGCAATATGCATGACATGCATAGATGCAACTAAGATACAACCTAACATGCACAATGCTATGAAATGGCATACACGATGCACGAGATAACATGGCATACACAATGCGCTAATATACAACCTAGCATACACAATGCTGTGAAATGAAATAGCATACACAATGCATAATGGGCTTACACCAACACAAGTGGACCTCAGCCACACTTACATAAGAGGCCATTAGATGAAAATGAGACACTCGAGATGTGTGCGCACGTGCACGCAAACCGAGGACCGACCCTAAGGCACGAAATGCCACTCTAACAAGACATGGCAAAACATGGAATATGGCATATTAGCATGCAAATTTCAGAGGCAATAAGTGATGTAAAACAGCCCCGAAAGATGGCAAAATGACACCCGATGCATGAAATGAATCCCGAAACACGAAATTAGGCATACGGAATGACCTATGACTATGCAATGCATGCATTATTCGAACATGGAGTGTGAAGACAGAGTCAAGAAAGTCCAAAAATAAGCATATTTACAGTTCTAAGCAATGCCAAACAGCGAGTGCAAATGGGGCTAAACTAGCATGCAAAAATGGCCCCGAAAGCAAGATAATGAAGCAAGTGACAGCTGCTGACTCTAAACAGAGAAGGGCCCTTCTAAAAGGTCGAAGAGGGGCCCAAAATATGGTACTTTACAGTTTACCACAAGCCACAAAAATAGACACAAGTATGGCAAAACTCTCATGCAAAAAGTGGGCCTAAAGGAGGACAAAGAAGTAAGTGATGCATTCTGGCCCCAAACAGATGAAGATCTTTCAACAAAGTTTAAGAGGGACCTAAAATATGACCTTTTATAGTTTATGATCAAACCCAAAACAGTGCACAAGCATGCTCAAAATACTATGCAAGATAAGGCCAAAAAGAGAGCTATAACACAAAGTATAAAAAGGATGCTTCGAACAGTAAAAGACCCATAATGAAACATGAATAGGGGGTCAAAATGAGGTCATTTACAGTTTGGACCAAAGTCCAAAAATGCAAGCACAAGGGGTTAACAAATCATGCAAAAATAGGACCATAAGATGGATACAAAGGAAAGTGACAAATGAAAACCTCAAACAGTGATGAGCCCTTCAACAATGTTGAAGAAGGGCTCAAAAGAATCTACTTTACATATACAACATGCCTCAAAACAGTTTACATATAGGCCAAAAATACTACACAAGAAATAGGCATACAAGAGAGGTAAAGAAGCAAGTGCAAAGAGGAGGCCTCAAACAGTGAGAGGTTCTTAATCAAACATGCTAAATGGCTCAAAATAAGCCTATTTCTAGTTAGGGTCAGAGCCCAAATATGCAAGCAAAAAAGGCTAAGATTTTGAACAAAATGAAGCACAAAAGAGGGGAAATGGAAGTTACCCTTGTAGACCAAGTCTTTGACAGCTTTTGGACCAAGAAATGTTGCCTCCTAAGCTCTGGAAAGATCCTCCAACCTGCTGGAATGGAGTGGTGGTGTGGTGCTAGGTGATGGTGTAGAAATGGTGTGAGGTTTAGGAGGTTTGGATGCTTGAAGTGAGGGAGATGTAATACAAGGCTTCAAAGGGGATTTTTCTAACCCCTAAAACCAGACCTGGGGTGCTGGTTATATAGGCAAAAAGAAGGGGAAAAATGGGGGGGAAAACAATTCAAGTTTCCCCCCAAAATGGCAACCCCCTCTCGGATATAAAATCTGTGGAAAAGGAATATAGATTTGTAATGTACCAACCCTGAAGATCATGGCCAGCCAGTTTTCTTGGGCTTAGGTGGCCGGCGGCCTTCCCCATGGCCGGCCGGCCAAGGGTCAAAAAGGTCAATGAAGATTAGTGGCCGGCCATACCATATTAGTGGCCTCCCATGTGTGCACAACACAACTATGTGGTCAAAAACTGGAGAAAGTGAACCAGGAGAGAGAGAAAAGGCCATTTTTAGGAGGGGTTCAAAAGGGTCAAACACAATTACTAGCCGACCATATGATATTGGTGGCCTTCCAGGTGTGTACAACACAAATATGTGGTTTAGAGCTGGAAAAAGTGGCTTTAGGGTGGTTAACATTGGCTTTCAAGTGAGAAAAACGGGCGACCGAGGGTGATGAGGAAATATAACTGGTTACTGGAACAATTACTGGCCTCCCACCCTTCTATGATCTTCCTTATGATGAAAATAAGGTCCCTGCCAAAAATGAACTCAAACCGATGCAAAATGAAGGTTCGGGGGCCGAAACACGCAGCCCGGGGCCCCGAAAATTGACTGTTAGGCACCAGAAGTGGTGTTCAACCACGAAGTTGGTCTCTCGGACCACAGTGTCCCTCAAAAGGGAATAAATAAGATGTATGCCAAAAATCGGAGCAAACAGAGGTGGTTAGGCAGTCCCGAACCGAAGCATTCGCCCGACAAATTCAAAATCAAACCGACTCGAAATGGGAAAAATGGCCTCATTTACCACGAAATGTAGCCTACGACCATGAGAGATGATCTCTGAGACCTCTCCCTCCTTCAGAAGAGAAAACAAAGAAAATAGAGCACGGTTCGCAAACCGAGGCAAAGCACAAAAGAGTCCGGAAGTTCCGAGGCAAAGCTCGCAATGAGACTCAAACCTCTCCTCTGAACGAGCACGATATGCAACATCACCAAGCGCTCAATCAGTGACGTCTGAGTCTTAAGGTCGGTCAAAAATGGGGCGTCTACAGTTGCCCCTCTTTGACAGAACTCGAAAGTCATAAGTGACGGGAGTGAATGTCAAAGCCTAGAGACGATCCATTTTTGACAAGGCCGAAGACTTAGACAAACATGTGAGATAAACAGAGATGTGCCCGCAGGCAGGGGGCAAAATGCAAATGGTATGCAGGAAGCCAAATGTAACTCATGATCATACAAAGCAACAAGCTGTAACGAAGCATAACAATGCAATAGTTTTAAGCAAGTAGCAACCAAGCTACATTACAATGTAGAAAGGATGTAAGAGAATTATTGTAATTCTCACTGTGAATACAGTGTGCATGTGTGATAGATACACGAAACGAATGTGTGATTGATACACAAAAAGGTGAGCACAAAGTGTGATAGATGCACTAAGTGGACAAGTATGATAGATACACAAAGCGAGAGTGTGTGATTGATACACAGAGCGAACGCGTGTGATTGATACACAAAGTAGGCAAAGCGAGTATGTGTGATTGATACACAAAGTAGGCATAGTGTGAGCGTGTGTGATTGATACACAAAGCGAGCGTGTGTGATTGATACGTAAAGCGAGCGTGTGTGATTGATACACAAAGTAGGAAAAGTGAGTGTGTGTGATAGATACACTATATGAACAAAGTGTGATTGATACACTAAATGAATGAAGTGAGCAAAGTGCGATGGATACACAAAAGGCAAACACAAAGTGTGATAGATGCACTAAGTGAACAGAGTGTGATTGATACACTAAAAGCGAACACAAAGTGTAATAGATGCACTGAGTGAACAGAGTGTGATTGATACACTAAAAGTGAACACAAAGTGTGATAGATGCACTATGTGAACAGAGTGTGATTGATACACTAAAAAGTGAACACGGAGTGTGATAGATGCACTATGTGAACAGAGTGTGATTGATACACTAAAAGTGAACACGAAGTGTGATAGATGCACTTAGTGAACAGAGTATGATTGATATACTAAATGTGAACACGAAGTGTGATAGATGCACTTAGTGAACAAGTATGATGGATATACTAAAGGTGAACACGAAGTGTGATAGATGCACTTAGTGAACAAGGTATGATTGATATACTAGATGTAAACACGAAGTGTGATAGATGCACTTAGTGAACAAGTGTGATGGATACACTAAAGGTGAACACAAAGTGTGATAGATGCACTTAGTGAACAAAGTATGATTGATATACTAAATGTGAACACAAAGTGTGATAGATGCACTTAGTGAACAAGTATGATAGATATACTAAATCAATGAAGTGTGATACAGAAAACGAGAATGTGTGTGATAGATACACAAAAGTGAATATGTGCGTGATAGATACACAAAATGAGAATGTGTGTAATAGGTACACAAAATGAATGAAGTGTGATTGATACACTAAGGCAAATGAAGTGTGTTAGATACACTGAGTGAAGCAAATGAGGTGTGTTTGATACACTAAGTGAATGATTTTAAACGGAACTTCTTTGAATGAACCGTACATACAATATCGTGCATGACTGAGAAAGAAACTTGATAGGTACAATGCATTACAATGCATGATGCTTAAGGAAAGCAATAAATGGACAAAGCGGTGCTTAAGAAAGCACCTCATGAAATGAGTGGCGGTAAACCGCTCTTCTCCGATGAGGACCTCCCCTTCCTGCATTCTTCGAACACTTACCGTCAACTCACAGTACAAAGGTTCTGAAATGCTGACAAGTAACAATATCTGTATGTAGGAGCCACGGCTGCTGCTTGTCTTCCTGATCATATTCACAACTTTCCCTATTCTCCAATGGGGTGACAAACTAGGTTGGTTCAGTATCCGGAATTGAGGTGCATACGTGCTATCTCAACCTATGGGGCTTCCATACAGATTTCAAGCCGGGGGTACACCCCTGGGTATTTAAACCAGACTTTAGTCCCGGAAATCCCGAACCTTTACGTTCTAGACATCAGCCATTCGAACTCTAGTTTCCACCGTCACAATTGGTCTCCTAGGAACTCATTGCAAACACAGCCAAGATGTCCCTGGCACGAAACGGTACTCGAGGAGAGCACTTCTGATTGCCATTTTGGCTTGAAGCAGACTTCATCTTGAGCTTGAGGTAGAGGCACACTCATACTTCGGAGCATTGACAAGGCCTGACGAGGTGCATACAGAATGCAATCTCGGAGCTTACTAAAGTTGGAACAAACTCAGATGCCCGACATTTTCCTCTTTTGCTTTTGCTTTGCAGTCCGGAACCCATTATAGCTTCAAATAGGTCCTGGTTCTACTATTCTTACATGACCTGGGTTGAACCCTGCGATTTTATGAAAGAACAAATTCTTTTTTGCACAGATGTGGAGAATGGCATGGCACTCGGAGCGCGAAACGATTTTATTTTTTGAAATTGAGAAATGAGTTCTTGACTGGGGTATTGAGCCTACGACTAAACACAACGCACTACGACTCAACAACGGAAAACAAAAGATAAAACAACCTAAACACATCCATTGACACTCAAAACGACTCAAAACAAGAATTAAGACAAACACAACACTCGGACGTGTTACAAAGGCAAGAGACCTCTCAGTGCACGAGGAGCCAGTTTCTCCGGGTATTGTTTCCCACCTTTTCTCATTTGTGATTCTCACATCACTTGGCCCTCAAGCTCTATTTTTCTGGAAAAAAAAAAAAAAAGCCCTTTTCCTCACTTTTTCTCTCAGTGCACATCTCTCTATTCTTCAATCTCTCATTTTAAATCCCTCCCATGGGTGGTTGATGGATAAACAACAAGTTGTGGGCTCGTGCCCCTAGTATTCTACTAGATTCTTCTTCTTCTGCACGCAGCTAGTGAGTTTCTCCCACAGAGGGGCTGTGCTACAACTAGGTGTGTAGCAAATCTGCGGCTGACCTCGGCTGACGATGCTCTGCCGGGGAGTTTGGACGTGATCAGATATGTCCAGATGAGGAAGTGGAATATCTTGCCCCATTCGATTAAATTAGCCGCACGTGGCTTGATACCTCGTTGCTTGGAGGGTGAGAAAGCTTTCAGCCCTTTGTTGTTAGCTTCAGTTGTGCACTTTTTTGGCAAGTAGAGTGCCCTTTCTGGCAAGTGCGTTGATAAAGGGAAAAAGACAGAGAACCTAACTCAACTGTGCCCCTAGTTCATCATGTTGACCATGTTTTGTTTTTGCTTTCTACTAAAACAGTTTTGACCAAAATAAGAGTTAGATTAACATGCTTGTTCGATTTTTGATTTGAGATCATGCAAGTTGGGTTATGAGCACTGAAAATTTTCCTTTTTGGGTCCAAGAAAGTGGTCGAATTTTAGAAAAATGGAAAAATTTTCGAGAGAATTAGTCAACCTTAGTAAAAATTCTCAAAAACTGTTTTTGCAATCGGCCACTACTCAATGAGCATGGAACCTACTCTTGAGATGCACAACCTCAGATCCAAAGGAAAACTGCCCCATGCTTGAAGAGAGCTGCATGGCAACGGAAAGTTGCCCCTTGTTTGAACGGCACTACGGCGCGTCGAATGGCAACGGAAAGTTGCCCCTTGTTTGAACGGCACTGCGGCGCGTCGAATGGCAACGAAAAGTTGCCCCTTGTTTGAATGGCACCGCAGCGCATTGTAGTCAGTCCTCAGAGTAACGAACACAACCAAATCCTCAGATACAAAGAAGACAAAGATGACCAGAACCATCGCATGGACACAATCAAATTTGAAGTGTTTTATGGCTGGACTTCAGAATGAAGTTGCCTACGTATCCCAAACATGGGAATCAAGCCTTACGTAGTTCGGGGTTAAGGTACACTCAGGTATTTAACCTCTCCTTTTATGCTCTAACTTTTGCCAAGGCGCCCGTTGCAGGTTTTCAACCTTGCGAGCTGTGTTCTTCTTTTCTTTTCATTTTCATTTCTTTTCTTCTTTTCTTTTTTCTTTCCTTTTTTTTTTTTTTTTCTCTAACTTTTGCCTAGGTCTCCCTTCCGGGTTTTCGACCCAGCGAGCCTCTCAAAGGGTAAAAGTGTAACAAGTCCATGCCAAATGGTTTTAGGGTTTTGAAGCCATCCGTATCTAGGAGAGTGGATGTTGTATTGATTTGCAGAAGGATCCATCTTCAGTTCTTCGAGTACATCGGACATTTTTTGCCCCTAGTTTGAAGGGTACTTCTGTTCTAGCTTTGCAAGCTTCTTCTGATGAGGTCTGACCTTCTTGATCTGACTTTGGTGCCTCTTGTTCGAAGGCTGCTTCAAATCTGGCCACACAGGCCTTACGTTGTGGTTGACCGTTGAACATTCTGAATGCGAGTTCAAGGTTTGAAAGCAAGGAGTCGAGTCTCGAGGCTGAGAGCGATCCTAGGCTGTACAATCTCAAGAGCGATCCCACACAGGTCTTCACGAGACGGCACAAAACATTTTTTGAAAGTTTTTAAGAAAGCGACTAATCGCTCGCGCGGAAGACAATGTGGGGCCAATCTGGATCAAGTCAGGATCCTTCTCAGTACTCACACTAACAAGCATGATTTCATTCATTAAGGGCTTAGCACGCCTCTCTTTCTCTCAATTGATTAAATTTTTGCAAAACCCGAGAAATTCCTTCCTCTTCGTTTTCACCGCAGTGTTCAAAAGGTTTTGAAGAAACTCAGGTCATTATAATGACTTCAAGGCACAAAAAAGACAGAGTTCTTAGTCAAATACTGCTATCTCATTCAGAACTTCCGGCATAACTCGCACAAGGCAGAAGCAAACGCGAGAGCATGAAAATCACTGTTGTTTCATTCAGATCTGTTGGCACAACTGGCTCCCTGGCAGAAACAGACTCAAAAGAAAACGAAGAGACAAACGCAAAACAAAATGGTGATGCCCGAGGTAACACCCCCGGAATCACCCGACCTTTTGTACAACAGGACTGACTCGATACAACAAGACAGACCCTTAATCAAAAAGACTGACTCAAGACAAAGAGACAGACTCAAAACAAAATTACAGAACTGATTCAACACCCAAGTCAGAAACTTCAAAACTAGCATTCACAAATGCTCAAAACAGTGCGTGTCATTCCCACGTCTGGAGTAAACTGAGTGCCGCCCGCAGGTGGTTCATTCCTCGATCACATAGTCACCTTATCCCCCACAAGTTCACTGATCAAGTGCCGATAGACTTTGCAGGACCTGGTGCAACAATGACCCCGTTGTCAAACAAATCTTGTACATCATGGCGCAGACGAAAGCAACTGTCGATGTCATGACCGGTTTGCTGATAGTAAGCACAATATTTAGTCTGGTCATGCTTTGCAGGGATAGGATCGGGTAGGGGCCGTTGTTCCAACGGTTTCAGATGTCCTTTCTGGAGTAGGACTTCTAGAGCCTTTGACAAAGGCATATGAAGTAGAGTGAAAACCCTTTTGACTCGGGGTGGATATTTGGCCACCTGGGAGCTACTTCCGAACGCACCGGTGAATGGAGTAGCCCTTTTTGACGTGGTGGTGGTGACCATGCCCACTTCAGAAGATCTTGCAGTTGCATCACCGCTGGTGGTCGCATTCGAACTGCAGGAAAACGCTCGCCTAGGCTGCTCTTTCTCCTAGTCAATAAGGCCCTGTTTCATGGCATCCTCGATCTGTATTCCCATCTCATGCAAATCTGAAAAGGTAGGGAAGGGAAGCACGATCATTTTCTGCATTAGTTTGGCCTGGAGGTTACGCACAACCATCCGTATTTGATCCTTATCCATTGGCCTAATGGTCATCATTGAGGCCTTGGCCCTCCAGTGGGTTACAAAGTTAGAGAAGCCCTCTTTCGGCTCTTGCCTGGTCGTCTCGAGATCACGGGTTGTGATATCAATTTGGGTATTGTATGAATATTGTGCAACGAAGGCCTCGGCCATCTCCTCACAGCTTCGTTTCACTGAATCCTCCAATTTGGCGTACCAGATGGCCGCAATACCGCCAGGTCTGCCAAGAGAGAGCTTCTGTAATCTTGTCAAGCCCATGGGGCGCAGAACATCTGAAAACAAACTCAGGTGGACCATGGGATCTCCCGACCCGTCAAAGCGGTCGATGTGAGGCATCTTGAACCTGTCCAGCAATGTCACCACCGAATCAGTATACCCATCTCCAATGTCCGGGATGGAGTTGACTCCCTGAGATTTCTTAAACATCTTCTCAAGTTTGCTCAATTTCAACGTTTGTAGGTCGACCTCGAACTCGAAGGGAGAGTCCGCGATTGGTAGGTGTTTTGGATAGTTGGGGTAAAATTGGGGGCGAGCGAGCCTCTCTTGGAATGTCCGTACCTTCTGGACATTTGGTATCTCCCAGTCTTTGGAGCTCTGCTAGGGAGAACTTGTTGTGAAGCGACGCGCCGCTTTCTTTGTTGCGGTAATGAGCTCGACTGCTGAGCCATGATTCTGCATTACTTGGAAAATTCCGCTTGGCGGACAGCATCTTGCTGCATGAGTTTCATAGTTTCCTGCATTTGACGCATCATTGCCTCCATCCCTGATGTATTCTGCTGATCCATCTGACTAATTGGTAGATCTATCTCTATGGCAACAATTGAGACCTCAGTCCGACTGTTAAGGGTCACTGATCTGGTAACTGCTGAACTAGTGATCTGTGCTTGACTGGCCCTTTTACCCTGTTTCTGACGAAGGAACACTGATTTGCCCTTCAATTGAATATCTGACCTAACAAAGTCTATCAGCACGCGTCCAATGAACCTGGGGGATATCGGAGCCTTCTGAAGCTATGGTTCCAAGACTACCCTAGCAAAAGGGAAAACAGAGAGCATCTCAGCCTGATTTCACGATAACCCATATGAGCCAAGCTGAATGACTGTGCCCCTACAAAATTCCGCCCGTAAACTGATACCCTCAGGTAAACTGAATCCCAAAATTCTGAACTAGTACCCGCAGGCCTAATGCCCAAACCTGCAAACTGATACATGCATTCCTGTAGAGACGCACTCTAAAAGCACATAACAAGCAAGTGAAAGCCAAAACACCCCTATGTTGGGGTAGGGTTTCCTTGTCCTATTTTGTCAGGAGCTAGGGTTTCACTACGTACGCAGCAGTTTCAAACAACCTATATTGGGTAAGCAACCTGTCCTAGTTTGGAATGGTCACTACGGATCCGAATATGCACTAGGTCGAATGGTCAAAAAGGGGGCCCTGGTAAAACCGGGGTTTGTGTTCCCATACTGGCAGAGCCCATAACCGGTCAGCCTTATAGTCATGCCTTGACAAGACAAGCCTCCGGCAAACCGTTCAGGAATAGCAAATAGCAAACACGGTGTCCTAGGCGCACAAATGCAAATGAAATGCAAAGAAACACACAAGTGTAGTCAAAACCAGATATCATGAGTTCGAGTCAAGTTCTCTAAGTCCCCAGCAGAGTCGCCAGAAATTGTAGACAGACCCGCGGGGGGACCTCGCTACAGCTCGGACTCGAATTTGTGTCATGGTTCTTAATCTTGAACCAAGGAGTCCAAATCCGGCAAATCGTTTTGAGAAAACAGATTTTTTTGAAAGAAGTGCCAAACATGGACTACTTTGCCAGATACAGAGTCGCCACCTAAATATTTTATTTTGGAAAATTTAGGAAACCTTGACTCGTTGCCTAAGGCCACGTGTCTGTCATCACCAAAGTTGCCTCGGCTCGGGAACTTGGGTACGATTGGGGAAGGTCACTTCGTGAGCACCCCCGCTCGCCCGATCAAAGATCGGCTTCTACTAACCATGATATCTAGTTTTGAAAACATTGTGCGTTCTTATTCCGGTTTTTAGCCTAGATTTACTATGTGATGCGCACAGCATACAAGTATAAACTGGATCACCTAAATTGGAACAAAACACTTCATGTTTGTTTATTTGAAACTGGTTTGATGGTGCTACTTGCAAGTAGGCTAAGACGTGGATTTGCCACCCTCGGGTGGGCTTTAGAAAACATGATTTTGCCACTATCTAGTGGGCTTAAAACACACATTTGATGAATTGTTCCAATCCAAATAACCCAACCTTCACCCACAGACATTCAGGCAGTTATATCACATAAGCAATTAGCCACATGGTAAGCATGCTATTCATGGCAGTCACTCACACGCATGCAAGGATGCTAAAGCATAAAAACTCACCGAGTACTCCAAGCCAAAACAGAAACCGATTAGAAATCCATGCATGATCCTAAGTATACAGAAATGCCTAATGCAACACATGCAAAAATGCAACTATAGCAAGCTCGGCTATTCTAAACATGGCGTATGGAATGCTACAGCTAACATGTATTCAACTTAGAATTGAAATACAAATGCAGTTAGTATGATACGCTGAGCCCGGTGCATGCAAAACAGATGAATGAATGTAAACATGCTATCATACTGTATGCTAATTGAAACATGCCCTAATCTAACCATCATAAGCAGGTAAATAAAAGGGAGAAAGACGTGGGGTTGGAAGACATACATCACACACACGCACACTTATTACAACATTGCCCTCGCACAGAGGGTCCAAATAAATAGTACAGTCCAAATATGTACAAATCCCTAATTAATTTACAAATTAACTAAGAAAAATAATAAACTGGCATGCAAGCCAGGGACTGTCTTGACTCTTCTCCAGATGATGAATGATGCATGTCCAGGTTGCCTTGTGCAGAAATCCACTGCAATGCCCCAATTAGCCTCTGTTTGCAATTGTTTTTGGAATGCGTGCCAAGCTCAGGAAAATTTTATTCTTGATTTGTCAGAAGAGAGCAAGAAAGGGGCATGGCAATGTATTTTCACATATGTATGCATACCTCGATCCTCGTGCCACCAATCACGCATCTCGATGCATGATGGCCGAGGAGTCGAATTGCACAACTCAATATGAAATGAATGCACATATGAACACAATAAGACCTAACTCCATCATGGATAATCCGGAGTGTCGGTGACTGGGGAATTGAGACACGTTCCGTCACTCGGAGTACGAAACGTACCTCGTTTCCCGTGCTCGGGCTAACTCCTATCCCAAACACAATGCAATATGCATGACATGCATGAATGCAACTAAGATACAACCTAACAAGCACAATGCTATGAAATGGCATACACGATGCACGAGGTAACATGGCATACACAATGCGCTAATATATAACCTAGCATACACAATGCTGTGAAATGAAATAGCATACACAATGCATAATGGGCATACACCAACACAAGTGGACCTCAGCCACACTCACATAAGAGGCCATTAGATGAAAATGAGACACTCGAGATGCGTGCGCACGTGCACGCAAATCGAGGACCGACCCTAAGGCACGAAATGCCACTCTAACAAGACATGGCAACATCATTGTGTATGCTATTTCACGTGTTGTCATTCACAAAATACTGAGACAAAGAGTCTGGAAGTCTGGAGGCAAGGCTTGCAACCGAGACTCTGAAACCTCTGAACGAGCACGATATGCAACATCACCAAGCGCTCAATCGGTGACGTCTGAGTCTTAAGGTTGGTCAAAAATGGGGTGTTTACAGAGCTGTAAAAGAAAGAGAGCTTCTCTGACTTGTGATGTTTAATTTGAAAGTAACGACCGGTAAAAGATGATGAAATCGTTCGATAATTTTGAAACATTCGACAATGGCACTTGAAAATCTCGTATCATACTTCAATTTTGCTCCAATTGACAGTTTTTACCGTCCAGTCAGTAATCAATATCTCTCAGAGATAGCAAATTATGCTTAAACTCACAAGAAAGACCTTACCTTAGACCTACGAGGGTGTCCTACTTTTATAACCAGCAGTGACCTAGAACCTTTAGAAGCCTCACTCCAATGGACTCAAGCTTAGTGTTCATCCTAGACCTTCAGCTAGATAAGGATAAACTCTCTTTGAGCCTTATCCTTATCCAGACTGAGATCATCCCCTATTCTAGGATTCTGGTTCCTTATCTGCTTATCTTGGATTCCGGCATCTCCGCAGATAACCTCGATCTATCCGAGATCATCTTAGTAGTGTGACCAAATCACGTAGCACCTGGCTGACACTTTGGCGTCACTTTTGTCACATGTTGTCATTCACAAAATACTTCCCCATAACTGCCCCTTAGGTTCTATTATCTTGGCAACCTGAGGTAATGGAACCTACACCGTTTGTCAATATAGCATGTCGGCTAAAATTCACTCTTTTCTTCAACCGAGATTATGGCATGTCGGCTTCATGTAACCAAGACTTAACTATCCACTTTACCAAGGATCAAGGATCAAGAACCAAGAATTAATTTCTTTAAGCCTCTCAACAGAGACCGCCCCTCTAGGCGTGGTTATGCACTTATTATTTCAGGAATTTTAAGAGTTCTAACTGCGCATAAGCTGTCACGCATAGTCTGCTCAACCGTTTTGTCCACGTATCCATTCCCTATTGGTTCGTACTTGACACGCTATCAAGTCGCGTCATTTCTGCCCATGCTGCCTGATAGGCACGTCGCCCCAGGTAAATTCATTACATTTTTTTCACTTTTTCAGTTTTTAACAAAACTCTTTCTCTTTTTCTTTGTCTCTTCACTTTTCATTTTCGCATTTCCTCTCTTTACTCAGATTTTCTCTCTTTAACATTCGCCATGTTCATACCTTCGAAGCTCTGCAATTGCTCTACTTGCCTCCTCTGGCGATTCACACACCGTCGCCATTATGCCTTTTGACTAACTCCAGTGAATCTCACTCTGGCATCCTCGTTCTTGGCCCCATTTCAGTAAGTTCACAATTTCTCTCTTTAATTTCAGTCTTCCATTATTCTCTTAATACGTTTTTTCTTCAAACCTGCCATATGTCTATATTGTATCTGTTTCCATTGAATCTGTATTCGTAGTTATAGTCTGTGTTTCTTTATTCATTTCCTGATTTTAGTTGTCATTTTCCATATTGCAAATCAACCTTTGTTCTTGAATCTGTTCCGTACTTCGAGGTTTCATCATTGTGTTTCTAGAATGCCCATTTGTCTTGCTTATGATTTTCATACATTGGCACACATCCACTTAATGTTTATGAATTTGTAACTTTCCATGTTTCTTAAATGTTGCTTTCTTGATTCTGAATTATGTTCCTCTCTGTTTTCTTGTCCTATTTTCCATTTTATTTCTATAGTTCTAGGTTTAAGATTTGCTTTAGAACCTATATCCTTTAGGAAAACTGAGACAAATTTCCCTTTAGATCTTTAAAAAATCCTCACCTTAGTGTTTTCCAAGGTTTAGCGAGGTCTCTGAACCTTTACCAAGCCTGTTACCAAAAATCTACTATTGAACCCATTTTAGCCGAGATAATAGGTATGTTCAGGTGGAGAGTAGACACATCTTCCAAACCAGAATACATTAGGAAAAAGTTTTCTATTCCAATCGACGTTCAACTTCAGTTGGCTGGAGAGGATGACTCTATCATGCCTGGAAAGGACTACATGCCCTTTCCCATAGTCTCCATTGTTGAGGGTGGAGTTAGGTTTTCCCTAGACATCATCTTCAGAGAAGTTCTCTATTACTACAAGCTCAATCCCATGCAACTGGCTATAAACTCCTTTAGGATCATCAACGGCATTGCCGAGTTGGCACAACGGCAGAATACTAGAATTACCTTATCCAACATCCAGTACTACTACACTATGTGTGGCCTCAAGACCAACACCGGCTATACATACTACCTCAAGCCGAGATCTACATAGTACAAGTTGATAGCTGACATTCTAGACTCCAATAAGGGCACAGCAGACGACTACCTAATTGTCTCGGGCAATTGGGAGTTCGCACCAGACGATGAGCTCCACCTTTTTCTATTGCACCGTGAAATTTTTAGGGATGACAAGGGTAAGGATTTAGTTCCCCCCCCCCCAAACCAAGAAGTCCCTTCTTTACTGCCTTATTTAACAATCTCTCTGTTTTTTTGTTCTTATGTTCTCTTTTTTGCCTTTGCAGCCCTCCCCCAACCAAAAAAGAACTTCTACCAGTCTTACATACCGAGCAAAGACTTGGTCTAACTTATCGGCCTGCCAATTGAACTCCGCAAGGCTCCAATCCTTCTCAACTACATCCCAACTTACCGAAGCCCCCTTCTTGACGTTCCACGCAAAAGTGAGTCTCCTCTATCTGCCATAACCTGCCAGCCACTTCATTACCAAGGCTAGATCAGACCTCCGCATCCGATCCAACAGAACAGCCATCTACTTCTGCCCCCTAGTTGATTCCTCCATCACAATGCCGGTACGACGCCGAAGCTCCCCTAACACTCCAAAGGATTGAAATCGCGCCGCAAATGCAAGTTCGGTCTCCTCGACCATAGATCCTCTAGTCATTTTTGCCTCGCCAAGAATTCATTTTGGCACTCGAGTAATCATGCTTGCCATCGCCGAGGAGATGGACTGACAAAAGGTTGTTACCGATGACCTTCTTGCCGATATTCCTACTATGATCACTATCAAGTCTTCTTATCAATCCCAACTAAGGCAGAAGCCAAAAAGAGTAAAGAATATCAAAGGCAAGGCCACCATCACCCAGGTCCTATCTAACTCTAAAAAACACCTAGGGGATTCAGTCCCCATATCAAAACTTGGCAAAGCTAAGAAGAGGCCTGCCGAGGTCGAAACATCTGACGCGCCTTCGCGTAAGAAGTCGAGGTTAGAGGGCGCAAAGGGCCCAAGTGCTTCTCACTTTCATGAGCCTTGGCCCCTTGCCTTCATGGTTGGGGACCAGCCTATGTCAGCCAAAGATAATGCCATCGATAACATCCAAGACAGCGCTGCATTGTCTATAGCCGTTCTCCTGCCATCCGACATGAATAGAATGGCCGAGATCACCGAATACGAGAACTTCACACTCATGATGTATCACTCTATTCTGGTAAGTCCTTAACTTAGGTGTTTTTCATTTGGTTTCTTCATTTGTACTTAGTTAAAAAGTTTCTCTAACTTGCTCTTTCCCTTGTAGAGCATTCAATATGCTCACTCATTTGCGGTTAAAGTCAAGGAGGTGAAAAAGGAGCTAACGTGCAAGACCAAAGAGTCTGCCAAACTCCTTTCTTCATTGAATCAGGCCGAGATGCGTGTCCACCAATTTATGGACAAGGCAAAAGCTGCCTAGGCTGCTCAAAATCTAGTTGAGGAAAAGGCCGAAGTTGTCGCCGAGGTTGTGAATGCTAAGGCCAAAGAAGCTGAAGCTAAGGAAGCCCAAGCCAAGGTTGATCTAAAAGAGGCCATTGCCTCAAAAGAACCCAAGATAAAGGCAGTTGATGAGAAAGCATATGCCGAGGGGCCCGCCGACGTTCGTGATGACTACAAAAACAGGTGAGTCTGGCCTGTAACAAGGGCCACTACCTTGGTTAGATGATAGCCCTGAAAAAGCTGTCCGTCCCTGAAGACTCCCTCCTACGCGATATTAGCTAGCTTACCTTTCTATTCCCTCTCTCTCCAACAGAGTCTGAAGAATAAGGTGATAAAGAAAATGCCGAGGTTGAAGCCGAGGTCATCGCTGGGGATAAGTCTCCCATTCTGAATGATCAAGTCCTAGACTTAACTCAGGATGAAGAGATGGAGGTCTCGAAAAATGCCTCTCCTAAGGCCAGTCCTAAGACCGAGGCCAAAACCACTGAGAAGAGTTTCGACAAAACATTGCAACACCACTGAGGTCGAGACCCTACCAACGGCCGAGGTTGACCATTCCAACACCACTGACAAAGACTTCAGTACTTAGATTTTTTTTTCCTGTTTGTACTTGTTTATTGAACAGTTGTAACTTTTTGAAAATTTGAACAATGACAGTTTTAATTTGGCCGATGTGCCGTCTCCTTTGTAGTTTGAACAAGTTTCTTCTGTGAATGCATGCTTCTTTTTTTCTAAGTGTTGAATGCTTCTCTGTGTGTATGCTTACTTCATTACTTCTGTATCTTGCATGTTTCCACACTTAGAATATCTTTGCAATTTTTTCAAGTATACCTAAATTGTGTAATCACTTCGGGTTAGAACACATCTGACATGTATCACCTCGGGTGCAGCCTTAGTTAGTCATCTCTGATCTACTTACTTAGAGTTCACCTTTTGCTATGATCTCGGCCAATGGGCACTTCAGAAACATTCTTTGAATGACCAACAAGTATTGTTACCTTACTTATACTTGCTGTCTTTTCTCAAGACTTCACCATTCCAACCCTTCCAAGTTTGGTAACCTGGTTGGTGATCTCGGGTAACAAACAATTCAAGTGTCCCTTATCTGGATACCTTGACTGATTCCAACTTGTTGAATTTTTTGAAAAATTCCAACAAGTGTCATGCCTATTCCTACTTCCTACCTCCTAATGTGAACCTAAGTACTACATGTGTTCACATTAAGCATGCAACTCCAATTTTTTGCTAAGGTCTAATTCAAACAAAGATTAGCCGAGGTTTTCTACCTTGGTTTCTCTGTTAATCTAACTAAATCAAACTTAGTTTAACTCTTTCATCATGGCAAGTTTAAGTTATTCATCATGTTTTATTCGAAAACATCGCCAACTTAGTTCAACTCTATCATAGGTAAGTTGGGTTCAACTTTGCCACATGATAAGTCTAAGTTATTCGTCATATTTTATTCAGAAACATTGCAAACTTAGTTCAACTTTACCATATGCTAAGTCTAAGTTATTCGTCATGTTTCATTCGGAAACATCGCTATAAGACTTAGTCAGTGCTATTGTACAAGTTTCTAAAAAAATCAGACTAGCATTTTATTAAAACTTTGGGTAATCAAATCATTACATAAATCTCAAAAACCAAAAACTAATGGTAGAAAAACTTCAAATTGCAAGTGTTCCAGGGTCTTGGTAACTCTTTGCCATCACTATCTTCTAGCCAATATGCTCAATTACCAACAATCGAGATGATTCTATAAGGCCTTTCCCAGTTTGGGCCAAGCTTGCCCTCCTTTGAATCCTTCTTATTGCCGACGAATTTTCTAAGGACGAGGTCTCCAACCTTGAACTTCCTTAGGTTGACCTTCTTGTTGTAAGCTGCTGCTGGTATACCCCCAGCCGGATTGCTGCTCTCTTTCTTCTTTCTTCCAACAGGTTTAGATCTCGGGCTAAGAATGCCTCGTTGGTCCCATTCTCCACTCCCTGGGTTTTGATTCTTGGGATGCCGACCCCCAATAGGATGACTGCTTCAATGTCATATGCCATAGCAAAAGGGGACTCCCTAGTTGATCTTCTCGGCGTAGTCTGATATGCCCACAGCACATTGGGTAATTCCTCCACACACTTGCCTTTGGTTGCTTCTAGCCTCCTCTTGATCCCATTCAAGATGGTTTTATTGGATGCTTCTGCCTGACCATTACTCTAGGAGAAACTAGGAGTAGAGTAATAGTTTTTAATCTTGTATTTTACACAAAGGCTCCTAATTGGCTTACTGTCAAACTGAGTGCCATTGTCTGCTATATTGGCCCTAGAGATCCCGAACTTGGTTATTATGTTCTTCCAGATGAAGTTCTTCACATCAATATCTCGAATCTTCGCGAGAGGTTCGGCCTCTACCCATTTTGTAAAGTAATCTGTGGCTAGTAACAAGATTTTTCTCTGTCCAGTTGCCTGGGGCAATAGTCCCACTAGGTCCATGCCCCACTGGGCAAACAATTAAGGGCTGGACACTGGGTTCAAATCTACTGCTGGCTGATGTATCAAAGATGCAAACCTTTGACACTTCTCACACTTTCTGACATAGGCTTCAGCATTCTTTTGCATGTATGGCCACCAGTATCCCTGGGATATGGCTATATGGGCAAGTGACCTACCCCTTGTATGGCTTCCACAAACTCATTCATGGATCTCATATAAAAAGTCCTCTACCTGAGAGGGATGCACACACCGGAGTAGAGGTCCAGTGAAGGATCTTCTGTACAGATGGCCTTTTGCTGACAGGCAAAACCTAGCCGACTTCAACTTGGTTTTGTATGCCTCTTTTCGGTCGTCTGGTAGTCTGCTCTCTTTGAGGAACACAACTATGGTGTCTATCCAGCTAGGACCCATTTCTACGCACATTGCTTTGTACTCCGTTATCAAAGGCTCTACACTTTGGCCTGACAAATAGTCAACCATATTGTCCTGGCTTCCCCTGATTTCATGGTGCTAGCTAGGTTAGCCAAGGCGTCAGTATGACTATTGTCATCTCAGCTAACCTGTTGTAGCCGGTAATCTTAGAACAGTGTGAGCATCCCGACAACCTCTATTACGTAGGCTATCATATTTTCATCTCGGGCTGCATACTCACCCGTTGCTTGATTTACAATAAGTTGGGAGTCACAAAAAACTACCACCTCATCGGCTTCCATTGCTGCTACTACTAGTTTTAGTACAACAATCAGTGCCTTATATTCTGCTTCTTTGTTTGAGGCCTTAAATCCCAAATGGATTGATTGTTTTGTCTTTCGCACATCGGGCGATACTAAAACCACTCATGTCCCCGCTCCTTGATGGTTTGAACTTCCATCAACAAATAGGCAGAAGGAATCGTCGATGTAGATGTCGCAGGGTTTTAGTTGCTCTACATTCTTCTATTTTGCTGGCGTGGGATCCTTTGGCCCCAATTGGGTTTCTTCTGGTTCCCCTGGACATCCTAAACACCGGGTCACCGAAACTCGGCGTAGGATGGCACCAGGGGTGAACTCGGCCACAAAGTTGGCCAGAACCTGGCCCTTGATTGTTGTTCTAGGCCTGAATTCCAAGTCATATTGGCCCAACATCATTGTCTATCTGGTTACTTTGCCTGTCAGATCTCTATGCTGCAACAGGGATTTCAAGGGATGCTCAGTTAGCACCATAATCTTGTGGGCTTGGAAATTGTGATTCAATGTTTTAGAAGCCATTACCAGGGCTAGTGTTAACTTCTCCAAGGGCAGGTCTTGGTTTCTACACTTGTTAGGGTTTTACTCACATAGTATCCCGTATTTTGTTCTCTTTCATCTTCTCAAATTACCACTGCACTCACTGCGTGGTCCGAAACTGCTAAGTATATGAACAACTTTTCTCCAGGTATTGGATTTGATAGAACTGGAGCTATTGTCAGGTATTTCTTCAAGTCGGCCAAGACAACTTCGCATTCTTCTGTCCACAAAAAATCTGTGGCCTTTTTTAATAAATTAAAGAATAGTTTACACTTATCAAAACTTCGGCTGATAAATCTGTTCAGAGATGCTGCCTTGCTGGTGTTTGGCTGACGTTGGGCTCTTCAAGTCAAAGATGGCCTTGATCTAATCTGGGCTTACCTCAATGCCCCTTCTGGTGACTAAGTATCCTAGGAACTTACCACACCCGACTCCAAATGCACATTTGGAGGCATTGAACCAAAGTCGATATGTTTTTAGGATATCAAAAACCTCTTGTAAGTCTACTAGATGATTCCTTGGTTCTTTGGTCTTCATGACCATGTCATTGATATAGACCTCTACTGTTTTACTAATCAGGTGCTTGAACATCTTGGTTACTAACCTTTAGTAAGTTGCTCCTGCATCCTTCAGCCTGAAAGGCATTACCTTGTAACAATAGAGTCCTTTCGGGGTGATGAATCTCGTCTTCTCTTCATTTGGGGCACACATTGCTATTTGGTGGTAGTCTCTGTATAGGTTCAAGAAACTCATCATTTCATGCCCTGAAGTTGCATCTACTAATTGATCAATCTTAAGCAGTGGGAAACTATCCTTCGGGCAAGCTTTATTCAGGTTGGTGAAGTCCACACAAACCCTTTACTTGTCGTTCTTATTTTTCACTACCACTGTGTTGGACAGCCAGGTAGGGTAGTTCACCTCCCGAATGGCCTGGGCTTCCAACAGCTTGTCCATTTCCTCCTCGACTGCCTCAACATGTATTAACGTTGGCCTCCTTGCCCGCTAGATGACAGGTTTAGTCGACCTGTCTACATTGAGCCTATGGCCAGTGACCTCAGGGTCAATACCAGTCATCTCGTAGGGCGTCTAGGCAAACACTTCTATGTGTGCTTGCAAGAAAGCCTCTAACTCCCTTTCCTTCTCCTTGGCTAAGACTAAGCCGAGAAGGAAGAAGTGCTCTCCATCATCTTCTTGGACCATAATCTTCTTCAAAGCTTCCTCACTCTTGTCGGTTGGTTCTTTGCCGACATCATCCAGGATCTCCATGTCCTCGTCTTCAATTTCTACTATTTCTGCTTCTCGCACATTGCAGGTGGACTTCATTGCTACCATGGAGCAATTTTTTGCTTCCACTTGATCCCCTTTAACTTCCTTAATCCCTTGTTTAGTTGGAAATCGCAACAGTTGGTGCAACGTTGAGGGAACAGCCCTCATTGCGTGCAACCACGGTTTTCCCAAAATGACATTGTAAAGTGTAGGGGTATCAATCACTGTAAATTCTGTGTTTACCTTTTTGGTGCCTGCCTGTACCTCCAAATTCGTGGCTACTAGAGACCATGTCGGCATTCCGTTGAATCCAATCATCGGGCTATTGAATTGTTCCAAATTATCTAGGTGAAGGCCAAACTCCTTGTAGCATCTGAGATACATAATGTCACAAGAACTGCCTTGATCAACCAGTATGCGGCACACCTAGCACTCTCTAATCTTCAGCGTTATCACTAGGGCATCGTTGTGTGGATGTTGCACCATATCTAGGTCTGCCTCAGTAAAAGAGACCATTGGTCCCTGGTACTTATTCGTCCTAGGCTTCTTTTGTTAGATCTGATACACATGTTACATGTAACTCACTCTCTAAGTCTCCCCTCATACATCATTCTCATTCACCTTCGAAAGAATCACATTGATCACTCGAAGTCCATCTGTTTGCTGCGATGGTGGTAGCGGTGGTGAAAGTGGTGGTGCCGGTGCTTGGGGTAGCCTTGTTTGCTTTTCCGTTGTCCTGACCTCATCTACTAGGTCTTTCAGGTGACCCTGTCTAACCAAATCCTCCAAGTGTGTCTTCAGAGCCTTACATCCTTGAGTCAAGTGCCTATCCTCATTATGATAAGCGCAATGCTTCCCAAGGCTCCTTTCCGTAAACTCGCCAGGGATCTTCTCTAGTGCTCTGTAAAATGGTTGGTTTCTGATCCTTTCCAGAACTTTGTAGACCAGGATTCTGAATACAGTGGTGATTGCCTGCGTAGCCCTCAACCTTGTTTCCTACCTATTAAAACCAGAGTTACCTCGGCCTCGTTTGGGCTAGTCGTTTCTCTTCTCCTGCTTTGGTGTCTTTGTCCCCTGCGTGTCCTTTTCTGCTTTGGCATACTTCTCGATTCATGCGATGAGCTCCTCTATACTTTTTGGTAGAGTTTTTGGCAACGATTTCTAAAGAGGGCCTTCATCATCCAAGTCGTTTTTAAAAGACACGATTGCCAGTTCCTAGTTACAAGCAGGAATTCGGTTGAACACCTCGTAATGCCTCTTGGCATATGCCCTGGGGCTTTCACCCTCACTAATGTTCAAATCCAGTAGAGAGTCTACTGTTAGTGGTTGTAACTTGTTTGTAACAAACCTGACCACAAACATCTCGACCAGGCCTTCCCAACTTTTCACAATTCCTTTCGATAACTTGTAGAACCAATCCGATGCGATTTCCTAAAAGGATAAGGGGAACACCTTGCATAGCAACTGCTCATTCCTGCTATACAAAGCCATTGAATTTAATTATAAGCCGATATGAAAGTTTAGATCAGATTTACCTTCATAAATTTGACTTACCGTCATAAATCTGGAACCTCGACATACCTTTTTGGGGCCTCAAACCTATCTAACTCCATTGAGAATGGCGTTCTCGGCTTGACCAGGGATGTGACCTCGATGTTGAGTCGCTCCCTCTAGAGGTAGTCTTTTAGATCCTCCTTTGTTCGATCGGGAGCTCGGCTATCAATAAATTTCAGCCTTTTTATCTCGCTGCTCCCAGTGTCATTGCGTGTCCTCTTGGACTTCTTTTCATTTACTGTATCAAAACACAGGCCTTTTCCTTGGACATGCCGAGGTTCTCTAACATAAGTTTCCCTTGGTACGAGGCGTCTTTTGCGACTCACCTCTTACTGACTCTGCTCGCCTAACATCCCATAAAGGCCGATATGAGCGCTCCTTTTCCTTGCCATGTCTTGGGACTCTCGATTGTTTTTCGCCCCCATTTTTGGCGCCATCTTTGTCATTGGTACCTGGGTGTCTCAGAACGGAATTGTGGTTGCATCACGTTGTTTTGCATTACGAAATTGACAACCAACTGTAGGTCTGCCAACTTGTTCACTATTCCTTTCATCTCGCCTTCTCTCCTCAAGTAGCTATCCTTCCATACTTGAAGGTTGCTTTCATTGTAATACTCATCTCAGCCAGTTTTCCTCGAGGCGTTACCCTCTTTGCCGACGTCCTTCTCTCCAGGATTCGGATCCTGTGCTCCTTCATTACAGTTTTCTCCTCCGGCATTAGGATCTACATACTGACCATTTTCACTGTGGATGTCGTCCCCAATCTTTTCTTCCTGTCCGCCGTTGGCCATATACTTTGCTTAAGTTCCCACAGACAGCGCCAAATTATGGGTGTTGATTTTTTACCATACAACTAAATGAGGAACTCAATTGGAGAACACTGACAGAATAGATTAAGCCCAACAACCTGCATAAGAAGATGAGAATCTGGCGATGGTTCGTCTACCCAGGGACACTCCGACAATCAAGTCAATAATCAATATCTCTCAGAGATAGCAAATTGTGCTTAAACTCATAAGAAAGTATTTACCTCAGACCCACGAGGGCGCCCTGCTTTTATAACCAGTAGTGACCTGATCCCTTTAGAAGCCTCACTCCAATGGACTCAAGCTTAGTGCTAATCCTGGACCTTCAGCTAGATAGAGATAAACTCTCCTTGAGCCTTATCCAGACTGAGATCTTCTCCTGTTCTAGGACTCTAGTTCCTTATCTGTTTATCTTAGATTTCGCCATCTTCACAAATAACCTCGGTCTATTCGAGATCATCTCAGCAGCGTAACCAAACCACTTGGCACCTTGGCTGATATTTCGGCGTCACCTTTGCCACGTGTTGCCATTCACAAAATACTTTCCCACAGTTTGGTTATAGAATTTCTAAAATTTTTGGACAAACAAGATAAATGTATACTAGAGGCAAGACAACCATACTCGAAATAGCGTGAAATTTAATTGACACATGGAAAATGTTGTAAGGATTAAGATCTATTTCTTCCTTATGGACCTTGATTGATTTTATGTTAATTCCAATATTTAAACCTTTAATTTCGTGTTTTTGCGGCTTTGACAAAATTTAAACCGTCAATCACGGGTTGGATTGACATGTACTAAAAAAGTGCACTTTTTGACTTATTGGTGGGTTTGGGTTGGGTTTGATGTGATGTGTTAGAGAGGTGATGTGATTTAAATAGGATGATGTGACTTAAATAAGATAGTGACTTTTTGACTTTTTGACTTATTTAGATGATGCCAAACCAAGCCTAAATAATTTCAATTTGGGCTAAATTTTTTTTTTTTTTTTTCAAATGTTTATTTTTCTCTCTATTATCCAAATTTAAGCCAAACTCAAATTTGTCATTTTTGGTATTTTTTTTCCCTTTGATTTTGTTGCATTAACTCCGTTTGGCAAGGGCTCATTGGGCTCATGAGCCACAAAAGACAAAATAGGCTCATGAGCCACAACAGACAAAACATCACATCCAACCCCATAATCATTACACTATTCTCTCACAAAAAAAGTCAAAAAAGTCAAAAAGTCAAGAGTCCTTCCCAAACCAAGCTTTTGAGTCTAGGCTTATATAGCCAAAAAAATCAAAAAGCCAAAAAGCCAGTCCACTTCCCAAACGGAGGCTAAGGAACTGCCTTTATTCATATGTTTCCTAGTAAGGTCAGGCTTTAGATATTATAACCCTCTATGCCTCTTCAGTTGATATTGATTAATACAATTGATATGGTAGTATTACATATACCAATTAGTATACTAATAAAATTATGACATTGTCATTTTGAAATTATGATCTAACTTATTATACAAATTACAAAAATTTAAAACCTTTAAAATTATATCATATTATTTGCTAGTATACTAATTGATATACCAATTAGTGCATATAACATTATTCCAATTAAATTTGAGTTGTATTTTGAAATTTTTTAGATTTATTTTTTAAAAATATTTTAAAAAATTCCTAATTTTATTATTTTAGGGTAAATATTTATTTATTTATTTTAATGTGCATTTCATTTCATACATTTGTGTGCTATATTTTTTTTAAAATATTTTAAATATTTAAAAAAATTAAAATTTTATTTTTGTATGTTAAATAAATAATTTTTATTTTATTTATAAATATATTTTAAAATATTTAAATTTTCGAGTAATTGTGATATATGACCCTCACACATATATGACCCTCACAACCCCCACTCTCATTCCAATCACTTATAATGTGGGTCGACACATACATGAGTGGACCCCACACACACATTAATGGCCAAGATCAAATTGGGGGCATGGAATCCCCAAAAAAGAGGGTCCCAAACATTTCTCAAGATTTGAGTGTAAAGTTGTATTTTGAGTCTAAAATATTAAAAAACTTAAAATATTTACAAAATAAAATAAAATATTTAAATAAAAATTATATATTTAAAATAAAAATAAAAATTTCTTAATTTTTTTAAAATATTTTAAAAAATAAATTCAAAAAATTTCAAAATACAATTCAAAATTTAAAAACCCAAAACTCAAAATACAACTCAAAACTATTTTTAAAACTCAAAACTCTTTTTAAAATTCAAAATTAAAAAATTATTTTCAAAATACTTTTCAAAACTCATAACTAAACAAATTTTCTGTTTCCAAAACTTGATTCACAATTCCATACTTAAATTAAAGATTTACACTTAAATCATAATTTTAAAATTAAATCAAACGAAACTAAGAAGTTTTTTTTTATTCTTTTGGAATACATCCTCCTCGTGATAACTTATTATAAAAAGAAAAATGTTTTGCATCTTGAATCTGGGATGCCCCGAATCCCCCTAAGCCCAAAACGACATCGTTTTAGGCTTAGGCCTTTTTTTTTTTTTTTTTTTTTTGCCATTTTCGACGCAGAGGAAGAAGAGGGAGAGAGAGAGAGAGAGGCGTCGTCTCGCCGTCCGATCGATCGCCGCCGTCATTGCTGTCGCTGTCAGCCATCACTCGGCTCGCCTCGGCCCGGCCTCCGCCCCTGCCTCATCCCCGAGTTTATTGGCCCCCTCCCCTCCCCTCCACCTCCTTCTCTTCCTCCCCTCCCCCTCCCCCTCCCCTTCCCCTGTCTTCGTCTTCGTCTTCTGCTGGAAAAAAAAAAAATTAAAACCACGAAACGACGTCGTTTCATGGTTTCGGGGGACTCAGGGCCTCCGAATTCGAGGTCCGAATCACAGCTCTTATAAAAATTTGTCTAGGGAGGAGGAGAAAGTGACCTTGGGCCTCGTTGGTCAACATATTATTTTAATAATTTTTTGATTTTTTAGTTAAAATATAAGGTGAAAAAATTAATATATTTGGGATAATTTTTTGATTTTTTATGAAAAGATATACAAAAAGTAAAAGAAAAAAAAAAGAATTTTTAATTTTTTGATATAAATTGTTAACTTTTTAATTTTTTTTAATGATCTTTTGACTTTTAAATTAAAAAGTAATATTACCAAATGAGACCTTAGTCTTCAAATTTATACATGGTCTCCCTCTAAAGTTGGAGTTTGGAAATGTTTTTGGGGGTGTTTTTGCTTTAATTATATTATTCACTTAATCAAATTTAAATTTGTACTAGATAATAATTTATAAGGGGAGGATTCACTGACATACGGTCCGTTTTGATTATTTAAATCATTCATTTTGTTAAATAATTTGTGCATTTTAATTTTATACTGTTAGTCACAGAAAAATAGATGACATGTTTTAAAAAATAAAATATCGATTTTTTCAGTAACAAATGCGATAATTATAATTATCGGATCGATTTAATTTTCTTTGTATAAATGAAATACATAAAATATTTATCAAAATAAACAATTAGAATCATCAAAAATAGAATTTGCGGTGAGCGTATAGATCCAAATTGGGCCCTTCAGATTATGAACCGGAGGTAATCTGCCTCGAATTTATAATATTATTATGTATTCAGTTAACCAATTGCAAACTTTTTTTTTTCAATTTGTTTGTTTTCTGTACTTCTCTCTTTACTTTCTTTACACCACGTATCTCTAATTTTGTATTGGAAAGAAAAAAAAAAAGACAAATGAAAGAAATGAGACTTGAACTTTAAACTTTAATTCAATTAAAGAAGACTCTTATATTTGAGTATAGCACACTAGATAATAAATATTTTATTTTATTTTATTTTATTTTTATTTATTTAAATTGCACAATTATTACGGTAGCGTTTGGTAACGTTTACGTTTTTTTAGTTTATGTTTATAAAAATTTTATAAATTGATTTTTGTTTATTTTTAGAAAAATATAAATTATAAACGCGTTTGGTTTGAACAAAATGCTTAAAAAAAATTTAAAAACATAAACTAAAAAATATGTTTGTTCAGATTTAAAATATTTATATTTATTTTTATTATTTATGACAATGGGATCACACACATTATAATTGAAAAAAAATTAAAAAAATAATTGAAAAAAATTTAATTGGAAAAAAATTAATTGAAAAAAAATGAAAAAAAAAAATGGGAGACCTATTTATAAATTCTTTTTCAGACACTTATATTAGGTTAAGTCCTGTGTAATTTCTTATAGAGTTTCAAATCCTATTTACATAGGAATGTATTCCACAAGATCTTACATAAACGTAACGTGACGTGACATTTACATAAACGTAACGTGACGTGACACTTACATAAACGTAACGTAACGTGACACTTACCTGTACATAACGTAACGTGACACCTATATAAACGTAACGTAACGTAACATGACGCCTACGTAAATGTAACATGACACTTACATAAACGTAACGTAACGTGTCACGTTACATTTCGCCAACTTAATGAGTTTTTATTTTTTTAAATTGAATGTGAAAATGTTGCTGGCTTATGTTGGTGTCACGTTACGTTTCATATAAATATGATCCATGGTAATATTCAATTTCCTATGTAAGAAATTGAATGTTGCCATAAATCATAGGTATCACGTTACATTTATGTAGGTGTCACGTTACGTTTATATAGATATGATCTATGGTAACATTCAATTTCCTATAGGAAATTGAATGTTACCATAGATTATATGTGTCACATTACGTTTATGTAAGTATCATGTTACGTTACGTTTATGTAGATATGTCACGTTACGTTTATATAGGTGTCACGTTACGTTACATTTATATAGATATGATCTATGGTAACATTCAATTTCCTATATATGGTTTTATTATTATTTATGATATTAACAACTAATATTGAGGGTAAATGTGTCAACAAATTTCCCACAGGACTTATAAGAATATAAGTTTTTTAGTAAGACCATATGTAGTATAAGTCTCCCTAATAGGACTTATAAATAATTTTCTGAAAAAAAATTAATTGGGAAAAAATATTATTTGAAAAAAAAATTGAAAACTGAAATCGTAAACTCATTTTTTGAATTTATGTTTTTTCCTCAAATTTATAAACTGAGACAATCATTTATAAATCAAAAAAAAATTATCAAATAAGTTTTTATGACAATTTTTTAAATTTTTGTAAATATAAACTCAAAACTCAAAACGGAATGATTACCAAACAAACCGTACATGTATCAATTGTTAATTGATATAAAAAAACAATCTTTACACAATCGTGTGTAACTTATTTTATTTTACCACATTTTTTATTTTTAAATAATAGATGGTAAACTGGGCCGGCTCTGGGGTGAGGCGACTAAGGCGGTCGCCTCGGACCTCCAATTTTGAACAAAATTTAGGGCTCATAATTAGGAAATTATATCATATTGTGTTATTTCATAATTACTTCAATACTAGCTCAATTCATTTATTATCACGTTATCGTATGGTATTATTTTGATTTGTGTCCGATTAATATTTAATGTGAAAACTTTAACTTTTAGTTAAAATTAATTTAACAAGTGTATGGAGAGATTAAAATTTTTACCATAAGTTCAATTTTATAAAAATTTATTTCCACTAAATGAAATTATTCATAAAATGTTTGATTTTAATTCAATTGCATTTTTCTAATTAAAAAAATTGTTCCTTATTACTATATTTTTTTACTAGAATGACTTTAAAATAGGTAATAAAAATATATATATCTTAAATGAAAAAAAAAGATATTAGCCTTAATTATTATTTTACATACTTTTTTTTTATTCAGTTTGATGGAGTTAAATAAAAGATTAAAAAATTATCATGACTTCCCTTAGTAAACATTAAAATATATAATTAATAATTCATATTATTCAGTCGTGTCATACTTTGATTCATATTAAAAAATAATTAACCTTAACTTGCTAATTTTATATATTGCTTGAGTTGTGTAAAAAATTCGCATCCTTACCCCCAATTAATTTTAGTTCTTATAGCATTGGTAATCTAAAAAATAAAAATTCGATTCAACTAATTGAAGTTCAACTGTTATATATATATATATATATATATATATTTGTTATTTAAATTTTGTTAAATTGTAATGCAATAGAAATAAATTTTTATCCTTTTATCTAAACAATTTTTTTTTTTTTTTTTTAGATAATGATATATGAAGGGTCCAATTTAAAAAATTCGCCTTAGGCCCCTAATAAGGGCTGGTTTGGCAAGTTTCAAAAAAGTCAAAAAGTCACTATTCTATTTAAAAAGTCAAAGATTCCTTTTCTCTCTTTTTTTTTGCCCGTCGTTATATAAAAAAAAAAAAAAAAAAACATGTGTTTTTTTTTTTTACCTTTTTTTTTTTTTATTTTAAAAGTTACTAAATTAGCATGTTCCCAAACGAGGCCTAAGTCACATCATCTTATTTAAATCATATCACCTCTCTAACACATCATTTCAAACGGAATTGAGGTGGCTGCTGGTCTGATGTGCCTGGCCCCACCTTCTTTTCCTTTCAAAAATTTTTTTTTTTTAATTTGATAATATATTCATCAATATAACAAATCATCAAGTATAACATACTTAAAAATCAAGTTTCGATACATTTGTATTCAAAAAATAAATAACAATTGTAATTTAAAATATTAAACTAAATACAAATGTGAGTGGATGAATGTATAAACGATCCCGTTATAATTTTTTTTTTAAGTATGTTGTATGATGATGTATTCTAAAAATGCGATTATCAATATTTAAAAAAAATACCCCTAAAATATAATTAATGCCACATTTCAAACCCAACCCAAATCTAACCCATATTTCATAAAAAGTGAAAAAGTGCACTTATTTAGATCATCCCAAACAAATCCTAAGTCAGGGCCGGCCCTGATGATGAATATGTTATTATAAATGAATTATACTTATTTGAAGGTAAATACAATAAAATAAAAATATTATCATTATCAAATCAACTTAATTTTTTTTTAAATAAATAATATATACAAAAAGTTTAATAAAATAAATAATTTAAATTATGTAACCTAAATTAGATTTAAACTTGAGATTTTTAGAGGATTGATGAGCCATATAGCACATTGGCGTATAAAAGTCTGTCACCAGTCTTGAAAATGAGTAATTATTCTGTTTTTAGAAATTTTAATTACGCTATATGTCATTTTAATTCTATTGATCGCTTCATATAATATAATATAATATAATATAATATATATATATATATATTCAGCTAATAAAATTATAAAAAAAGTAACATGGTAAGATATGAGACCCACCTAATAATTTTTCGTTGGAAGAAGAGAGGGAGAGAGAGAGAGAGAGAGCAGCCGACAATGAGCATCTTCTATATCATGGGTATTCGCCCGCGGGTCATGCGAGACACAGATCAAGAGAGAGAAGAGAGAGATTCATTAGTTTTATTTCAGAACCAAAGAAAGAAACACGAGAGAGAGAGAGAGAGAGAGGGGCTGAAGGTGTTCCCTGCTCTCGTGCTGTGGGGTTGTCCCCGGGCCACCCGCCACCCCTCGTGTCAGCGCTACACACGCGGCTTTTCTCACTCCCACACACATTACCACCATCACCATCTTCATATCTACTTTGGATTTTGCGGTCAAACCATGTTCTACTTCTATATTATGATCATCATGTTATAAGTTACAACATAAACCAAAACTATACTATAATACTGGGGTGTGTTTCAATTCCAGACACACACATATATATGCGAGACTCACTTTTGGAGGTCACACAAGGGTGCGGAGGGTGATCGTGCCTCAAAAAATATATATATATATATATAATTAAAATATTTAAAATAATTAAAATTATAAGAATTTGTATTTTTAAACGTATTTTTACATTTTATAATGATAATCGTAGATTTATTGCTGAACTCAAATGCATGTGAGTAATTTTAATAAAATTTTGATAAAATATTTAAGACTTCTATCTTTTTTGATATTTTTTTTTATTGATTCAGGTGGTATGATTAATTTCTATTTTGTTAACTTTTCGTGGACAGAAAGATAAGTAAGCAAAATAAATATAGGGTTAGATTTATTTCATGTTTACATCTTAATATAGGAAAATTTGAGAAGTTTGTGGGTTTATCAAAGGTCTTATTTTGATAATTTAAATTGTTTAATTTATGAGACCTTTAGGGTGTGTTTGTTTGGACGGACTGGATAAAGGGGGATTGTAATCCATCGGGCTGTTAGTCCCGGGATACATTGTCCCGGGACTATTTGATTGGATTAGATTTGTATCCTATGTTTGTTTAGTCATGGGATTGAATGTCTGGATTGGATTATTTTTAGTAAATCCAATGTTTGGTTAGACGGACTAGATAAGGACAAATGTTCAAAAGACTATTTTACCCTTATAATCTATAATTTATAATTTAACAACACTAAAAAAATTTAATTTATAAGGCCACAATTTTTAATTTATTATTTTTAATTAAATTAAATTTATAATTTATAATGTATTTTTTTATTTAATATATAATTTTAAATAACGACAATAAAAAAATAATTTTATTTAATATATAAATTAAAAATTTTTATTAATTTATAAGGCCATAATTTATAATTTATTATTTTTAAATAAATTTAATTTATAATTTATAATTTTTATTTAATATATAATTTTAAATTAACAATACTAAAAAAAATCTATTTAATATGTAAATTTAATTTTTTAACAACACTAAAAAAATTTAATTTATAAGGCCATAATTTATGATTTATTATTTTTAATTAAATTTAATTTATAATTTATAATTTATAATTAAAATTTTTTATTTAATATATAGTTTTAAATTAACAACACCAAAAAATAATTTATAAATGTTCGAAAGACTATTTTATCCTTTTTTAATTGTTTACTAAGTAATAACATGGAGGGTAAAATGGACATTTCACAAAATAATCCCATGGGATACCAATCCCATGGTTTCTATCCCACACTCCCCCATGGGATAGGATAGTCCCACATTTGTGGGACTAATAGTCCGGGGGGACTATTAGTCCGGAATAAAATTTTTCAAACAAACAATGGACTATTAGTCCGGTGAGACTAATAGTCCAATCCCACCCTCTTATCCCTCAAAACAAACATACTCTTAGGCCATGTTTGTTTGGGTGGACTAGATTAGCATTCCCATGACTAATAGTCCTAGGACTACAAATCCGTTGGATTATGTATCCTATCTTAACTAATAGTCAAGTTTAAAATAATTAGTCCGTACTTTAATTGTTTAACCAAACATCGGATTAATAATTTTATTGGACTATTAGTCCAATCCCAAGCTCATGTCTACCCAAACAAACATGGCTTTAGGGTGTGTTTGATTGGGGGGATAAGGGGGAGATTATTTACTGTGTGGACTGTAATTCGGAAGAAGCATTCAATCCGCCGTTTGTTTTTTTTTAGTCCGCCGGACATGGAGTCCGGCCGGACTCCTTATCCCCCATATGGGAGACTATTGTGTCCTAGGAGGGGTGTGGGACAATTTTGAGGGGATAATCCACTGTTGGGATTAGGTGGTAAAATGATCATTTTGACCCTCTACTATTTATTTATGTATTATATTTAGTAAAATTCAATAAAATTTAAATGTCTCAATTTAAAAATAAAATAATTTTATTTAACTTTTTATTGATGTTTTATTTATTTAATTTTTTTAAATAATTTTTTATAGATATTTTGTTGATGTTTTATTTTAAAATTTTGTTTACATTTTATTTAATTTCATTATTTAAATTTTAATAGATGTTTTATTTAATTTCGATGCTTAATTATTATTATTTTTTTAAAAAAATTTATTTAAAATTTTAATTAAAAAATAACATATATTTTTATTGATATTTTATTTTATTTTTTTTAAAAAAATAAATTTATTTAATTGTGTAAAAAATAAAATAAATTTTTTTTATTTAATCTAGATAAAAATAATTAAAATATTAAAGATATGTTTAATATTGCTATTATTTAATAAACTATTGAAAAATGGTAAAATAGTCTTTTGGTCATTTATTCTATCCAGTCCGTCTAACCAAACATTAGATTCACTAAAAATAATCATTTCCAGATATCTAATCCCATGAAAAAACAAACACATGATACATATCCAATTCAACCAAATAGTCTGGGGGATTCACAGTCCCAGGACTCAAATCTAATGGATTCTAATCCCCCCTTATTATAATCCCTCCTTATCTAGTCCGTCCAATCAAACACACCTTGGGACTATTTACTCCTTTTGTCGTTTGATTGGGAGGATTAGAGAGGGATTATTTACTATTTGGATTATAATCCATTAGGACCAAATAGTCCGGCGTTTGTTTTTTTTTTTAGTCCGTCGAACGTGGAGTTCAACCGAACTCCTTATCCCCCATATGTGGGATTATACTGTCGGGTCGGGGGAGTGTGTGGGACAATTTTCATAGGATTATTTACTGTTGGATTAGGTGGTAAAATGACCATTTTGACTCTCTACTATTTAATTATATATTATATTCAATAAAATTCAATAAAATTTAAATGTATCAATTTAAAAATAAAATATTTTTATTTAACTTTTTATTGATGTTTTATTTATTTAATTTTTTAAATTAATTTTTTATAGATATTTTATTTAATTGCATTATTTAAATTTTAATAGATGCTTTATTTAATTTCATTATTTAATTATTATTATTTTTTAAAATAAATTTATTTAAAATTTTAATTAAAAAAATAACACATATTTTTATTGATATTTTATATATTTAATTAAAAAAATAAATTTATTAATTGTGTAAAAAATAAAATAAAATAAATTTTTATTTAATCTAGCTAAAAATAATTAAAATATTAAAGATATGTTTAATATTGTTATTACTTAGTAAACAATTAAAAAAGGGTAAAATAATCTTTTACTTATTTTTCCTTATCCAATCCGTCCAATCAAACATACCCTCAATGTATATCATCCATGAAAAAAAGTAGATCGATAACCATAATATATTCATTTTGTCGTGTTCATCTCTAAAAAGTTAGATGATTTATTTTCAAAAATATATTTGTTATCAATTTTTTCAAAGATAAATATGATAAAATAAAAATGTTTCGATTTTTTAATCAAACGAATTTTTTTATGAATCATATACATTGAAGGCTTTACAAAATGAACAATTTAAATCACTGAAACATGATTCGTGGTTCTCACGTTGAGATATAAATATGAGATAAACCCAATCCTATAAATAGTGTGGAGTATTACTCAAAAACCACCAAATAACCTCTCCAATATAAAGTCCTCTTAACAAGTACTCCTAAGGCACAAAAATAAAAGACAAAAAGAGAAGAATTAAAGAAATTTGTTATTGTTGTATTTTTTGAGCAATTTCATATGATTTTTATAGTTGATTTAAATTAGTTATTAAAATATACATAAATCGAATTTATTAAGATACCTTTTGCAAATTTTTGATGGATTTTTTTTTTTTTTTGATTAGCAAACAAAGAACTATATTGATAGTAAACACAATTACATCAATAAAAAGATTGTATGCAAAAGCGTCATAGCAAAGCAAATTTTCGATGGATAACATAATTAATTTGTTCTACTGTTTTTTGTGATGTAGTTGGGTCAATTTAAAATTTGATCAACTTTAGTTTTTTTTTTTTTGTAAAAAAAATTTCTCTAAATGCAATCGTAATTAGTATAGCCAATAATATTTTATAAATAATTCATACATTTAGTAAACAATCATCTATTACTATTAATTTTTATTTTTATTTTAATTTTTATTTTGGGATAAAACTTGATTTTTAAACTATTAAAATTAAATTTTAGCATTGCCTGACTCGAATGGAATTAAGTGAAATGTTATTCCTTAATCTCTTTATAGAATGCTTATTTACTAACAATAGTGAATACAACAATGATTCATCCCACTAATTTGGGAGCATTAATTGAGCACTAATGAGATGAAAATTTAAAAAAAAAAAAAAAAAAAAAAAACTTAAGGTCAAAACATCACATCAATGAGTGAAGTTCACCCCCTAGAGCTCCTTTAGAGCTCCCAAGCATTTTTCATAGTGAATAATGATTCCATATAAGAAAAAAAAAAAAATTCTCATTTCTTTAATTAACTTAGGTCTCGTTTGAGAACATACTATTTTAGTAATATTTTGGCTTTTATGAAAAAATTTACAAAAAAATAAAAAAAATAATATGATAAGTTATAATAACTTTTTAATTAAAATATATAATTCACAAACGAGGCATTAGTCTCCTAATACATTGTAGTCTTTGAAGGCATAAAATATAAATAAATAAATATGAAGGCATAATAGGATTCACAACCTAACAGCACACAAATGAGTTTTCAAATTGTATGTCATGAAGATATATAGGAAGAATAAAGGGTTATTTATACAAAGACTCAAAAATTATTGAAAAGTATTATTTTGACTCTCTAAACTATAAAAGTATATAAATAGATCTATTAAACTATTAAAAAGTATCACTTTGATCTCTTAAACTATAAAAATATATAAATAGACCCTCTAAATTACAAAAATGTATCAATTGAACTCCTTGATGGAAGGAGTTAAAAGTGAAGCATGTCAATAGTTTAGAGATTCATTTATATACTTTTATAGTTTAGGAGGCAAAACGATACTTCTTAATAGTTTAAAAGATCTATTTGTATGTTTGTATAATTCAGAGAGTCAAAATAATATTTTTTAATAATTTAAGAAGGTTCTATATAAATAACCAAGAGTAAAAGTAAAAGGAACAATTATTACTTAACTGTCTTTAAATTTATATGTGATGTACTCAATTTGTACTTCCACTAACTATTCTCATCTTTTAATTAACAATGGTATGTATACTTTCTTAATTGTCAATTATATGTTATGAGGCAACCAATGCGTATATATAATTGACGATAATAAACTGAGAGCATTTTAAACACTTTATTATTGGTTGACTACATGATTTTGTAAGATCAAAGCATTATTATCTATATGCTTACCTCAATGATTTCAATTATTGCATGTAATAGAATAGATACAACTTTTTGTGTTCTAATAATTAATATCACTTGTCTCCTTGCCTATGAACTTTTAGATTTTTCCGTGACTTTTCTTTATGAATTGAAAAATTAAGGGCAAGTTTGGGATCTTTTAAAAAAGATAAAAAGTTACTCAAAAAGTTAAAAAGTTAACACTATTCACCAAAAGTCAACAATTACCGCTGCACAACTCTCAATTCGAATTTTTTCTTACAAATCAATTTTTACAATTTTTTATTACATATTTTTTCATAAAAAGTCAAAAAGTTAACCCAAACATCCATATTTTCAACCTCAATTTTTTAGTCCAAAAAAACAAAAAGTACACTTATTTAAGATACCCCAAATAACCCCTAAGCTTGTTCCAAACAAAGTGAACTGTCAAAATTCTGTCGACCTTTGTTAATTGGAATTATATATATCAATTTTTTCCACCAACATACCTTCCAATATTTACAAATATAAAATATAATTACATATATATATATATATTTTTTTTTTATCACAGTTAGTTGCTTGTTCACGAAAGCACCACTTAGTCTTTTAGGTTATTGTACTCTTCCACCAAAAAGCACCCATACTTTTTACTCTTCCCTATGTATGAACCTGTTCTTATTCTTAGAGCATCTCTAATGGAACTCTTATATTTTTTCCTTACTTATTTTAAGAGGTTTGATAGTTCTTGTACACTTTCAATAGCTTCCTTAAACATTCTCCTAAAGTAAAAATTACTATAGTGCCTCCTTATTTATGAGGAGTCGCTGTAACACCCTTATATATATATATACCCTTATATATATATATATATTGATTTTATTTTGTTTAGGAACTGTAGTACGCATTTATGATTGTAAATTTATTGACAAAAAAATGTTTAAGACTCTTGAAGCGTCACCCTAAAATGACTCACAATGGCATAAATTACATATCATTAATTTGTCTATGAATCAACCCAATCTTATGTCATGTCAATATAAATAAATTTAAGAGTAATGATTTAAAAGCTTCTGTCATTACTCTTTAACTAATCTAGTTCGACTATCCTCCCTTAAATAGGAGTCGAATTTGGCGTGCTTGTAACTCTTTTTATTAAAATTTCATCTATTAATCCAGAACTCCATTAATTTCTTAACAGATTAGTATTCATATATGTAACATCAAAACACACCATATAATAGACTATATAATTGTGATTAACTATAAAAATCAAATTAGTTGTGGATAGTGTCGCCACATATGAAAGTGTGCATGCATTTAATATTTATTTTTTCTCATTCTCTTATAGAAGCAGGGTTGTTGTTGTGCCAAGGTACAATAGTAACAGTTTTGCCTCATTTTGAGATTTGTTATGGACTTATTTTTAAAATTCGAATCGTTCATTTTGTAGAGCTCATTAAGTACTTCAAGCATGTCAAAAATCATATTAGCGATAACCATGTGATCAGATTGCATATTTTTTACCACATGATTACCAATATCCGATTAATATGATTTTTGACATACTTGAAGTACTCGACGAGGCTTACAAAATGAATGGTTTGGATCACAAAAATAAGTTCATAATGAACCTCAAATTGAAATATGATAATTACTCATATGCCCTTGACACAACAGCAACCCTCTTCCTTCTTTTATATGCTCTATGTGATATTGTTTAATGTAAAAAATAAAGTATGCTAAAATCTATATCTATAAATAAATTAGGGTTAAATTAATTTCATCCCCTTATGATTTGGAGTTAGAGCACTTTAACCTCTTATAGTTCAAATACAGTCATAAAGTCTCCATGTGATTTTGAATCAAAATGAAACCGTTAACTATAAATGTAAAATGACTATAATACTCTCAAACATTTTTTTTCTTCTATTTCTTCTCTCATACACATAATTTATAATGTCTAAAATTAATTTAATTAAATCACAATTAATTATAAATTATAGTTTTTTTATTGTAATTCTTAAATTTATATTCTAATTTTAATTTAATTATATTTTAGATCACAATTAATTTTGAATTTTGAATTATTTATTATAATTTCTAATTTTAATAATCATATTTTATATTACATTTAATCCAAAATTCTTAATTATTTATTATAGTTCCTAACATGTTAATCTAATTTTAATTTAATTATATTTTAAATCATTTTTAATTATATTTTATATTTTAGATCAATTCTTAATTATATTTTAATTTAATTAAGATATCTTTTTATTGTATTAATTTCAATTTAATTTTTTCGAAGACTAAACCCACTCTCAAAATTAGTGTGTGTAAGGCCATCTTCAACAGTATGCCAAATCCATTACTAAATTCGAATTTGGTAAAAAATATCTTTTTTTTTTTAACTCAAATGGTCTCATCAAACAGATATCAAATTGAGAATATCAAATATATTTCACCAAAATGAGGATGTTTGGCAGCTTTCAACATTTTACTATGTATAGTCATTGAGTATTAGACCCATCAAATGACCGGCCAAATGTTTGGTCGGATGTTCACCCGGTCATCCTCTTAGTTAAAAAATTCTCACAACATAGTTGAGAGAAGTATAACAGAGGCAAATGCATTGCATTCTGTGTTCAAAGCACCAAAAAACACCATAAAACCATACGTAATTGCGGCAGAGTCTCAGAAGTGCTTTGTGAACTTGGGAATCACTTTTCTCTCTGAACATTTTGCTGATCAAATCCAAGAATAAATGCAAGCCCTTTTTCTCATGCACCAAAAAAAACCCACAAATCAAGCAACAATCAATTCAACCCAGAAAACATTATGATCCCAAAACAAATAATCCACAAATTTCTCTGGAAAAAGTGGTTTTTGTAGAAGTGGGTCTAGCTCAAATTGAGAATCATGGAGTAGTTGAAGAAGAAAAGCAAAGCAGTTGTTGTTGGGTTTGTTTTTCCAGAGTGAATGAACGGTCCCGAGCTCTTTTTATGCTTTCTAACAATCCCAAAAGGCAGTTTCTACTATGAGGAAACAAAAACAAAATAGAAATATAAAGCTATCCAAGGACAAATAGAAACACAGAGTATGTATGTGTATATAGTTAGAGAGAGAGAGAGAGAGCGGTGGGTTTGCGTTCGTAAGAAAGATCACGTAGTACACCCTAGAGCTTGAAGACTGTTTACAGAGTTTACAGAGATCTTCGCTATAAGACCAAGACCAGAAATGGAGAGAATTAGGTTTTTCGGATTACCCTTGTTGGTCGACCGGTAGAATTTCCGGCCAGTTGTCCTCCCGGTCGATCGACATTTTGCTGACAGCAAAAAATAAACTGTTGGAGAGTTGAATATCAGATAGAGGAATTCTTCAAATTTTTACTCAGATTTGATAAAATATTTGATACACTGTTGGAAATGCCCTAATACACTTCTCGTTAGTTTGGATGAAAAAATTAATTATAGTACTTTAGTTTAAAATCACATGAGAACATTCTGACTATATTTAAATAATAGAGTGCTCTAACCCTAACCATAAGGAGGTGAAATAAATTTTACCCAATAAATAAATATGTACAAGTAGTAAACCCGTAAGCCTATGGCCCATCCTTCTCAAAATAATGGGTTTAATTGATTTATATAGCATTATCTATCTTATTTAATTTCTGGTATGTTGTTGGTTAATAACATTATGTTGAATTTTTGTTTTCTGATTTTGGATTGCATGTTTAAAACATCCTATTTAAAATAGGCTTTTGCTTATTTGTAATCGATATTTTTTCATGTTTTCCTTCTTTATCTTGTAATTTTTATTTTTTAATAAAATATTATCCTTTTACTTATCCAAAAAAAAAAAAAAAATTTAAATTATGTAGGATCGTGTCACTATTGTAATTAATATTTGTCTAAGAGTTTGTTTGGCATGTACTAAAATATCACATCATCTTATTTGGGTCACAATAATCATATATATATATATATATTTTTTTTTTGGATCAGCAAAAAGAGAAACTTTATTGATGACAAACACATACATTACACATGAGATTACATTAATAAAAGAAAGGAAGAGCAAAAAGCATCATAGCAAACTAACGCAATCCCAACTAGGTTGGCACCGGACAGAAAGCACAATCATCTACAAGTTCAACCACAAAGGGTTGCAGAGAAACCAACCCACCAAATACCCTCCCAAAAATCAAACCCTAATTTGCCATCCTTTAGGATTAAACAATGACAAAGCACACCCTTGTCAACAATGAAACTCCACCCGGTAAAACCCCAGCAGGACAGAGCAAAATCATCATAAGTCAGCAAAAACAGCAACAATGCAGCAAAATCAACAGCACCTCCACTAGACCACATGCAACTCATGAAGCCTTAAGACAACTCTTGACTTATTTAAAAAAAAAACCACCACACCCGCAGCCGCAGAACAACAGAACGGGGCAAAAACCCAGTTGAACAAGAGCAAATCAGAAAAAATCAGCAAAAGAACAGCAATAGAAGCCGCAAAAATCAGCAGCAACCAACACAAGCAGCAACACCAAAAATCAACAACACCTCCACCACACCACATGCAATTCATAAAGACGCAAGACAACTCCTGACTTGTGGAAAGTTGAAAATTATTGGACAATCTTCACTGTATTTAATGAAATAAATTTTGTTTGTGTACTAAACAACAAACGGAATACAAAAGAAATATAAAAAATAAGAAAGTTTATTTGATTACAAAAATCAAACCAGAAAATGAAATAAAATAAATAAAACAGATTTTTATTTTGTTACAAAAACAAAATCAAAATTTGAAACAGAAAAATAATAAAATAGAAAAGTAAATTAATTACTTACCAAATTAATTTGTTGAGCAAATTTTCTAATCAAATCCAGTGTTTAACACTGTGTCCTTAAGATAGATTCGTCCTCTCTACGGTACTTTCAGAATATGGACGTCTATCTCACAAGATAAAATAATCAATAACAAACAATAGCAGCACTACAAATTGTTTGCACAACGAACACACTTTGTGTTTACATTCTTTCTCACAAGAAAACAATGCAGCAAAATGTAGAGAGAGCAGGCAAAGTTAGGGACGAAATTGGAGTGAAAGAATCAAATGAGAGACTTGTCTATTTATAGGTATAAAGGTGACTTTTCAGTTTGAATTAAACAAGTAATAAGCCTGTTTGAGCAGGTAGCAAATCTGTTCAGTTTGAATGAACATATATGGCACTGTTTGGGTTTGAATTTGACCAGATAACTAAATCTGTTTAGTTTTTTTAAACAGATATGGACCTATTTAGGTGTAGGGAAAAACCGGACAGATTTTTTCCTGGAATTAATTTGAATTATGGACAGAAATTTTATTTTACCAAAAAATAAAATTAAATTCAAATGTTTTTAGCCCAAAAAGATAGGTATTGAATCGGACAAGCCCAACCCAACCACGCACCACGCACCCGTGCCCAAGCCCAAGCCCAAGCCCAAGCCCAAGCCCAAGCCCAATCCCTGCCCGCCGGACCGAATAGGCAGCGGCGCACGCGTGTTTATTTTTGGGTCTAATGGGTCTAGCCTACTTTGCCCATAACCTCACTCTCTACAAAACTTGGGTGCCCTTTGGGGCCTACCCTAAGTTACAAACCCATACCTTATAAACCCAAACAATTCTCCTTACCAAACCAATGTAGGACAAGCCTTTATTCAAACCTTTAAGGATTTTTTTTATAAAAACTCAATTTTCATAAAGCTCACTTTGGTTTCAATTTCTCATTCACCCGATAATGGTTTCGAGCAACCAAATATACCAAGTTAATCACAACGCAACATAAAATGCGTTGCCACTTAGACCTGCCAACTTTAGCGCTTAGGTCCTACCTAAAAATTAGACCAAAGTTGAAGAAAAATACTGTTTTTCAAAAACTTTCAAAACTCATTTCTAACAATCCGCCACATGAATGGAATTTGATGACAACAGAAACGCAACAATATGCAAAATTTGTCGAAAGAGTATAAATCGAAATATCTTGCATCAGGATAAGTAGCTTTCGGCCTTGATCCTTCCCTAATGATAACCTATCGGACTTACTAGCTAACGAATGGACGCGATGCCTTGAATTGTTCAGCCGTTTGTGTAAGTCATGGCAATAAATTTCACACAGAATATCTTCTGACACATCGTAGTTCTTACGGTTGTGTTCATTTTCGCCTTGAATGCTCTTGATTTTTATGGGTGCTTTCTAGAGAATTTAGCCTCTTCATTCTCATAGAACCGACCCTAGTTCGACACTCATATAGGTGATTCTTATTGTGAGTATCTCTTATACTCGTCTTGATTTTATGCCTAAATCAAGATATAAGTAATCATTAAAAGCAAAGCTTATTCTTAAACTCCTGCATACAACATATGTTGCAGATATCACTCTCACCATAAGAATGGATAGGAAATTTTAATCCCTTGGTGATTTCTGGTGAGCCACATATAACTTAGTTGTCCCTTTAAACTTAGTTCTTGAGATCTTCAATCATATAAGTAGGGTTACCATTATGATGACTCTTATGTAATAGGCTTTAATCCCATCCCCTTTGATGAACTATACACTTGCTCTTTTGTCAAATGTTTTGTTAACGGATCCGCAATATTCTCTTTAGATTTTATATAATCTATTGAGGTTATTCCATTTGAGAGCAGTTGCCTTACGGTATTATGTCGACGACGAATATGTCGTGACTTACTATTATACATATGATTCTGTGCCCTACCTATTGTAGATTAACTATCACAATGAATACAAATAGCTGGCACAGGTTTTGGCCACATTGGAATGTCTTCTAAAAAGTGGCGAAGCCATTCTGCTTTTTCACCTGCTTTGTCTAAAGTAATAAACTCAGATTCTATTGTGGATCGTGCGATACATGTTTGTTTCATGGATTTCCAAGAAACAGCAGCGCCTCCTAGAGTAAAGATATATCCATTAGTGGATTTTGAATCTTTAGTATTCGATATCCAATTGGCATCACAATAACCTTCTAGTACTGCAGGATATCGAGTAAAGTTCAAACCATGATCACGGGTAAATCTTAAATATCTAAGAATCCGAATGATCGCTTTCCAATAGTCTTCTCCGGGATTACTAGTATACATACTTAATTTGCTGACAACATAAGCTATATCAGGACGAGTGCAATTCATTAGGTACATTAGGCTTCTAATAATTTTGGAGTATTCTAACTAAGACACCGCATCACTTTTATTTTTAGATAAATAAAGACTGATGTCTACAGGTGTTCTAGCTACATTCATATCATCCTTGACAAATTTACCAAGAATTTTCTCAATATAATGTGATTGAGATAATGCATATTCGTAAGATGTTTTAGTAATTTTTATTCCTAATATTACATCTGCGACCCCCATGTCTTTTATATCAAATCTTTTGTTCAACATTTGCTTAGTTGATTTGATCATGATTTGATTGCTTTCAATGATAAGCATGTTATCTACATAAAGACAAACGATGACATAACCTTTGTTAGTATTTTTAACATAGACGCACTTGTCACATTCGTTTCTTTTAAACCCGTTAGTAAGCATAGCATGATCAAATTTTTCATGCCATTGCTTAGGTGCTTGTTTTAATCCATAAAGAGATTTTATAAGCCAACAAACTTTCTTTTCTTGCCCTGGCACTACAACCCCTTCGGGTTGCGCCATATAGATCTCTTCATTTAAATTACCGTTTAAGAAAGCTGTCTTAACATTCATTTGATGTATCTCTAAATTATACAATGCTGTTATGGCAATAAGCATGCAGATGAATGTTATTCTTATTACATGAGAATATGTGTCAAAATAGTCCATACCTTCCTTTTGTCTATAACATTTTACTACGAGTCTTATTTTATACTTATCTATTGAACCATCTGTTTTCATTTTTTTCTTGAATATCCATTTACATCCAAGAGGTTTATAACCAGGTGGAAGATCCCCCAATTCCCAAGTATGATTTTGCATAGTGGATTTAATTTTCATTATTAACAGCCTCTTTCTAAAAAGATGCTTCAGGACCTGTCATTACTTCCTTAAAGTTTTGAAGTTCATTTGCTAACATGTCAGAAAATCTGAACCAAAGGATTTTGATATTCTTGCTCTCTTACTTCTTCTTGGTTCATCATCAGTTAAATCTTGTTAGTCTAGACCATTACTAATCTCTTGTGTTTGATTGTCATTAGTCTCTTGACTTTGTGTACAATTATAAATTCTTTTATGTGAACTTAATTGCTGTCCTTTCTTGTAAGGAAAGATATGTTCAAAAAACACAGCATTCCTTGACTCTATAATAGTGTTCACATTTATATCAGGTATTTTTAATTTATAAGTCAGCAACCGATATGTACTACTATTATGAGCATAACCGATAAACACACAATCCACTATTTTTGGTCCTATCTTAGTCTTTTTAGGAACAGGAATTTCAACTTTTGCCAAACACCTCCATGATTTTAAGTATTTGTAGGAAGGTGGTCGACCTTTTCATAACTCATAAGAAGTGTTGTTGGTTTTCTTATGGGGTATTCTGTTAAGAATATAATTAGTAGACAATATTGCTTCCCCCCCACAAGTTCTACGATAAGCCTGAACTTAGTAACATAGCATTCATCATTTCTTTAAGGGTTTTATTATTTCTTTCAGCAATTCCATTTTGCTATGGAGAATAGGGTGCTGTAATTTGGTGAATAATGCTATGTTGTATACAAAATTTATTTAATGGTGCATTATATTCACCATCCTTGTCACTTCTAACCATTTTATTGGTTTTACCAAGTTGATTCTCAACTTCAGTTTTGTAAAGTTTAAACATTTCTAAGACTTCATCTTTACATCTAAGTAAGTATACATAATAATATCTTGCGCAATCATCGTTAAATGTTATGAAATACTTTTTGCCTCCTCTAGTTTGAACAAATTTAAGATCACATACATCAGTAATGAATTAATTCTAGAGGTTCGGTTTTTCTTTCAACCGATTTAAATGGAGCCTTAGTTAGTTTTGTTTTTACACAAATCTCACATTTGTGATTAGGATCAATTTCAAACTTTGGTATATAATCCAAACCAATTAATCTACGCAAAGCATCAAAATTCACATGTCTTAATCTACCATGCCATAAATTCAACTCAAGAATAAAAGAAAATAATGTGTTATTCTTATTAATAGCAAGTTTTGGTGCAACCGTCATTATATTCAACTTGAAGAGACCATCACTCATGTATCCCTTACCAACATCCATACCACTCTTTGTTAATACAAATTTATCAGACTCAAATACAAGCCTAAAATCATTTTTACTTAACAAAGAACCAGAAACTAAATTTTTTCGGATGTCTGGTACATGCAGCACGTTGTTGAGGGTAAGTTCTTTCCCTGATATCATCTTCAAGATCACTTTTCCTTATCTAGCCACAGTAGAAGTAGAAGAATTTCTCATAAAAAGTTGTTCACTACTTACAGTCTCATTGTAGGTAATGAATATCTTCTTATCCGCACAAATATAACGAGTTGCCCCAGTGTCAACCTACCATTCTTTGGGATTTCCAACCAAATTAGCCCCAGACACCACAGTAGAGAAGTTGATATCATTTACCCTGTCAAAGATGTAATCTAATTCTGTCACATTGGCTTGATTAGTGGTCTTCTTGCTTGTACTTCCGTGATCCTTCTTAGGGCGGCGACAGTCAGAAGCTCGATGTCCAGTCTTGCCACAGTTATAACATTTTCCTTTGAACTTCTTGTTGCTATTGTTGTCGCCTTGTTTAGGACCATCTCCAGTAAACTTCCTCTTTTTGTTATGTGATTTATGCACTTGTTCAACCACATTAGCTTTGGACTCAATGGAATTTTTACCATTCCTCTTTTCAGCCTTTCGGTTATCTTCTTCAATTCTTATTCTTACAATCAATTCATCCATGGTCATTTCCTTGCATTTATGTTTTAAATAATTTTTGAAATCTTTCCAAGCCGGTAGTAACTTTTCCATTAAAGCAGCAACTTGGAAAGACTCACTATGAGACATACCTTCAGAATGAATATCATATAAAATTAATTGAAAATTTTGAACTTGAGAAATTATTGTTTGGAAGTCTACCATAATGAAATCCAAAAATTTATCGACAACAAATTTTTTTGTGTCGGCATTCTCTGTCTTTTTTTTTTTTTTTTCAAATAATCCCACAAATCTTTTGTTGGTTGCAGAGGGCTGTAAACATACAGTATGTTGTCAAGGCCATTGAGGATGTAGTTTCTGCACAAGAAATTAGAATGTTTCTAAGAATCTATAGCGGCAACAACTTGTCGATCACTTTTATCCTCTCTAAGTACTGAAGCCTCTTTATGGAGAAACCGAGCCAAATTTAGAGTTGTAAGATAAAACAGCATTTTCTGCCGTCATCTCTTAAACTCAATGCCATTAAATTTTTTTTTTCCTTTTTCTCTATGATTTATCTGTAATAACCCTCACCACTGATTACTGGTTAACCACTAATTACTACTAAACTGAGACTGATTATGATAAGTAATTGAATCGACTGAAATACTAAACTGACTGATTGAATGTACTAGTTTAAATGTATTTCTATCTGTTTGACTGTTAAATTATCTGTCCATGTTTTATGTTTTAAACTGCAAATTAAAGGCCTTGTCGGTAGCCGAATCCGAAATTGACCGATGTTTTAAGATCATTAGAATTAATGTGATTTTATGGTGTATTTACCTGAAATATGATTTGGTATGATTAAATTAGATTAAATGAAGCTAAATTATAAGAGTTGGCCTTATTTACCAATTTACCACTAAGTGAACCTTGCTAGACAATTGTATAGTCTTGATTCACATGTGTTGCACCTTTTGTTCATTTCATTTGAGAGCCTCAACCGACTAGAGAGAGAGAGAATTTGGAGGAAAGCTTAATTTCATCTTGTAATTGCTTGAGACTTAGAAGGTTTGAAGGATTTATTACAAATTGAGCTTCCATACTTGTGATTGAGGACCTAAGGTAGGATAAACCTCTTCTTAATTGTGTATTTAAGTTAATTCTTGCATGTTTCATGCTAAATTGAAGAGTTGAGCCTAGAATTGATTTAAGATTGTTGAATTAGAGCTTAATTCATGCATGCATGTTCACATTTGTGCATTTTGAGGTTGTTGTTCACGAAATTCCACATGCATGTTCATATTTTTGCATTGGACCATGAATTCATCTTATTTATGGAGAAATTGGCTCATTTGAGCATGTATTTGAAGCTTTGAAGTTGTTGAATTCATACATGTTACGCATTCATCATGTTCTTGAAGTGTTGGTTTGAAATTGTGTTTAATTGAACTACCCTTGGGCTTTGATTTTACAAATTGAGCTTTGAATCATGTTATACTATGAGTTTACAAGTGTTTTTCAGAAAATTAGCCCAAGAGGATCGAATTTGATACATTGAAACTTGGTTTTGAGCTTGAGGTTCGAATCTAGAATTTCCAGAATTTGGACTCACGCTCGAACGGGGAAAGTGGCGCTCGAGCATGGAATTCGTGCTCCCAGCACTTTGCATTGTTTTACAGTCTGCTCGAGCGGAAGAATGGACGCTCGAGCGGGGTTTTGTGTCACACGCTCGAGCAGGTGTCGAGCGCTCATCGAGCGTGATTTTCACACATCCAGTACTTTTGCCATGTTTTACAATCCGCTCGAGCGTGGGAAGTAACGCTCAAGTGGGGAACCTTTGTCTGCATGTCCGCTCGAGTGGGTAAAGCCACGCTCGAGCGAGACTCTGTTTTTCTGAAAATTCTGAAAATATTTTTAAAGTACATCTTTGCATCCTCATTTCATCTTAGGCATTCTTAGGCCTAGTTTAGGACATTTTAATGAGGATATAGATGTAGAACCGCACCGAGTCTAAGTAGGGACTAAGTCTTTGATTCCCGAATGTGAACTTAGTGTGTGTTCATCTTGTAAATTGTGTAGGGTTGGCATCTGAGGACGCGCTCTAGCTTATCTGTAGCCCAAAACTTTGTGAGTAACAACTGTGTAAAGATATGTTCAAATATGAATATCTTCTGAATGGTTAAACTATACTGTTTCTGAATTGATACTGTTAACTAAATGAATGCATGTTCTCTATTCTGAACTGTATTATGGCATCCATAGCAACCATCATTCTATCATATCGCCACATCGTTAGAGATCTCTGTTAGTTCCTATCTTGGAACTTCACATCGTTATAATGGCCATCATTGATCGCTTCGGTCTTTCAAGACCTCATTTCTTATCAGATCGCTCGCTAATGAATGTACCACATATGACTGTTTTGACTGAATGACTGATATACTGAATCAATTGACTGTTTTCAATAATGTACATACTGTTTTGGCACTGATAGTATATATGTTATGAAAAGTCTTTTTGTATACAAACTGTCACAGCTCATTGGACATTGTTTAATTACTGTTTTGGCTTCCGCCATGCCCCTATATTCTGTATTACTGTTTTACTGTTAAGCAGGCCTTCGGTAATCTCGGATTACTAGCCGGTTACGGTGCTAAACCCATAGGGGCAAGTTTGGGTCGTGACATTATTGAAACTTGAACATGGTTCTGGATAAGGACCAAAGTCGTTGTAACGATCGGATTTGAAGTATTACTTTCAGCAGCCATAATATCTTATTACAAAAATAAAATTAAAAAACCAAAACACAAATTAATCTTCTAGTTACTAAAATTAGAAAATAAATTATAATACAAAATAATTTTATTTTCCTTATTATTAAAACTAGAAAAATGAAATACCACAATAATTTTCTGTAACACAAATTAATATTTTGCAATTGTTAATAACACCAGTATATTACTACTAGTTGTTAAAGAAAATAAACAGTATATTACTACTATTTGTATTTTCTAACTAGAATATCACTTTGTAAAAGCACTAGAAAAAATAAATACGATGAAGACACAAAAAATAGTCTGTCTTAAGATTGTTGAACAATCTTCACTATAATTAATGAAATAAATTCTATTTGTGTACTAAACAACAAACGAAATACAAAAGAAATATAGGAAATGAGAGAGTTTGTTTGATTACAAAAATCAAATCAGAAAATGAAATAAAATAAATAAAACAAAATTTTATTTTGTTACAAAAACAAAATCAAAATCTGAAATAGAAAAATAATAAAACATAAAAGTAAATTAATTACTTACCAAATTAATTTGTTGAACAAATTTTCTAATCAAGTTCAGTGTTTAACACTGTGTCTTTAAGACAGTTTCGTCCTCTCCACGGTACTTTCAAAATGTGGACGTCTCTATCCCAAGATAAAATGATCAACAGCAAACAATAACAACACTACAAATTGTTTGCACAACGAACACACTTTGTATTTACACTCTTTCTCACAAGAAAACAATGCAGTAAAATGCAGAGAGAGCAAGTAGAGTTAGGGACGAAATTGGAGTGAAAAAATCAAATGAGAGACTTGTCTATTTATAGGTGTAAAGGTGACTTTTCAGTTTGAATTAAACAGGTAATAAACCTGTTTAAACAGGTAGCAGATCTGTTCTGTTTGAATGAACAGATATGGCACTGTTTAGGTTTGAATTTGAATAGATAATTGAATCTGTTCGGTTTCTTTAAACAGATATGGACCTGTTTGGGTGTAGGGAAAAACCGAATAGATTTTTCCCTGAATTAATTTGATTTCTGGACAAAAATTTCATTTTACCAAAAAATAAAATTAAATTCAAATGTTTTTAGCCCAAAAAGATAGGCATTGGGCCGGACAAGCCCAATCCAACCTCACACCACGCACCCGCGCCCAAGTCCAAGCTAACCTAAACGGACGGCTATGGCACGCACATGTGTTTATTTTTGGGTCCAATAGGTCTAGTCCACTTTGCCCATAACCTCACTCTCTACAAAACTTAGGTGCCCCTTGGGGCTTATCCCAAGTTACAAGCCCATGCCTTATAAACCCAAAAAATTCTTCCCACCAAACCAATTTGGGACAAGCTTTTATTCAAATCTTTAAGGATTTTTCACCAAAGCTCCATTTTCATGGAGCTCACTTTGGCTTCAATTTCCTATTCACTCGATAATGGTTTTGAGCAACCAAATATACCACATGAATTACAACACGGCATAGAACGCATTACCACTTAGACCCGCCAACTTTGACACATGGGTCCCACCTAAAAATTAGACCAAAGTTGAAAGAAAATTCTGTTTTTTCAAAACTTTCAAAACCCATTTCTAACAAAAACATCATTAATTGAGAATAAAGCACCACTGATATGAAATCTCAACCATGTTGCCACTCTCACCTTGATACACTCACATAGATCATGAAAATTGGGCTGCACAACCTGAAAAACACATTCATTCCTATACCTCCACACATACCACAATATTGCTGCAGGTAAAGCCCTCCAAACTTGATTAACTTTCTTCTTAAACTTCCAATCCAACTATCAACAAAGTAGACTTTCAATGGACCTAGGCATAGCCCACTGAAAGCCCCACCATAAAGCAATAGCAGATCATATTTGCCAAACAAAAGGGCAATGGAGCAAAATATGGTCAACTAATTCAGATGCCTCTTGACAAAAAATACAATTCAGATCATTACTACCCACCAAAATTCCATACTTGTGTAGTAGTTCTTTTGTTTTCAGTCTTTCTCTCCAAGCTAACCAAGAGAAAAATTTGGCTTTATTTAGGTCATATCACATTTCTACTATATCACTTTAATCTCAACCCACATTTTATATTTTTTCGTAAAAAGTTAAAAAATACACTAATCTAATACTTCCCAAACAACCATTAAACGTTTTGTTTTTTTCAAGCAAAGGAAAATAATTTTTTTTATTGATGAACCAATGTAGTACAAGATGAACAACAACAATAAAAATTAATATTTTATTAGTTAATAACATTATATAGAATAGTGTCACCGTTGAATTTAATATTTGTCTAAAGTTTTCTTTTTTAATAGCAAAGGGAAAATTTTATTGAGGAATCGATGTGGTACAAAAACAAAATAATCCTTAAATTTGTATTTTGATCATAAATTTGATTAAATATTTAAAACGAAAAAAAAATTAAAATTTAACTTATGTTTTATTTATATTTATCACTTTTTATTTTTTTTTATTTTTAAATCCATACACAAATTCATAATCGGACTTTTTTTTTTTTTTTTTTTTTTTTTGACGTTATCATACAGATAAGAGTTTGCTTGCGCTAGTGCTGCATGTGGGTCTTCGAAAATTGATGCTGACCTCTCAATCTCTCTCGACAGTCCAATTTAATTTTGCCAGCTATATCTTCTTTTATTACACAAATTCTACCAATCTTCCCACAAAAATACCAGTGCTGTAAACCTTGTCCTTGTTAGGGTTAGTTTGACATGTTTAAAAAAAGTTAAAAAATTATTATTTTATTTAAGTTATATTACTTTTCTAATACATCATTTTAAATTTAATTTATATTTCATAAAAATTCAAAAAATATACTTATTTAGATCATCCCAAACAACCAGTTAGTATGAAATACAACACACACAATAGAGATTAATGGTTTTCAAGCAGTTTGTTTTTCAGTTAGCTAAAAGTGTTCAGTTCATATAATCAATGCCTCCAACAGTTTATAAGTATCAAAATGCCACTATAAGGCAGTGTAAGTTATACGGTTGACCAATCATAAAATCAATTATTTTTTAAATTAATATCTTCTGTCATATTTTTTTTAATTATCAATCAATCATATCATTTATATATCATTTGTGTCTAAATTTTTTTCATATTTTCTCATATTTTTCATGATATTTTTTTCATAATTCCTAATATTATACTTTTTTCAATGACAATTTCCTCCATCTAACATATATTAAGATTTTAATTCATATATGTATATTATATCCGTTGATATGTATTCAGATTTTTCACATTGGATATAGCATTAATCACTCTCTTTCCTTCCTTTTCATTTTCACTCTTTGGGAAAATGATTTGAGTTGCATTGGAGATTGAGAAACACAAACATGAGGATGGCAACAACCAATCAAATGTTAGCAACCTTAGGATAAGAAACCTATAGCATATAATAATGAGAGGAAAGTTAAGTTGGAGAGGAAAATGAACAAAGAGAGGTTGAATTTGGAGAAAGGGACTCACAAACTAAACGGGTATTAAAAATTCTAGTAAAAATAATATAAAATAATATACACAACAAAAGAGAGAGAGAGAGAGAGAACCCATCCACCGCCCACAACTACAGTCTCTTACCAAACCCAAACCCAAACCCATCACCGATCTAGTTTCTCAATCTAACCCTAACCCAACTCTAACCCTTTAGAGGAGAAGAGAACCTACTCCTATTATCCCTCACATCTTCATCACTCCCAAACCCTCAACAACAACATCAACGTCAACACAAACTCAATCAAAACCCTAGAAAAAGCTCTTCTTAAAGTCGATGACAATTACAGACAGACAAACGGTTCATTCATGCTGCCGATTTAGTGGATGACACCAAAAATCCACTCCTTTTCTTCTTTCTAGTTACGGCTAAAGCAAGAAAAAAGAGTCACATAGAGCGACGCACCAAAATCCAACAAAGTCTTCCTACTATACTTGGCTTTTGTTTTGTTTCCAATTCCACTATCTTTAGCTTCTTCTTTAATTATTACTTCCTTTTCTTCCTTGTATTTCCGTTTCTTGGTTTCACTGTACACTGTGTTTTGTGTGTATATGTGATAAGTGAAGTGAGGGTTTTGAGAAAGAAAATCAAAGGAAAGTACACAACACAAAACAAGGACAAAGATTATGGATCCAGTGACAGCGACGGCTCACGGACATTCTCTTCCACCTCCTTTCCACACAAGAGACTTCAATCTGCAACATCAATTTCACCACCATCACCAACAACAAAATTCAGAAGACGAGCAGAGCGGCACGAATGGCCTAAACGTCGGTCAAAAAAGAGATCGAGAGGAAAACAACAGCGACAACATCGATGGTGGTGGCGGCGAAGGCAAGGAAGGCGGTGGAGGAAGTGGAAGTGGAGGTGACATGACAAGAAGGCCCCGAGGTAGACCCGCTGGATCCAAAAACAAGCCCAAACCACCGATCATCATTACCCGAGACAGCGCCAACGCCCTCCGGTCCCACGTGATGGAGATCGCAGACGGCTGCGATATCTCCGACAGCATCACCACCTTTGCGCGGCGTCGCCAGAGAGGGGTTTGCATTTTGAGTGGGACCGGCACGGTGACCAATGTCACTCTCCGCCAACCGGCCTCGCCTGGTGCGGTGGTGACATTACATGGGAGGTTCGAGATCTTATCGCTAGCTGGGTCTTTTCTGCCACCACCAGCCCCACCAACGGCTACGGGGCTCACCATATATCTAGCCGGTGGACAAGGCCAAGTGGTGGGCGGTAGCGTGGTGGGGCCGCTTCTGGCGTCTGGACCGGTTGTGATTATGGCGGCCTCGTTTAGCAACGCAGCCTATGAGAGGCTTCCACTCGAGGAGGAAGAGACTCCTCTTCCGATGCAAAGTGGTGGTGGTGGCGGCGGTGTTGGATCTCCAGGGGCAGTTGGGCAGCCACAGCAACCAGCACAACTACTAGCTGATCCATCGGTTTTCCATGGTATTCCGCCGCATCTTCTCAACTCTATTCAAATGCCACCGGAGGCGTACTGGGCCACCGGTCGTCCTCCATTCTAACACAACAAGTCATTGGAGGGCATGAGAGACCTATAAATTCACTTTCCCCCACCATCAATCAACTTTAACTCACCAAGAAATGTTAGAAGAGTATTTAGGTAGAGCCTAGAGGAGAATTTGGGTTGTTGAGCATTTCAGTTCAGGTTTTTTTCCCTTCTTAAATTTCAGTTATTTTTTGTTTGGACTTTGATGACTAGATGATATGGATTTGAAGAACTTTGTAAATTCTTGGTTTCATGGTGAGTTCAATTTTTATGAGAATAATAGCATCAATTTCTTCCACATGACAAATCAAGAAGAAAGATGATCATGAACAACAACAGCTGAGCAAGTGCTATGAAAAAGCACCAGACCTTTAGAGGTCAGCTAAGCTGAACTCAAGACTCAAGTTCGAGTCTCGAAATCCCTTTCCTCCGTCTCCTCCTAGCCACTCTTACCTCGATTCCAAAAAAAAAGAAAAAGACAAGAAATACTAATAATAATAAAACAGCTCCAAGATTGGACTTCCCCTAAATTGCAGAAATTATCTAAATTTTCTGAAACACCACGTAATTACGTGCTCAACCAATGGGGTGTCGACATTTTCCCAAATTATTTTTTTATTTTTTCAAGTTATATAAGTACACAGCCCCGTGTTGTTAGACAGATACATCAAACCTAGTGTTCCGAAAAAACCGAACAATTACTAGTCATATCATATCATATCCACACACAAGCGATGGGATAGTCAAAATTTGAACTCATTTGTTTCATCACATCTCACACTCATAAAACATCCTACTTTCATCAGTTTCAGTGGGGGAAAAAAAAAAAAGAGTCACGGTTTTAGAGCTGCAGATTGGTGAGGTGACAGAAAGAGGAAGACATTATTATGTGAAAATCATTTTGTTTTAGAGGTATAATTATTGCTGTTGCTGATATTGTTGCAAAGCTGAAGAGATCAAAGAGAAGTACATTAAAGCCCATTTGACGGTTTCAAATTTCAATGGGTGGGTTGGCAAACTATTTGCGAGAAGAAAAAAGAGGTATGGGCTTTACAGTTTTCCATAATCTTTTTTCACTAAAGCTAGTTAATCAGAAAATTTGTCATGAAATTTGTCCCCAGAAAACTAATGTATGCCTAAGATTGAATCACTATATTGTAGAGTCCATGGCTTAGATAAATCAGAGCCACACAATTATGTTTATGGATAATATTTCGGAATTGAACAAGCTTATGAACCTCACTTAAACTATCCCAAATTTATTCGAATGAAAATATGTGGTTAAGATTGAATTTCGGTAATGTGAATTTATGTATAGAATAAATCTTAATTACAAGAAATTAATTTTATGTAATTTCTGAATAGTTAAGTCTTTTTCTTTTATTTTTCCCCTCTAAAATTTGCGATGAATTTTGGGGTTTTATACTATGCAGAGAAGACATGAATGAGTAGTATTTAGGTACTGGTTTACACGTGCACTGCTCTGAACAAGCTCCTTTTCGAGGCAAAGCAACAAACACTTCAATAAAAACGGCAACAACTAGGATAAAACGTTATAACTTAAGTCTCTCTCTCTCTCTCTCTTCCGGATTCTAGGAAATGGGGGATTGGGGAAGAGTTCAATGTTGAAAGCCAAAAACCCAGCTCAGATACTTTGTACTTTGTAGTGAACTCACATACCCATTGATTGCTTTTTGGCAACATGTAAAGCCTAGTGATCTTTATCCCTTTTCTTGGTGGGAGTAGAGAGATACTTTAACATTCAACCTTTTCCTTTATCTCTTTCTGTTTGCACCGTCAACTCTTCTTCTTCTTCTTCTCCTTTCGTTGATTGATTGACTGTTTACTATGAGAGACATGTTTCTTAAAGCCTACTTTGTTTTTTTTGAAAGCATGGTTCTTTCTTTCACTCACAACACCACTTTTTCTTTGTTGGGTTCATCTTCATATTCTTGTTAGTCGAGAAGAGTTTGTTGTAATTCTTGTGGATATAGTGGCTTTGTATATGCAAGCTTACTACTCCCATTTCCGTTGACCATGCCGGGATTTGATGCGTGAATTGTGTTAGAGTTAATTACATTTTTTATCTTTAAAATATGAGTCTCACATTATTTTGACATCTAATGTTTGAATTGTATTAAGGACAAATTTCACTTTATCTTCATAATTTCGCTTATGTATGGATAATTTCTTATCATTTAAAAATAATCACATAATCTCCTTATGAGTGTACTATTAACTTCTGTAATAATAAATTGACCTAAATACCCATGTCTTCTTCCTCTAAACCTATATATACGCATGTATATGAGCATATATATATATACACTGTAAATCCCTCATCTTCTTCCCCTCTCTCTATATTATACACCTCTACATTTACACACACAACTGTCTTGCTCACCAAAACACTTTCACAACTTCCATTGGAAGTCGATTGCTGCAGTACTTTCTAATCTGAGTTGAATTTGGAACTCCGCTTTTCCAATGCTTTTGTTTCTTTTTGATGGATTCTTATGTTGTGCTGGCTTCATGCTATAAAAAAAAAAAAAGAAAAAAATTCTATTGGAATGGAACCAGCCAAGCTTCCACCAAAGGAAACAAACCTTGAATAACTAAGTGCCCCAAAAACTTAGGTGTGATTGGTTTGAAATTGATGACTGGGACAATCCTCACATATAGGATTTTATTTTGTTCAAATCTGATTTGCACACAAGCTGAAGTTAAATATATACCATATATAACAAATCTTTTTTTTTTTTCCCACAAACTCAAATTTTAATCATTTAGTAAATTTAAGAAAGCGTTATAGCTTCCATTGACCTGACAAAACTTCATTGATACAATGGGTAGCTGTTAGTAAAATTTTTGAAGTAAAAATAATGGCAATACAAATAAGAAAAAGAGAAAAAGAAAAGAAGATTATGATATAAATGATTAAATGAATAATTAAATACAAATAAAATACATTAAGACTGCTCTTATCTAAATTTAAACTACTCTTATATAGATTAGATCTACTCCTAATACAGAAAATAAATAGAAATCAAGTTATGTATTGATTTGTTGGTCCTTTACAATAAAGCCATTAATTGCAATTTATAGAAAAAATGAAGGAAAAACATTCCATTAACTACAAATAACTACTTTTAACTTCCTAAATCTTACATTTTTTTTTTCCTTTACAATGCCATGTATCTTCCATTCCTTGAATTTTCAAAACTTGTCTTAACTTCACTTTAATCTCTAAGGTTTTTCTGCATAATAATAATAATAATAAAAAGAAGAAGAAGAGGTAATAGGAAATTTAAACCTAGTCACAATTGACGAAAAAATTATTTATGGTGCAAAGGAAATTAGTAGGCCAAGATCAGAGAAGGAGATGGCTATCAATGTTGGTCCTCAAGGTAGATTCTGGAAAAGTAAAGGAAAATCGGGGGCTCTCTTAAGAAAATCTCATCAGTGCTATGATCAGGTGTACACGCCTGGGTATATGAGAAGTTTAAGTGAGTCTAGCATGCTTAAGCCTGGGCTGAATTTGGAAGTGGTGTTGGGCTGTAATATGGGGTCTACTGATCAGGTTATCCACATAGAAGTGGGCCCATCAGCCTTGTTGAACAAGGGACTGAACAAGTCAGTAAACGTGAGGAAGGAAGGTAATAACAATCGGAACCGTAAAGAGAAAGCATCAACAAGGGATGAACATGGAGAGCAGCAGAGAGATTCTATAAATCATGGGGAAAAAGCCCAACCAAAGGCTACTATTGAAGCTATAGTCGACCCAGGAGTGGAGCAGCTTGTTCGTATTGGATCAGACATAGGGAAGAATGATCCTCAGAGTCATGTTCCCTCAGTTCCTGCGCAATCACCAGCAAATGGAAGAGACAAAGGAAAGAAAGTGGTTGTGGCTTTTGTTAGGTCAACTGGGGATCAATTATTGTTGGAAAATAGAGCAAGAGTGCAGGAGTGTGGACAAGTTTCGGGTAGTAAAATAAAGGGGCAAAGACAAAGAAGAATGAGGAAATTGCGTTCTACTCATCAATTCTGCCAAGGATTTCATAGACGAGCTATATTCAGAGTTGCGGCAGCTGTGATGTCTTCATCTCTGTCAATCAGTAGTGGTGCTTATAAACAGATTTTAAGCCGAAATGAAGCTCAAGAAACCGTGAAGGTAGGGAAAGTTTTGGGTATTGAATTTGGGGCTAATGAAGAGAGTGTTATCTAGAAAATTTCGGAGATGGACAGGCAAGATGAGAAAAGACTAACCAAAAAATGGGTGAATGGTGGTGCTTAAGTCTGGACCTGCAGGGGATTTTGCAGTCAAAGTTTGTTCCATAATGAAAGTTCTTTCATGGAATGTTAGAGGCTTGGGTAAGCCTAAGAAAATGAGGAGGATCAGAAATTTCATAAAGTCAAAAGGGGTGGATATAGTGTTGATTCAAGAAACTAAAAAGTCAAGTATTGATAAGAGATTTGTCAAATCTCTATGGGCAGAAGATGAACTGGGGTATATGGAGGTGGATGCAGAAGGGAGTGCAGGGGGTTTGTTATGTCTATGGAAACCTCATGTGTTTCAGGTGAAGAATTGTTGCAGTTCTAAGAATTTTATTTTGCTATCAGGTCTGGTTTATCATAGTTTTGATTGTGTTATTGGTAATGTCTATGCTCCTAATGATTGTAGAGTTAGAAGTCAACTGTGGAAGGTCCTTTATAACTTGAAAGCATCCTTTCCAAAACCTTGGCGTTTAGGGGGGGATTTTAATGAAATTAAAGCTATTGGAGAGAGGAAAGGTTGTGTGAGAAGAGATAGGGGGATGCAGGAGTTCAATGAATTTTTAAATAATATTGAATTGGTTGATGTTCCTATGCTTGGTAGGAAATATACATGGAGTAATTCACAGTCAGGTGCATGTTGGAGTAGGATTAATAGGTTCCTATTAAATCCGGAATGGCTTGTGTGGTTTAACTTTAAGTTATGGGGCCTGTCTAGAATACTGTCTGATCACTGCCCAATTTTATTGAAGGAAGATGATAGGGATTGGGGTCCCAAACCATTCAAATTCTTAAATGCATGGGTGCTACATCCCAGCTTTCTTAAAGAAGTTGAAAAGGTTTGGGTTGGTACACAAGTGGAAGGGTGGGCTAGTTTCAGAATTATGGTCAAATTGAGAACACTTAAACAAGCACTGAAGATTTGGAATGTGAGGTATTCGGTCATGTGGAGTCCAAGCTCAAAACTGCTGAGGCTGAGTTACATTCGTGGGATCTAACAGCTGAAGAGAGAGATCTTGTAGAAGATGAAGTTAGACAAAAAAATTGAGATCAGAAATGAAGTGTGGAAGCTTAGAAAAAGGCTAGAGTGGATATGGTTGCAGAAATCCAGACTGAACTGGGCCTTAAAAGGGGACAAAAACACCAGGTATTTCCATATTATGGCATCAAGAAGGCATAGTAAGAACGTCCTTGATTCACTGAAGATTAATGGTACTCTATATGAGGATCCTGCGGAGTTGAAACAGGCAGTGGCAGCTCACTTTAAAATTTTGTTCTCTGAAGCTTGGAAGATTAGACCAAGGCTAGGGGGTGAGTTTAGAAGCATTGATCAAAATCAGATTCAATCTTGTTTGGTGAAGGAGTTTTCAAGAGCAGAGGTTTGGGCAGCAATCAAGGAATGCGATGGCAATAAGGCCCCGGGGCCTGATGGATTTAATCTCACTTGCTTCCAAAAGGGATGGAAATTTATGAAGGATGATATCATGAAATTCATGCAAGAGTTTCATGATAATGGTGTATTGGGTAATGGAATTAATTGTTCTTTTGTGGCCTTCGTTCCCAAAATAGTTAGTCTAGAATCAATTACAGACTTTAGACCTATCAGCCTTATTAGTTCAGTCTATAAAGTGGTGGCTAAAGTTCTGGCCAACAGGATGAAATTAGTGTTGCCAAAAATTATTGATAGAGTCCAATCAGCATTCCTAAGTGGTAGGAATATTATGGATGGTGTTCTTGTTGCAAATGAGATTGTGGATTGGTGGAAGAAGACTAACAAAAAGGGGCTAATCATTAAGTTGGATTTTGAAAAAGCCTATGACACTGTTAACTGGAATTTCCTCATCCAAATGTTAGAGAATTTTGGTTTTGGAACTACCTGGACCAAATGGATAAAGGAATGCATTTCTTCTGCAAGAGTGTCAGTTCTTGTTAATGGGTCACCATCACCAGAGTTTTGCCCTAAAAAAGGTTTAAGGCAAGGTGATCCTTTATCCCCTTTCTTGTTTAATGTTATAGCTGAGGGTCTGAATATACTCATATCAAGAGCTAAAGATATGGGTCTGTTTAGAGGTATATTTGTAGGTGCTAATGGGTTGAATATATCTCACTTACAATTTGCTGATGACATAGTGCTGTTTTGTGAGGCTGAAAGGTCACAAATTTTGGCTATAAAAAGAATCCTTAGGTGTTTTGAAGTAATTTCAAGTCTAAGGATCAATTTTGCTAAAAGTGTTGTGTGTGGGGTGGGTGTGGCAGATGTAGAGGTTGATGAGTTTGCTGGGAAATTGAATTGTCTAAGCAAGAAATTACCATTGAAGTATCTAGGATTACCACTAGGAGCCAGCCCTAACAGGAGTTTGACTTGGAGGCTAGTTGTAGAGAATTTCAAGAAAAAGTTATATGGGTGGAAGAGAAGAGTGTTATCTTTTGCTGGTAGAGTCACACTCATTAAGTCTGTGCTGTCTGCTTTACCTGTGTATTACATGTCTCTTTTTAAAATACCTGAGTGTGTTGCAAAAGAGATGGATAGGATTCAAACATCATTCTTATGGGGTGATTCTGGGCGTAGTAGAAAGTTGCATCTAGTTAGGTGGAATGAAGTGTGCATGAGTTTGAAACAAGGAGGGTTGGGGATCAAAAACATCAGGTTAGCTAATGATAGTTTGATTTTAAAATGGTGATGGAGATATGGGCAAGAGGATGAGGCACTGTGGAAGATGGTTATTTGCGAAAAGTATGGTTCAGTTGGGGGTAGATGGTTCCCCGATAAGGATGTTCACGGTCCTATATCTTAGACTTGGAAAGACATCTTATCAGTGGTCCAAAAGAATGGCAGTATTCTCCAATTTTATAAGGATAATATGGAAATCTTAATAGGTAATGGGCAAAGAATCAGTTTCTGGAGAGATAATTGGTTGGGTTCAACAAATCTTTTATGCCAATTTCCTAGATTATTCCAGTTGGTTAATGATAAAGAGATTTCCTTGAATATTCAAGTAGCCAGAAGAGACAGTCAATCTGGGTGATTTTTCAATTTCAAAAGACCACTTCGGGCTTAGGAAGAAGGCAAGTTGGTCAGATTAACCACTACTCTGGGGTCAGGCCCTCTTTTAAGAAGTGATGTAGCTGACAGTTTGGGTTGGAAGGCTGCTCAGCCAGGTATTTTTAAGGTTAATGTCGTTTATGCTTGGGGTATGCTCAATGATGGTCCTATTCATAGATCAGTTAATCTTATCTGGAATAATTTTTCCCACCTAAAGCAAAAAAAATTTCTTGGTTAGCTTGGAGAGGAAGACTGAAAACTAAAGATTTGCTACAAAGGTTTGGAATTCTAGAGGGGGAAGATGTCCTTAATTGTATATTCTGTCATGAGGCTAGAGAATCTCTTGACCATGTTATGCTTCATTGTTCTTTTACTTGGAAAATTTGGTCTGCTATTATCGATTGGTGGGGTATTCAGTAGGTTATTCCCAGATCCATAGATGGTCTTTTACTCTGGTGGATAGGTTGGAAGTTTAGGAAGAAAGTTAATCTGGTGTGGAAGGCCCTTCCAGCAGCAGTGTTGTAGTCTGTGTGGAGTTATAGAAATGAGTGTGTGTTTAAGGCAGTCCAGCCCAATTTTCAGGTTCTGTGTGAATGTATCAAGGTGAGGTTAACAATTTGGATGAGATCTCAGTTCAGGGATGCTTCATTTTCATTCAATGATGTTGTGTTTAATTTTTCACAAGTCAGGTGTTGTCTAGGATCTCAGTTGGTGAATTCTATTCTGTTATGTTGCTATTAGCCTAGCTCCGCTATGAGTTTTTTTGGGTGTTTCTCATTACTGTTAGAGGTTGTTATCTACTAGTTAGGCTGCTGTTGTGTTGTTGTATTGTGAGTTTTTTGGGTGCTTTTTGTTGCTGTTAGGGATTTCAGTCCATGAGAGCAGCCACCAATTTGACGTAAGGGCATGATGTGGTTGGGTTGATTAAAGAGTGATTCTGTGATGCATTGCTGGTCTGGTGGTGGATAAATAGGTAGCTGTGGGTCAAGTTCTACTGGTTGCAAGTGTTGTTGGCTGAAAGGGGTGCCCTGTCTTGTTGGTCTGATGTGTCATGTCTTGGATCTAATTTGTCTCAGGTTTGGTGCTGATTCTGATAATTCTGGGCTAACTCTGATTCTGATAAATTCTGCTTCTATGACAAGATTAGTCTTAGCCTCAAGTTGGATTCTTCTGTGGCTGGAGTTATGCCTAGAAATGATAGATGCCTGTCTTTCTTTCTTTGCTCTGGCTGCAGGCTTGGGGAGTTGCTGTTGTCTCTGATTTGTGCTAGATGAATGGTTTACTCTAGAGGAATGGCTGAATGGCTGAATGGTTATGTTGTGTTGGTTGCTGTTGTTCTGATGGTTTACTCTAGTGTGGAGCTTGCTGCTGTTCTCTGCAGGCCTGGTTGGCTGTTTGGCTGATTGCTTTGTTATCTTTTAAGGACTGGTATGATTTTGGGTGATGTTTCTGTCTGTGCTGTAGAGCTTCCTGCTGCTGTGGAGCTTCCTGCTGTCTGCGAGTGTTTTTTCTTTTTCTTTTTTTTGTTTTTGTTCTGTACGTTGGTTACTCACCAACTTGGAACGTGGAGTTGGTGCTAACATATGATTTGGTGTGCATCTAAGTGCCAACCTAGTTGGGATCTTAATGTTTCACTTTGATGCTTTTGCACCCTCCTATTTATTGATGTACGTTATCATACTTTGTATGTTTTCTTTATCAATAAATTTTCTTTTCGTTGATCAAAAAAAAAAAAACAATGCCCCCAACTCTTTAAGAATGGGAGCACTCGAATTCTTGAAGAGTTATATGAACATAAATGCATAATAGAAACTACGAAAATTATAATCGATTGACCATATATATAATTTTTTTTTTTTTTTTTTGTGGCCACATCAAAATACTCCTCTATTACTGTTATATTAGGGAGTCATTACTGTTATCAATGACTTCCTATTCAACTTTAAACACATCAGAACTTATCTTTGTAGTAGGTTAGCTGTAGGCCCTGGTTAGGTGCTGGTGTTTTGCTCCTTAATTTCTTAGGCTTTTTTTTGGAAGGGATGGCTCCTCACCATCGCTGTGGTGTGCTAGTAATTTGGTTAATCTTGTGGTACCAACCTAGTTCAGATTTCTGAGTTGATTATGATGTTTTTTTGCACCCTTTTCTTTTATTGATACATGTATCTTGTTCCATTTATGATTATCATCAATAAATTTTTTGCTAATTCAAAAATATATATATATATATATAATAGAAATAAAATTTAGAATTTCTTTTTGTAAATCACTTCATCAAAATTATTTTTTGATGTAATCCACAAAGCCATTATGGTTGTTAGATGACAGAAATCATAATGTCAATTGATTTTAGAAAATTAAAATTTTTTGACAAAATTAACAATATCAAAAAATTCAAATTCATCAAATATGAATTGTTCATAATTTTCAATCATATTTGGCTTAAAATCATACTTCCTAATTGGATTTTCACTATCATTTTGTGATGGTTATTCATTAAATTTAGCAATGTTTGGCTTAAAACCATGCCTTCCAATTGGATTTTCACTATCATTTTGTGATGATTGTTCATCAAATTTAGCCATGTTTGGCTTAAAACCATGCCTTCCAATTGAATTTTCACTATCATTTTGTGATGATTGTTCAACATTCTTTGTCATATTTGACTTAAAACCATACTTTCCAATTGGATTGTTAACATTAAAATTTTCAACATCCTTTGGCAAAAAAAGTGGGTCATTATTCTCAATTAATGGATTGAAAAATTACCTCCTAGGCATGTCATTTTCATAACTTAATTTTTTCTTGGCCATGGCTTTTGTGGATAGAAAGATTTGATTGGAAATGCCTCTTAGCAACTCATAAAATTTGTGCTTTTTAAGATTCTCTAATTTTTTACTCCAATGTTGAATTTCTCCATCAACTTGATAAACTTAACAACTAAGTTGATGAATTTTTCCATCAAAGTAATTTATATCTTTTTGCATCAAATAATATGGTGGTTATGAAATTATTTGAAATTTTTTCCAATCAAAAGGATTAATTATTTTTTGTAGGGCCAAAATTTCACTCTTGTACCAATAAATTTCAACCTCACAATGTTGAATCATTCTTTCCATTTAATTTGTCATGCCATTATGTTGGCAACAGACAGTAGAATCATTATACATGAAAAATGAGGTATTTCAATAACAATTCATACCCATTGGAACATTGTCACTCCATTGGTAGTTTGCATTCATGGGTGCACAAGATCTAAACATGCCACTTGATAGAATAATTTCGTGATATTTTGTTTGTATCATTTTTTTTCCCTCCAAATCAGGACGATATCCCACTGGGCGTGTCAAAAATTATTAGTAAAATTTTTATTAGGCTTAGATCGACAGAGACTTAACCAAAATCTCACCAAATGACACAATGATCAAGCAATTGTATTAAGGTTCTATGCCTTGAAAGTTCAAGGACTTCCTTTGTCACGCCCTAAATAATTAACGCAATATAGATTCATCACTTCCAATTACACAATCTTGTTTCCATAACAATAATTTCTATTACTTAATGTATACGGAAATACAGTCATAACATTTACATTGTCATCAAATCTCCAACATGTGTATTCATTAAACTCCAGAGATTTACAAAAAGTATTCTACATGCAGTTATACATTCAACGTTCCTAGAATATGAATCTATAGCATGTGGCACAATATATCAAGGACAATTCAATGCCCTCAAGGGCTACAATTTTCCAAGGTTTAAGCCCGGTTACACAAAAGTGGTTTTTGAACCCAAACAAATAAAGCCCTTGGCTTATTATAACTGGTTTTTCGTGCTCCATTGAGGAGTTTAGTCTCCTTGGGTACGATAGCCCTACAGTTTGGACTCCCGTAATTCTGAATTTGGTTTCACAAGTGTAATGTGAAACAGAAAAATGAATGAGAGTCCATATCCGACAAATCATGAAAAATCCATTAATTATCAGAGATGCCAAAAATAGACTGCATTACTAGATTTCAGAATCGCCACTTAAATATTTTTGAAAAATTTAAGAAACCCGTGACTCATGCCAAAGGCTGCTTGTTCGTCGTAACCAAAGTTATCTCGGTTCGAGAACTTAGGTATGAAAGAGAAATGTCATGAATTGAGCATCCCCCTCACCCGATCAAAGATCGGCCTTTGCTAATCATGATGTGAATTTTATCAACATTATATGTTCTTGTTCTGATTTTATTATGCTAACTTACTATGTGAGGTACACAAGTATAGATCACGTCAATTATTTTGGAATGCTTTGATTTCATGCATTTTTGAAAAGAATTTTGAATATGTGCAACTCAAAGAAAAAGCGAGCTCACATATACAATAATCAAAGTCATTTCAACTTAAGCGAAATAGCCTTCATCCACAGGCATTCAAAAAGGTATTTCAAATAAGCATGTAGCCTCGTGAAAGTATGCTTGACATGACTGTAATGACCGGTGCGTGTTTTGTCTTATTCTCTCAAAATTATGTTGGAATTATCGTTGTTAAGATGTCGGGTAAACTTTCGTTGAAAATTTCTTTCTAAATTCTTTTTCTGATTGTAGTTGTTTCAATTCTAAGTGTTCGCTCATTTCAGAAGGTGTAGGACCAGCTCCGGAGTGTTGGGAGTGAAGCTGGAGTTTCCTGGGCTGGAAGGGCCAATGCCACACGTGCGGGGGCCTTGGGCCGCACGTGCGGGGGATCAGACCGCACGTACGGAAAGTTGGGAGGAAGTGCTGTGTGCACACTGCCTAAAAGGCAGGTGCGCGAGTGGAGGTGCCAGGAGGACTGCACGTGCAGGAGTGAGAGCCGCACGTGCAAGAAGGCCGCTCCGCATGTACAGGAAGGTACGCCGCACGTGCGGCAGAGCGTGTTTTCGCCTCGTTTTTTGTACAATACAGCTATGTATTGGTCTTTTGCTCCTTGTTCTTTCATTTTCTGATTTGGCCTCTCTCTCTCTCTCTATCATCTTTCTTTCTTTTTCTCTTATCTCTCTCTACCCAAACCCTCAAAGTTTTACATTTCCTTTGATCCCTTGAAATCCATTGAGTTTTGAATACTAGTTCTTTATACCAAAATGACGAGCGTGTCGAAGGCTTTGTCTTAATCGGTGGAGATCGTATTCCGGCGAGGTTGATTTTCGAGCTTTGTCTTCTCTTCTCCCTTGAGGTAGGGATTTCTTGAGTTATATATACATGTTTTGCTACATTGATGGTGGTTTAAGAGTTTTTCTCAAAGTTTTGTGTTGATTTTAAGAATTGGTTCAAAGTGTAAAGAAATTTTAAATGTTGGTTTTTCTAAAACTAAATTCTTGTTACTCCATGTTGATAGTTCACTCATAAAACCTAAGAAATATGATTTAGTTGGGATTTGCCAAGGAAATGAGAAGTGTTTTGTATTGATGAAAAACCCTAAAATTTGGGGATTTTGGCAATAAGAAATATACCTATAAAATTCTTTATTCTTTTATGTCAAGAGGATGAATGAAAGTAAATTTCATTAATGTTTAAAGAAATGACTATCTATGTGAGGTAAGAGAAATGAGATGTTATTTTTATTTAATTGTTAAACACTAGAACATGGATTTGTTGGAAAATGATAAATGGTTATGTGCCTTGAATTGTAAGAATTGTAAATCTTGGAGAATTATGTTGAGAACATAATAGATGTATTCTTGAAGAGGCGAACTTGCTATGAATTGAGTATGGCAAGTAATTGTGGTTGTAGCTATAAATGGAAGGCATGTGGTTATATTGTGAAATAACATTGCAAGAGAAGAAATAAGAAATTGAAAGTTATGGATCTTGTTGTAGAGATATTTGAAACTGAAGAAATGTTATGAGATATCAATTATTGCGTCGCATTCTCATTTGATATATTATCTTTAAAGTGCATGAAATGTTAGATGGGTATGAATGTCTACATATATACATAGATGTAACCCTTTTTATTGATGAAGAAACATCTTATACTACAAAAGATTTTGAGAGTAGAGATTAGCATCTACATGTCGCATTGGCTTAAATGGAAGTAAATGTTGAGAGCATGGATTATGGTTGTATAGTTGCACATGGTCAAATATTAATAAACTTGTGACTATTGGTTGGAAGAACATGGAAATGGTGAATGTAATTATTTGGTAATGTTGTTGAAATGACTTGAGAATTTTCCTTGAGACATGGAGAAATGGTTGCATTGCATATTCATTTGATTTACTATCATGCATGGCGTATTTAGATTGAAATCATTTACTGCATAAAAGGGAAATGTATTGTAATAAGAACTACGGAAATGTGAAAGGGGTAAATACGTTGGTAAGTCCAGTTAAGGGGTGTAGATAACTTTGATAAGTTAGCCTAAGTGTCCATGGTGAAAGACCAAAAAACCGCACGAATAGGTGTCGAGCCTTCCGGTTAATACCGGTAAAAATGACAGTTTGGTAGTACTCGTAGAGTCTACTTGCAGACACCAGCCTAGGGATTACCAGTGTCGTATTTGCCGCCCCTATTGATAATAATTGGAAGTTTGAAATATGTTGAGATGGCAAGCTTTTATTGGAAGAATTTGAGATTGCTAATTTTTATTGAAATGGGAATTTTATGAAGAGCATGAAATGAAATTTCTTTAAAAGAGTATGGCATGGCATTGACATTTGCATCTTTATTGAGAATTGCATAACTGCATATACTTTGTTAGAATTCTCTACTAGGCTTTATGCTCACCCCTGTGGGGCATTGGTGCAGGTAAAGACGTGGTGATCTGTAACAACCGTGCCATCAATCATCTTGATTACCTCGACATCTTGCATCGAGATCGAACATGATTGATAATTGAATTGATTAAAGTACCGAATCGATCGATCGAGATCCAAATCAATCGATTGATCAGAATCGTTTAAATGCATAATCTATCTGTTTGACTGCCAAATTATCTGTTCTCGTCTTATGCATTAAACTGCAAATTGAAGGCCTTATCGGCGGCCGAAGCCAAAATTGATTAATGTTTTGTGTTCATCATAATTAATGTGATTTTATGGCACATTTATCTGAAAATTGATTTGGTATGGTTAAATTAGATTAAAAATGGATAAAATGTAAAGTTTGACTTATTTACCAAAACGCCACATAATGGCCACTACTCTACATTTGTTGAGACTTGTATTCATGGAATCAAAAACACTTCATTAGCTCATTTGTGGCCTCTCAACCGAAACTAGAGAGAGAGGGAGGGAATTGAGAGGGATTTTGGCTATAATTTGATAATCCTTGAGGAAATTGAGGCACATGTTGGCAAATTGAACTTCAAGGTTAGTAATTGAAGACTTAGGTAAGAGAATGTAACCTTTTATTAATGTCTTTGAACTTGTTCATGCTTAGTTCTTGAGCCTCTAGTGATTTGAGCCTTGAATTGGTCCATATAATGTTGAATTAGAGCTAAATTGTTGCATGCATGTGCATACTGGCAAGTTTTGAGGTTGTAATCCATCATTCCTCACATGCATGTTCATAATCTTGCAATGGTCCATGTTTTCAACTTGTTTTTGGAACATTTGGCTCACTAGAGCATCAAATTGAAGCTTTGAAATGATTTGAATTCATGCATGTTTGCATGTTCTTTATGTTCTTGAAAATGGGTTTGAGACTTGGATTTAATTGACTCACTCTTGGCCTTTGAATTCACAAATTGAGCTTTGGAACTTGTTGAATATTGAGTTTGAATGTGTTTTCCAGAATTTGGGCTCAAGAGGTCGAGTATAGAGTGAAAGAATGCTTGGTTTGAGCTTGGGAGGCAAATCTGGAAATTCCAGAATTTGGCTCATTCGCTCGAGCGAAGGATTACTCGCTCGAGCGACCAACCTTTACTCTGAGCCACGCTCGAGCGAAGAATTGGTGGCTCAAGCGTAAATTTGCAACATCCAGTACTTTTGCATTTTCGACAAACCGCTCGAGCGAAGGATTCCTCGCTCGAGCGATCCCTTTGATTTTGCAAGCTCGCTCGAGCGAAGGAAGGCTCGCTCGAGCGAGACCCCTGTTTTCAACAAGTTTTGTAAAATGTTTTCTAAGTGCATCTTTGCATCCTCATCCCATTCTAGGCATTCTTAGGCCTAGTTTAAGACATCTTAATGAGGATATAGATGTAGAACACACCGAGGCAAATTAGGGATTAAGTTATTGATCTTCCCCAACTGTATAGCTTAGTGTGTGTTCATCCTGTATACTGTGTAGGACTGGCTTACTGAGGGGACGCTCTAGTTTACTGTAGCCCAGAACTCTATGAGTAACAACTGTGTAAAGATATGTTCAAAAATGATTATCTTCTGAACTGTTTACTTTATTGAATTGTTTACCTTATTGAGCTGTCTACTTTATTGAACGATTTGCTGAACCGTTCACTGAACTGAAATGTTTACTAAATTGACCTTGTTCTGGCCTTCTTGAATTGAACCGGTTATCGAATTAATCAATTGATATCTGCATCGAATCGACATTTACGGAATTGAACTGTTTCATCGAATCGACATCGTAATCTTGAATGAACGTATGTCTTATATTCTCGAATGTCTTGTGGCATCCTTGGCACCTCATCATTTATCGTTATCGTGACAGAGAGATCTCTGTCGGTTCCCAAGTTTGGAACCACTCATCAAGCATCGTTATAATGGCCATTCTGTATTTCTGATATGGAACAAAGTGCTGTACGGAACTAAGTGCTACACTGTGAGCCACCTCTAGAATCTACGGAACTAAGTGCTACAGTGTGAGCCACCTCTAGAGTCTGTGCGAGACACCTCTTGAATCCACAAGCATCTTGTCTTGTTCTCTCAATTAGTATCAATTATCGATCGCCATCTTGATGGCCATCATTTACTGTTTGGTCTGTTAAGACCCGGTCTTTTAAGACCTACTATTTACTGTACTGTTATGCCAATGGATGTACCACATATCACTACTTTAACTGAATGACTGTTATGACCTGAAATATGAGCCAAACTGAATGACTGATAAACTGACTGAAATGACTGTTTTCCATACTGAAAGGACATTTATTCTTAACCCCTTTACGCATTGTGTTATTCACTGGGCTTTAGCTCACTACTCATATATATATGTAGATGTACAGGCACCAGACCGCAGCTAGGAGCGTCAGGCAAGCTTTAATTTTGTCAAGCCAACCATCGCGTGCCTCATCATGCGAGGTTCCGAGCCTATCAAGCTATGGCTTAGGGGCTTAAGGGTGTTTTATTTCCCCGTTTGTCTCAGAATCGCTTTGTTTATCAGATAGACCGATAGCAGTCATCGCATCGTTTAATAGGAATTAAGTTCCAATTTTGACTGATTGTATATTTTATGCATACTATTCTGTACTGAAAGTATAAAGGTATGAAAAATCTTTTTGCATACAGACTGTCAGCTCATTGGACATTATTTATTTACTGTATTGGCTTCCGCCATGCCCCTATACTCTGTATTACTGTCTAGCAGGCCTTTGGTAGTCTCGGATTACTGGCCGGTTACGGTGCTAAACCCATAGGGGCGGGTTTGGGTCGTGACATGATCCCGCCAAGTTGAAGGCGCGGATAATTGTAAAGAGTACATAGCTCTTATTTTTGTGGTGATCTTTTGTAAGCCAAGGGCTAATGTGTTTGGGTCCGAGAGACCATTTTGTGTAGCCGGGCTATTGCCTTGGAAGATATAAGCCTTTAAGGGCATTTTATTTGTGTTGAGACTAGATGTTTCATATGCTATAGATTCATGTATCTTTATATCCTTGAATGTAAAAAATCATATATGGAACTTTTGTATAAACATTGTTAGTATATGATGCAAAGGTTGGTATTATGACATTATTTATTCGGTGAATGTTGATTAATGTGGGTGGTTCATGTGGTTTTATTTCGGGGCATTACAATGACAATACAAACATACATATAATATACTAAAGCAAAAATGCTCACCTAGTACTCAATTAAGGCAAACTAAAGAAAAGAATATAATGAGAGAAATGCACAATCCTATATGCAAAATGGCTAATGCAACAAATACAAGAATGCAATTACTAGGTTCAGCTTATTAACATGTCATATGGATTAACTCAAAGCATGCGGTAACGCACGTATTCAAGTAAGTAGGAAATGACAATGATGATCAATAATGATGAACCGAATCTTAATGCATGCAAAAATGGATGCAAAGCATGGTAATTATATGAAATGAAAAACATAATATCATATACAACCATGGTAAGCATATAAATAAAAGGGAGAAAGAAATGGGGATTGGAAAACATATAAATATTACAAATTCACCCACACATAAGAGGGTTCGAATGTCCTAATTAACTAATTATTACAAAACCAAATGAACTAATTAATTATTATAAGCCCGAATGAGAGCAACTAATTGATTACAAATGTGAATCAAGGCGGCTAATCTAAAGGAATTAAATGAAAGGTGGGGAATCGTATGTGCACAACCAAGAACATCCTCTAGAAACTTCTCTGTTTGCTGCCAGAACCTGCCCTATTTATAGCCAGAAAATAGTTCTATTTTGGCCTCAAGATCTGTTCTATTCTGTTGTAAAATCACCACTGCTATACAACATGCTTGGTCGGCTGGCCTGATAAGATAGTCAGCCGTACAAAATAATGGCCGGCCAGCCCATGTTTTTGAGAAATACCCTGCTGCAGCAGAACTGGAACAGAGCAAGACAGAGGGTTTCCAAAAGCTATTCATCCTTTCTGCTCCCTCCTGTCATGGAGATTTTCAAGGAGGGAGTAGGTTTACTTCCTAAATCATCAACCATAGCAAGGTTGTTGCATGATGATCATAAGAGCAATAGGAGAAGACTTGGCTAAACACCAAAAAAAAAAAAAAAATGTTACCCCCTTCCTATCATGAATTTATTCAAGAAAGCGGTTGACATGTTTCATAAACCATCAAGCATCACAAGCTAGTATGTGATAATTATGGAGCAACTAAAAATGAAAAAAAGTAACAACTAAAAAAATATTGTGAACTCATCTCCATACTCATGGAATAAGGATAAAACATCCATTTCCATGTTTCAAAGTAGAACTAGGAGAGAGTTTTCAACACTTTTTGATAAAGGGCTATCTAAGAGTAACAAAGCAAGTAAGGGAACGAAACAAGAAACAAGCTATCTATCAAAATTTAAACACACAATTTACCAAAGTTGTTGACAACTCCTCTTTTTTATGGAACAAAGATGAGAAATCCATTTCCAGGTTTCAAAAATAATCGATAAGAGATTTTTTCAACACTTTGAACACAAAAGCTACTACCTAGCTTCAAGGTGGACACTAACTATATGAAAGCAAGAAATTTACACTAGTGAAGCAAACTTGTGGGGAGGTGGCTAAGCCTAAGCTCTAATCCTCTCATGACCAGAAGGTTCCAAGTTACATAAGGAAAGCTAAAAACAATCAACTCAACAGATTGGCCGCTATATCCTAAACATGCCAAATCTGAGAGGACTTACAACAACACAAATATGATATTCAAAGCATAGAAAGTGAGAGCACATGTAATGGGGACGACTAAGACCCTTTTATAATCCCATATTCAATTCATATCACACAAAAACAACCTAAAACAGTGCCAAAAGGTACTGAAATTGAACCAAAAGAAATGAAAAGAAAGTGAAAAAAGACTGAAAGAAAGCAAAGGATATACAACTAGTGAGCTAGCCAATGAAAAGATGGCTAGCCCACCCACTTTTAATGAGATTTTAATCACATTTTAAGCTCAAAAATAACTCTAAAATCACTTTGTAAATACAAGAAAAAGATAGAGAAAAGATGATGGAAGAGTTCAAAGTTCACTTCTTGAAAGAGATGATGATCTTCTTAGTTTATAAACCACAAGCTAAACACTCTTAAGGAGCTGAAATTGTATTCAAGAACCTCAGCAAAGGCTTCAAGTTTAAGCTCGTATGGTGTATCTATTGTGTATCTATATTGCAAGAGAGTAGAGAAGTGTGTTGGATAAGCTATAGGCTCTTGGAGATTTTTTCTAGCCCCAAACCATGAGGAAGGTGTTGTATTTATGGAATTTCAGCTTCTTGCGTCGAAAATATTTGCAAAAGAGACAGCTGGTCCAAAGGATGTGCATGTGAGTAGGTGGCTGCTGCAAAATATCTGTTTTGGTTGAACATGGCCAGCCGGCCATGAAGATGTATGGCCGGCCAAATGAAAATGGCGTACCGGCCATTTGAGTGGTCAAGCTAGAAAAAATAAAGTTTTGGTCCAAAAGGGGTGCAAGGTTTAGGTTTTAAAGCTTGAAATCGAATCTTTTTGTTGAAGATTCGAACGATTGCACAGCGTAATATTTCACCATCGAGTGTTCGGATTGAAGCGCCCAAGCCTTAAGGGCGGTCAAAATAGGGTGTCTACAATTTCCAAAATAATTACAACAAAATAAAAAAGCCTTGTACTCTCAAAATATGTTCCATGCCTTTAACTCGGCAGGATCACCACATCCTTTCCTGCACAAAATCTCATAGGGTGAACACAAAGCCCAGTAAGAAAATCTTAACAAAGTATATACATTTTATATAATGTTCATAAATGAAATGCATATGTCATGCCATGTTTAAAAACATATATCTCTATCTTTTGAAACTTTTGTGCACAATACAATTTGAGAATTTAACAATTCAATAAATTCAATGTAGTTCAAAGGGCCGGTAAATACGACTCAGGTAATCCCTAGGTTGGTGTCTGCAAATAGGCATAATAAGCACTACCAATCCCCACTTTACCGGTTGCTAACTGGAAGGCACGTGGTACCTCATTCGTACATGTTTTCGATCTTTCACCATAAACACTCAAACCAACTTAACCAATACCAACTATATCCCCTATCTAGACCTACCATCATATTTACCCCAAAATAAATCCAAAATGATCTTGTTTCACAAACAATTTCCTTTCTCAAAATAATATTTTTCCAATGCAAGATTCAAAATCAATTGCAATTATGATAAAATGGAGTGGCAATGCAATAATGAAACAATGCATTTATAAGTTCTATTTTCAATTCCACCACACAATCCTCCAATGTGATCATAGTTCTACATCTCTTATCAATATAACGTCATAATATATTTCCAAGAGATAATATACCAATATCAACATACATGTATTCTCCACATGTTAAACATCATTTTTTAAACTGGGTTTTCCAAGACAAATCAACAATAAGCTTCAAAGTTAACAATTCTCATTTTCTCCATGAATTTCCTCATTTAATACAACTATAGAAATTTCTCCATCATTTCTTTACATGACAATTTATCAAGCATAAATTTTACAATATCTTAACATTTTTCCAAAATTCTCAAAATCTAGGGTTTCCACCAGATTTTTTTTTTTTTTTTAAGAAACTTGAAAAAAAAATGGAAAATTGAAAAAAAGAAAAAGAAAAAGAAAGTATTTTCTATTTCTAAAAGTTTTAAAAGAAAGAACAAAATTTCTAAATATCTCAACAAAAAAAAAAGGATTATCAAAGGCATTCTATTTTAAAATAAATAAATAAATAAATAAAAAACTCTCATTAGAGTAAAAATAATAACAATACAAAGAAGAAAAAGAGAAAGAGAGAAGAAGAAGATGTAAATGATTGAATAAACAATCAAATTACTAGTGAAGTACATTAAGACGCTCTTATCTAAATTTAAATTACTCCTATGTAGATTAGATCTACTCCTTAGATAGAAAAGAAATAGAAATCAAGTCATGTATTGATTTGTTGGTCCTTTATAATAGAACCATTAATTGCAATTTATAAATAAAAAAAATGAAGGAAAAAACTTCCATTAACCACCACCTAAATAACTACTTTTAATTTCCTAAATCTTCCATTTTCTTTCTTATAATGCCATGTGTCTTCCATTCCTTGAATTTTCAAAACTTGTCTTAATTTCTCTTTAACCTCCAAGGTTTTTTTGTATAATAATAATAATAATAATAAGTAATAGGAAATTTAAACCTAATCATAATTGATGGAAAATTTATTTATGGTGCAAACAATAGCCATTAGAGGAAAAATGAAAAATATATATATATATATATTTGTGTATGGGAAGAGAAAATCATGGTAGTGGCTAGGTGTGAGCCTACGGGGTTGTCATTATGGTTGAGGGTAGCTGGGTGTGAGACGAGAGACAAGCATAGTTTTGGGGGGTGATAATAGAGAACTAGAAACAAAAATAGTATAGAGAGAAATAACACACACACACAGAGAGAGAAAGAGAGGAAGAAGAATAAATGGCATTGTTCTGTAAATTTGAAAGGGTATGAGAAGTATATCTGTCTTAAAAAATGTGATACTCTACATCTGGGCACATGGCTATCACAATTCGTTTATTTGGATGGAAAAATTAATTGTGCTATTTGATCCACAACCCATAAGGGGGTTATATGGTTATTTCCAAATGACAATAAGGTTATCCGCACATTGGCTAAACCATAAGGGGTGAAATGAAGTTTGCTCTTGTATTAATTTAGTTTTTAATGTATAAAATGTTTCAATTTAGTTTTCAATATTTAAATTATGTACATTAGGGACCAGATTGACGCAATTTAACTATTGAGAACTAAAATGATACAAAACTCATATTTTGAAAAATAAAAATGTAATCAAACCCATTGTGTAAACTGTATCTAATTTGGGGAAGATAACCACTCTTATGTTATTAATCTTGAGGGTGACTCAAATAATTGGACCCTTTTTGAATTTTTAGAATGAAAGATTTGAAATTCGAGTTTATAAACCACTATTTTAATTTATTAATCCACTAACATTTGTATCCCCTCCCCCCTCCGCCCCCCCCCCCCCCCCCCAACAAAAAAAAAAAAAAAAAAGCTCTTACACTTAAGTTAGGTAGCTAGTAACTCTTTTTTTTAACAGTAAAGTGAGAAAATTTCATTAAAAACATGAAATTAAAGGTATGGAAAGATACAACGCATCGACAGAAATTTGGAAAGTACAAATTACCCCTACTACTACTACTCACATCCATACAACCAAGCCCTTGACCTCACCTATTTTTTTTTTTTTTTTTTTTTTTAAGAACAAAACAACCTAAGAAAAAATAAAAAAGTTAAAAAGGACTTAACTATTGAAACAAAAAATACTTGAATCCCCAAAAATCAACCCGTAACCCAAAGCTAGTAACTTGCAGTCTCTTTTTCATGATTAGGATAGATTAGGTTGTTCAATAGTTGAAGCCTCAGTTAAGAAACTAACAATGGTTCCATTGCATACACGAGGACTCCCTAGGAAGCACCCATCCTAGTACTACTCTCGCCCAACAAGTATCCAAGATTTTAGGCCAATCAGTCTCATAAATTCCATGTACAAGATTCTATCAAAAGTCTTGGCTAGTAGATTAAAACAAGTGTTACCAAGTATCATTAGCTCAACACAATCTGCATTCCTGAGTGGGAGAAGTATACTGGATGGGATATTAGTAGCAAATGAAGTGGTAGACTGGTGGAAAAAATGCAAGAAAAGTGGGCTAATTTTAAAAATTGATTTTGAAAAAGCTTATGATACAGTAAATTTGAGCTTTCTATTTGATATGTTGGGCAACTTTGGGTTTGAGACAAAATGGGTGGAATGGATGAGGTATTGTTTAGGTTCAGTTAGAGTATCATTCCTAGTTAATGGTTCTCCATCTGAGGAAGTGTGTCCCCAAAAAGGGTTGAGGCAAGGGGATCCAATCTCATCATTTTTGTTCATTATTGTAGCTGAAGGACTGAATATGTTATTATCAAGAGCCAGAGAACTAGGCCTGATAAAATGGGTCATAATTGGTGATGAAGGATTGAAGTTATCTCATCTACAATTTGCTGATGACACGGTCTTATTTTATGAGGCAGATTGGGTGGAGGTTTTAAATGTGAAGAGAATTTTAAGATGTTTTGAAGTAGTTTCTGGGCTAAAGATTAATTATCATAAGAGTGTCATTAGTGGAGTGGGAATTGATGAGGCTATAGTTGCTGATTTTGCTTCAAGATTAAATTGCACGAGTCAAAAACCTCCTTTTAAGTACTTAGGTATGCCTTTAGGGACTAATCCTAGAAGAAAGCAAATTTGGAAACCTGTGGTGGACAAGTTCAAGGCAAAATTAGTTGGATGGAAGAAAAGAGTGCTCTTATTTGCTGGTAGAGTGACTCTAATGAAGTCTGTGCTCTCCAACCTGCCAGTTTATTACATGTCCTTATTTAAGATCCCTCAAAGAATAGAAAAGGAGATTGATAAGATACAATCAGCATTCCTATGGGGTGACACTGATCTGAAGAGGAAGTTACACTTGGTGAAGTGAAAGGGAGCCACAATGAGTAAAAATCTTGGAGGACTAGGTATTGGGGACATTAAAGCAGTAAATGATAGTCTATTGCTCCAGTGGTGGTGGAGGTTTTGGGGCTGAAGATGATGCACTATGGAAGATTTTGATTTGCAGAAGATATGGAGCTAAAGGTGGGAGATGGTTTCCTTTTCATATGGTTGATTGTAATAGCTCAAGGATTTGGAGTGATATACTATCAGTAGCACATTCCAATCCTGGGATTTTTAATTTTTTTTATGGAAAATGTTGAAATTAGAGTTGGGAGTGGGAGTAGGATTAAGTTCTGGGACAATGCTTGGCTGGACAGGTCTGTTTGAAGGATAAATATCCAAGACTTTTTATCATTTCTACTGATAAAGGGGTATCACTAAAAGAAATGGTGGACAGAAAAGGTAATTATGATGAATGGATTTTCAATTTTAGAAGATTTTTCCTGGTGTGGTAGGAGGAGGATTTAAGAAATTTGAGAGAGGAATTATGCTCAAGACCAAGACTGTGCCTGGAAAACTTGGATAACATTAGATGGAATGTTGATAATACTGGTTGTTTCAGTGTAAAGTCAATTTTCAATTGGTGTGAGCTGATTCATGGATCTAGGAAAAGGTTATCTGGTTTAATATGGAACAATGTAGCAGCTCCAAAAGCACAGTTCTTTGCTTGGTTGGTATGGAAAGTGAGAATAAAAACAATGGATTTCCTAAATAAGATTGGGGTTGTTGACACAAGAGTGGGATTATTCTATGCTCCTTGTAAAACAGAGGAGTAGTCATTAAATCATATAATGTTACACTGTCATTTTATCTGGAATATATGGTCTAGCATAATCAAATGGTGGGGAATGCAATGGGCAGCATCTGGTACAGTGGAAGGTCTGCTTCAGTGGTAAAGTGGCTAGAAGTTTAAAAAAGAAAAATTATAGATATGGAAAGCAATACCAATAACAATTTGTTGGTCTGTTTGGAAGCACATAAATGATGTTATTTTTAATGAGGTACAGCCCAATAGTGAAGAGTTGTGTGAGCTTATAAGGTGGCCATGTGGTTGAAGTCAAATATGGTGGGAAGAGATTATTCAATTAATCAGTTTGTTTCAAACTTGCAATAGATCAGGAGATGTATCAAGTAAGGTGTGATTGTAACACCCCAACCCTTCACATGTTATCGATATTGTCTACTTTGGGATATCCTTGCATGGATTTGTTCTTCCCAATAGGTCACCATCCTAGAATTACTCCAACCTAAGCACGCTTAACTAGAGAGTTCTACTAGGGATTTCACCATCTAGGAAAAGGCCTCCATGCTATATAAGGGCCCAGATTTTTAATTTTATTACCCAGGAACTCCCCTTCTATTCCCGATGTGGGATACCGGGACCTTAGAATCCATCCCTCTTAGGGTTGCACGTCCCTGTGCAGTAACCTGCTAACTAGCAAGCCCGTCCACATGAATCGAGAAATGGCAGGGGCCCATACTCGGTACTCTGGAAAGTCGGCTCTGATACCATTTGTAATACCCCAATCCTTCACATGTCATCAATATTGTCCGCTTTGGGCCATGCCCGCACGGATTTGTTCTTCCCAGTAAGTCACTCATCCCAGAATTACTCTAGCCTAAACACGCTTAATTGAGGAGTTCTGCTAGGGATTTCACCATCTGGGAAAAGGCCTCGATATTATATAAGGGTCCATGTTTTTACTTTTATAGCCCAAGAACTTCCCTTTCATTCCCGATGTGGGACACCGGGACCTTACAGTGATGAGGCTATTGATGGGTACTAGTGTATACAGCAGAGGAGATGTGCTGCTCCTGAGTGAACTTTTGGGGTGAAGCAGAGGAGGTGTTAATTTGAGGATGGCTACTGGTCAGACATTGCTAGGGGTGAAGGGTGAATTTTTGGTTTTTTACTGGTATTTCTGCTCTGCTGCCGGTTTATCTGTCGTGTAGCATTGTTGCTATTGTGTGCTAGTAGTGTTTTTTGACTCATTGGGTAGTTCTTGTGTGTTGTTATTGCTGTGTGATGGTTGTTTTACTTAGTTTTGTTGGAGTGCTCCTATATGGTGTCTAGTTGATGCCTTATCAATCTTAGTTTTGTGCTAGTATATGATTGAGCTCGTGTGTGAGTGCCAACCTAGTTAGGATTGACACATTGAGTATGATGCTTGAACACTAGCCTCTTCTTTATTGATGTATCACTTTGTATCAATCTATTTTTACTTCGTGGTTATCAATAAAGATTTTTTTCCTAATCAAAAAAAAAATGGTTCCATTGCATAAATTTAGGGATAATAATGGTTCCATTGCATAAATTTACGCCTGAAGGAGGATTAAATTAAGTGATATTTTAAGCCAAAACATCATTTACCAATTAAAGAAATTTGATACAGTGGATAGTATCATACTAAATTTGACACGATATTGAGTGTGTTGTGTGCCCATCATACTAAATTTTAGCAGTAACAATCAAATAGCAACCGCTGGAGTCGCTCATAGGATGGAAAGAGAATTTAGAAAAGAGGATATGAGAACAGTGCAAACCTTATCTGAAGGGGTGTCTATGGAGTTTCTTCCATATATTACTCTTTCACTCAGTTCGTTTAGCAAATTAGTATGTGGTGAAACTCATGCTATGCTAACACAAATTTTGGGATGTAATAACCGTTGTGAAGTCGTCGTTGCGGTGTATGAGTTTGAAGACATATGTTGACGTAAATTACACTATTTTTTTTTTTATTTTTTTTTGAAATTTTAAAAAAAATACAAATAACCTTACAGTTTAACATAATTACATTAATTTATCTCTTAATAAGGCTAAGAAAAACTAAAACTAATGTAAATTATTGATTAAAATAGAACTATATGCAACTAAAAAATCACAATACAAAGTTAATTCAGTATGAAATGGGCGTAGTATGAGTTTGCATCCGGATGTTTCCTCTCTGGCATAGCAATGAATGCAAAAGAATCAATAAAAGAAACTTCAAGATTTATAAGACAAAAAATCATGGGTTAGAGATGTTCTGCAAAATTTAGTAGGCGAATCACCATACCACAATGCAGGAAGAATAAAAGCACTTGAACTGTCCTTCAAAGTGAACACCTGAACCACACTGTCAGCCAATCAGTAATAATGATCATGAACCATATTTAGGTTTCTCAAAGGTTTCTTCGACTCACTTAAATTTTTAAAATTTTGGGCAATTTTGCAAAGCATCGCAACCCCCGTAAATATTTCATAAACTGATGAAAACAACAGTTCTGCAGTGTCAGTGCCTGCGACATGATTAAGGATCTGAACTTATTTTACAAGATTGAATTTTCATTTCCTTTTACCAATGTTATTTCATGTACAAATCAATTTATGCATTAACAGAAAATAGACATGGAACAACCACTCAGAAATAAGATTACATTCATACATGCTAAAGCAAAGACAAGAAACCAAGCCCACCCCACTATTGACAAAACTTCAACAAGTGGACCGATCGATCATTCTAGTGTGACTAACTTCTATTGCTAATGGCAACTCGACATTACTTCAATTGTTCCATGTCTTCATCCACAATCTATCCTCAGCCGCTTTAATTCAGCCTGGAAAGTTGGGCTGGAAGTTAGAGTGCGATGAGCAAGAGTCCTTATGTCCTCTCGTGAACAGTCTCGTGAGATGCGAACAAGCTCCCACAAGGCACCTCCACTAATCATGTCCTTTGCATTTACTTCTGAAATGTAGTAATTTAATACCAGTTCAGACACCATCCATGGGAAGATTCAGGTTTCAAGGTGAAAACAGGTAAAGCAAACTCACCGTGTTGTCCTAAATGGCAAAGTGCAAGCTCAATGTGCCGCCTGATTGGTGAGGCTTCATTGTTTGCATTTTGTACAATCCATTGGAGTGCACCATCCTCAATCAGAAGAGATATCCCAGTCTTAGTCCCTGTAGTAATGAGATCAACAGTAACACAATGCATTAGCATATTGCAAACTAAAAGGATGACGCTCATCCAGGTGCATGCATTAATTCTAGTTCCATTCATTTTTTTAATATTTATTTATTAATTAAGTAATCTCATCCCTACTTCTCTACCTTGCTTTCTTACTTTTCTCTCATGAATCCACTTTTCATGCTATTCTTTGTTAGTGGAGAAGTTATCTCGTGTCCTCAGAACACCAGGCCATGTGGCCACTCAACAATAGAGCGGCATGTCATTATTTTTCAGAAAAAATAGAAACAAATTAAACACTTAAATGCATGTAACAAGATGACCTACTTGAGTGCATGTAGAAGTGGACTTATATATATATATATATATATTTGAAGTTCATTGAATTATGTGGTTTTGTTTTATGTTACTTTTAATCCTATTCCATCTTTTCCCTCTATCCTACTTAATTCACACTTTTTATCCCACTAACCCACTTTCCATGCATTTTTGTGGTTTTGTTTCATATTTTATTCTTTAATTAGTAGTAATTACACATATTTATCCTTTTAGTTATATTTAATTTTACATCTTTACCATCTTAGTTAATAGAAAGATGGATGTAACACACTATCACTAAATTTTTGTATTGCCCCTGGTCTTTCCTTATTACAAGTATAGATTATAAAGACTTTTTATACTTTTAGTACACCCCTGTTTCAAGTTTGATCAGATTCAAGTTGACAGACCTAAATATTGAATTATAATTCTAGGCTTTTTGTCAAAATTGGCAGAAATTGTCCTAAACATTCAAATTTAGGAAGTTAAAGAACAGAACACTCTGTAAAAATCAAAACAGCTATGGGTTCCAGAAGGGCCTATTTCTCAGATTACCTTGAGTAGATGCTCGGGACTCGCATTTTGCAAAGTTTGCAATTCCACGGGCAACTTGAGCAAGAACATCTGGATGCCTGCATCTCACCATTCCTAGTAAAGCCTTAATCCCGCCTTCACCTCTCAGCTTCGTCTGTAACTTATCTAAAAGTTGCAACATAATAGTTGACAGTTCACAGTAGGATTGCCAGTCAAAGACCAGTTGCAATCAACATTCTCATCAGTAACCAAGCTAACATGTTAAAACTACCAGTTCATATTCATATAGGACCAACATGCTAATAGCAATATGATCAACCATTTCAAAGTGGATTTGGAAGTGGAAAATATATATTTGTAATCTTCAATACAGTTTTACTTGTATGGGTTACCTTTTAATCTCTCTTCAGTGTGTGCATAAATTAACCATAAATCTCATGTGCTAGCTAAAGCAAAACTTCTTACAACCTTCACAATGGACCACATGTTTGGTAGAATGAAGATCAACAAGAAGGAAGATTACCATTTCCACAAAGATTAGCTATGGCTCCAGCAACCATCCGAAGAGTTTGAGGATCCTCAGCATTGGCTGCGGTCATTGACAATAAACTAATGCCCCCTTGAGCAATTATAAGCTCCTGGTTGGTCTCTGTCAAGACAAATATACATGTTACATGCAATGGACAGATACCAAACCAAATACCTATGCCAAAATTAGCGATACATGGCTTTAAGATTGTAAGATATTCTACGAAACAAAAGCAATGGAAATTTACCATTCATTGCAAGATTTGCAATTGCACCAGCTGCAACTCTGTGAATGGTCTCATCCTCGGCACTTCTGAGAAGCATTAATAAGGATGTAAGACCTCCAGCTTCCACAATCTTTCCTTGATTTGTTTCTGCGAAATAGACGAAAGTAAAACACCATTCCTATACAGAAATGTACTCAAACCAGCAAGTACTAATGGTTCATGAGCTGTGTATCAAGACTTTAAATAACAAGCCAGGTAATCATCATCCTCACCATTATTAGTCAAATTTTATATATGAAAAGCAAGTTCAAATACACACACCCACTGATATAAGGCTCAGGTGAAGGACCATGTATTGTGGGCATGGAATGTGTTTATGTGAAATAAAAAGCAACTTTCACCATTAGGAATCCTTTTAGGCTACACTCACTTGATCAGCCATCGACAAATGGAGATCCATGCGTAGAAAACACCAAAGAATTAAGTGAAAGCTATTAAGTGTGGCGATCACACTCATGGAATTGTGTCAAAAAATTATTGGATATTTTTTAATGATGTAGAATTGTGTCAAAATCTGATTGAAATTTTGATTTTTTTTAATATTATATAAAAAAATATATTATTTAGTATTTATGTCCTGGGGAACTTTTGGTATTTATGCAATAAAAACAGCTTATGTCAGCAGATTTTGTTATATCACTTTAACAATGATTTAACAGAGGGGAGGGGGACTCTGCATATGTATATTATCAGAAAAAGTAATTTGCCAACATGCGAAAATATCTCCCATTGCACAAGGACTTTCATGGGATGTCCAGGCATCCCCTTTGTCAGATACAAATTATCGTGTTGATTTTTTGTTTTTACTGCACTTGCTTCACTTTTCCTTCTTTGTATGGATAGAAGTATTGGATAAGACATTTCAATGGCTGGAAATGTAAATCCTCACTGTAAATATAAAGTATATGTTTGTTTGTGTATTCTTCAACAAACATGTGTATATGTAAGGCTATTTTCCCTTATATTGATTTTTTTGGAAATTGGTATTCTTCGTGTCCTCCCACACTACAAAGAGTTCATGAGAATATAGGAATGAGTAAAGAACATAATAAAAAAGTACTGAGTTACCTTCAGCAGCAAGATTTGCCACAACTTTTACAGCATGAATTCGCACATCAGCATCTTCGGCTTCAAGCAATGACAAAATCTTTTGCAATCCCACTGTTAGAACACTGAAGTTTATGAGAACAAAAACGAAGACAATAGACAGATGAATTATAAAAAATGAGCAGCAGAATAGTAAATATAAGTGGAAACATGTCCACCACCTTGCTCAAAGAGTTTTTCTATTGATGCCTTCTCCCCATCTCCCGAATCTCTCAGCTGCGGATGCACAACTTGAGAAATGAGAGAACCTAGGCCACTAGGAACTTTCCCAGCTACAGCTCCATCAAGTCGTCTTCTTGTCTGCAAAAGTACATGTTTTCAGATTCAGAATTCAAATATGCTTGTCAGAGGCACATGGATACTAGTCCATGTGTTTGGGTGCAAAAACTACAGTCGTTAGGTGGGTCCTGTTCATTTACCAAGACACCCAACACAATAGGATTGTGAACTCTCAAACATCCAAATTCAGAAGTTAATAGTACCAAGAACTGAAATCATTCTTCTTCATGCAATAAATTTAGGAATACTTGCATACAGCCTATGTTACATGGACTCGGTGTGAGTATTGGGTGTGGGTACATATCCAAGCATCAGATCTTCCTATTTTTCATGTACCAAAACGATTCACATTTCAGGTAACATAGTCCGATACCATGTTAAATCACTAAAATTTTCAAAAGCTATCAAGCTATCCAACACTACAAATAATAGTTGTCCTTTTTTCATTCAAAATACTCGTAGGTGCCACATTATCTCCAACACAAACAAGGATCTCAAAGTAGCGAGCTACCCTAGCCCCACATCATCTGCAAATCATCTACAAGATTAGTTATTGGGGTTATGGGCCTAACTTAATCAAGGGCCATGAACCATCAAATGCGGCAGCTTGACTAGTTTCAATCCATGGTGCCAAGGAATGAGCACAAGTCTTTAGATGTATCTCGACTTGAGAATTCCCAAAAAGTGGCCTAGTGCACTGGTTAGCTAGGCTGAGACTCTCTGCTCGACCAAACTCTCTCTCCTTGCAGCAACATTGCTTGGCATCTCCTTTTCTTTTTTTCGTTTTATGTGCTGTGTCTTTTGGTTCTTAATTATTGTATGCTTTGCATCACCTTGATGCTTTCTCAACTATGAAGCACGGACACCTCTCCGAGGGCTACGTATCAATGTCGAACACATGTCAGACATGGACACGCGTCGGACAAGTGATGGACGCGTGTCCAACACGTCGCAGAAGGTGCCCCTTTTTTATATTTTTTATTTTTGCGGCCGGACACGTTATGGACATGTTTCAGACACCATGGGGTCAAAAACAGAATTTATGAAACTTCAAGTGGGGGTCAATTTGTAAAAAACAAAAATTGAAGAAATCAAACCAAGCCCTAACCTTGATTTCAAACAAAACGAGGATAAGAGGCTGAGAGAAGGCCGCTGGCTGCTCTTTGCTCTTGCGAAGGTATCTTCTTCTTTCGATCTTCTTCTTCTTTTGATCTTCTTCTACTTTTCAATCTCTGTATCTCAGTCGCTCTCTCTCTCTCTCTCGAGATCTACTCTCTCTTTCATCTTCTTTCGATCTTCTTCTTCGTTCGACTTCTCTCAGTCGCTCTCTCTCTCTCTCTCTCTCAATCTCTCTGTTTTGTTTTGTTTTTTCTCCCTCAATCTCTCTATTTTGTTTTGTTTTTTCTTTTCTTTTTATATGTTGATTCACTCTCTCTCTCTCTCTCTGTGATTTTTTTTTATATTGTTCTTTTTTTTTTAAACTATTCTCTGTCTCTACCTCTATCTCTATTATTTATTTATATTTTTTTTTTGGTTGATTAGTTTATTTATTTATTTTCTTTACCTTTTAATTTTTTTTTATAATTTTATGATATATAATAAATAAATTTAATTATATCTATTGAACGTGTCTCCAACGTGTCTTGTACCCTATTTTTTGAAAATTTGCATGTCCGTATGTCCGTGTCCGTATTCGTGCTTCATAATTTTTCAATAAAGCTTATTTCATTTATCCCAAAAAAAAAAAAAAAAAACATGGCTTGGCATCTCTTTGGCTCTAGACCAAGTAACTCTTTTCTAAGGCATGATCCTCAATGCCTCATTTCTCTTTCTCCAACGGGTTATTTCTATCTCTACGTATTAGAGGTATCTCCATCACCACCATAATCACTTAGGGTAGGAGTAGGGACCAAGAATCCCCATTTGGAATCACTACAGGATTTGTGGTTTGGAACTAAAGTTGGGATTGTCAAGGTTGCCTAACTCACCCCCTCATGGTGGCTCCACCTTGACCAGTCTTAGAGAGAGGACAACTACAACTAGACAAGGCCATCATTGACCAAACTATGACACTTCGAAAGTTGTATCATACCCTGTGCTACACGGACTCTTTGGAATTTCAAAGGTACCCGTGTCGACACGACACAGGTACGAGTGCAGGATACGGCCGGTATATGGTTCATTACAAATGGATACGGCTATATTTTGCCCTAAATACAAAAGCAACGAAATAGCCCTAAATATAGAAGAAATGAAAGAGAGAGCAAGAACTTGGTCGCCAACTTCTCTCTAGTCACCAGCTTCGATCTCGCCCCAATTGATCCTTCACTCTTGATCTCATCTCTCGATCGACCTCATCTCTGTCTCGTGCCAATCGATTCTTCGATCTCGTCTCTCGATCGATCTTCTTTGTCGATCTTCTTTGTCGATCTCCTATTCTCTCTCTCAGTCGATCCATCTCCTCTTCTTCTTCTTCTTCTTCTTCTTCTTCTCTCTCCCTGATCTATTTTCTCTCTCCCTATTGTCGATATGTTCTCTCTCTCTCTCTCTCCCTTTTGTCGATCTATTTCTTTCTTCTCTCTCTTCTCTTGACTCTTGTTTACCATATAATAAATAAATCATATAATTTGTTATATAATAATATCTAATTAAATCATATATAATAAAAAAAATAAATAAATCTAATAAAATCTATAAAATACATTATTTATTTTAACATAATTTGCTATTCCTTATTTATTATATATTTTTTATTTATAATATATATATATATATATATATATGTCAATTAAAAGTAAAAAAATAAATTATATAGATAAATTAAAAATATTATCAATAAAAATAATACATAAGATAAAAAATAATAAATAATAAATATATTTAAAAAATAACTATTTAACTCATCTTTATATAATAAATATATTTTTTTTTAAAAATAACTATTTAACGTATCCCCGTACCTGTATCCAAATTTGGATCCATATCCATGTATTCTCAATTTTTAATTTTGAAGTGTCCGACCCTTAGATACGCACCCACACCCGATACCCATAGCCGAGTCCGTGTAATGTAGATTATACCTAACACTGCAGCCTCCCCATGACTCCAAGATAGTTCCCCAAGGCTCATCAATTATCATACCTACCCACTAGCATCCCATGACACAATTTTCAATGCCTGTCATATGCACACTGGATAGGTGAGAAACCTCTAAATTATCAAACCGAAGGGAACCGCCCCTTGTCCTTGGCTATGTTGTTCGACTTCCCTATATAAGGGAGGTTACATGCATGTGTTGATCATCTCTTTCACCTTAAGAAAGAGCAAGATCCTACAATACTATCCTCCCTCTCTCCTAAAACTGTCCTCACTCTCTCCTCCACCTTTGGTGATCCTGTCCCATCTCAATGCCCGCCATCTTCCCAAAAGGCTGCCCCTCAACCATGTCATCATTGCAAACTCTCCACATTTATCAAAGGACATGAACTTTTAACAGCTCAGGTATATTCTGATTTAAGCTAAAATATCATTTATAGATCCTTCTTTCAAAAAACAATATTAAAAACCACACAAACATATTTATCAACTGTATGGCAGCATACCTCATCGGCTTCAAAACTAATTTGCAATAGTTGACTTTGTAGCACAGCTATTTCTTCTTCAAGTTTTTGTTTCTGATGTGCCTCATTTTCCAGCAACTTGCAAAGCTTTGAGATCTCAGAATTCCCTGCTGCCTAGTACACCAACAGTGTTACTTTGTATATGGGATATTATACTATGAAAGACACAAAAGAAAACAGATGATGCTGAAATAAGACATTCATCAAGGTATTAAAAAGCATACTTCTGTCCTTTTCCATTGAATAATTTGATTCCTAAGATTATTGACTTCCTCTTCTGCAGACTTCCGTAAAAGAGTTTCATCTTGAAGCAACCTTTTAACCTCCGTAACTTCCTCAACACAGGACACTGCAGGAACCTGTGTATCACAAAGAAGATGATTGGCTGTCATTGCCAAAGAGAATGCAGTACAATATAGCAGTTAGTTTGATCCATTGGAGGCTTGATGTCGACTCAGCCTGCCAGAAGTAAGCATGTAACCTTTGTAGGTCCATATGAAAGTGGATCGAAAGACAGATTTTTCAAAAGCAATAAGAATATAACCAAGGTACAAAGTTGTACAAGTATCACAACCTGATGGAGCAAGTATAGCAATAAGTCTTCTGAATACACAAAACAAGTTTTCAGAAACTTGGTGTTTCCCCCAAGAAGTTCTAACAAAATATAGTTGAAAAATCATACGATGCCGAAAAGTTTTAGAGCTAGAAGAATTGGAAGCTTCAGGAGAGTTGAGCCAATAATTTCGTAGTGGTTGGGGCTATAGCAAAGGTGGAATGATACACGGTTGGTATGTTATTCTTTGCTGATGGCAATCGAGTGCACTTTCTGGTTCAGGTGGTAGAGGTTATTACATCAGAAACTGAGGCAGTCACAGCAGAGGGTAATAATCCTTGTATCTTTTTCATGATGCATGGGCAAAATGAGGAGTGTGGGTTTGATTTTTCTTTAAAGCAAAACACTGTGGTAAGGATGGGCGTGGCAGAGAAGGAAGTCAGAATACAGCTATGAAGCACGGACACGGACACAGTAATAGTAATTTCAAAATATGGGGACACAAACACAGCAGAGGACACGGCAAATCTATATATATATTTACTATGTAGATTAATATTATGTTATCAAATAATCAAAATTAATAAAAACAAACATTAATTCAATACTTATAGATATATATAAACCACTAATTTAAACAAATTAATAGATCATCCATATCCATTGCTGTCTCATGCAAAAAATTTATAAAAAAATAAATAAATTAAAGGGATACGCCATTTGGCATGTCCCATTATGTGTCCAGATTTGGCGTGTCCCTCCCATGTCCCCTACAAAAATAATAATAAAATTAAAGGGACATGCCATTTGGTGTGTCCCCGGCATGTCCCCGTGTCCGACACCGCTATGGTGCCTATTTTGAAGTGTTTGTGCTTCATAGAAATACAGTGTATCAGGGGAAAAGAGAAAACTCTAATGAACAATTTAGGACAAGGATGAAAGGTGTTGGCCATTTTATGATCTCTCTAGTGGTATGGACTATGGAGTACTCATGGCGGAGACTCGACACTTTGGGTTGGAACATGGGATGTGTCCAATGTGTGTAGATGATCATTCACCTAGCAAATATATTTAATAATTCATATTAACCATAAACTTATGCATAAAACCCTCTCTTATGTATGAAATGATTTAACACCTTGTGAACAACACCTTATCCTATAAAAATAAAATAAACAAAAGTATATTAGGCAATATGATTACCCCAAGTCTGTTGGACATGAGAATTAGATGAATTGGGCACTTAAACACATACCCAAACCAACAACTGTAGCCTATCTATGTTTATTCTTTTATATAGTCTCTAGGAGATTTGTATATGCCTGTAGATATATAGAATATAGGATCTTCGGGTTTCTTTCAGCACCGCTTCTTGTTATTTTACTTATTGAATAAAACTATGAGGGGAAGAAAAGAACAATTCAGAGATGCAATTTTATTGGCCTAGGTTATATACTTGCAGAGACAAAGGTGTAGAAGCAAATCCATACATCAGATTATGTTTCTCTTAGAAGTACACCTACTTGTAGAATTCTACTCTTCTTTTTTATGATCTTCAAGAATAAGAAAGGTTAAATTCAAACAAAGGGATGACAAGGAATGGCACTCTTAGAAGAGTCACCACCTACCTTGAAGACCATTTGGAATCAGTTGTAGTCTAAAAAGTACGGAAGCGGACGTGGACACGATACACAGCAATTTCAAAAAAATGGAGACACGGACACAACGGGAACATGACAATAAAATATGTTTTCATATATTTTTATTTGCTATCTAGATTAATATTACATCCACAAACAATCAATATAAACAAAAAGCTAACTCTAATTCTATATTTTTTTTAAAAAAAATTTAAATTAACACTTACAATTTATATTTTTTTTTATGGATGATAAAGTATTTAAATCTAAGGAAAAAAAAAAATTCAACATCCAATATTCATCAAAAACACTAACAAAAATTGGAGAAAAGACAAGTTGGCATGTCCCTAGTGTGTCTTTGAAGTGTCCCCGGCATGTCTCCTAAAACTAAATTAATCAAATAAGGGAACACACCATGTGGCATGTCCTCACCGTGTCCGCTTGTCCGACATGGCTACGGCACTTGTTTTGAAGTGTCGGTGCTTCATAGGTTGTAGTCTGAACCTTATATCACAGATATCAGGGATTCAAGTCCTTTTCACATACACTACGAAGAAGAGTCTATCAGAGACAAATAACTGTCATAAGGAAGATCTTAACACACTTACTACCTTGCCATTGCATGTAGAAAGACATAGCTATTAAGAACATAACCAGTTTAGTACCAATGCCACTAAACACAATATATGAGAAATGGTATAATGTCAGAACTGGATACCTCTTCCTTAAATGCCTTGACGAGGCCATCATTTTTGTGTTCAATTCTGGTTTTCCCACTGCCACGTATTTGTTGGTCTTTTGACCATTGCTCTTCAAGCTTCTTCAATGATTCCATATATTCTTTTTGATATTTTAGTTTCTCCTTCTACAGAAATGAACAACATAGAGTTTAGCAAGCATTCAAAAAGAAGTGAAACCAACTCAGAGCACAAATCCAGACCATTATTCACCAAATCCTGCTCAAGCTTAGAGTCAAAAATAGGCAATTGAAGAAGATTCTTTTTTTCTCTTTTTCATTTAGTCAAAATAAAACCCAACTACAAACCAAAATGAGGAAAATGTTGAAATGTTAATTTATGAAGAAACAAAGAACACCAGTGGAAAAAGTGTACATTTATATACAGAAATGCATCTAAACATAAAGAATACAATTATATCTTATCCAAAATAAATAAATAATAATTCAATATATTGCATTATTAGCAGTAATATATTGACAGGTCTGATTCATAAATACAGCAAAGCATATGATATTTATAAGATAAATGCTCACATTACAGACAAATGGAAATGCATGTGCTTACTTCCAAAGCATCTGCATAGTTTCTTTCAGCCTCGGAGATACGTTTCTGTGCTTCTATAGTTATTCTTTCAATCTCGTCCTGGAATGCTTTTTGCTGCCTCTCGTTCTCTACTATAAGTTTGTCCAACTGTATGTCAAGCCTTCTGCACAAACTCTTGTAATCAAATTCTTCCTTGATTTTTAACATATTCTCCACCTTCATAGCCTATGAAAGGCAAACTTTTAGCATCCCCCCAATGATGAAAAGAATTAACTAAGGGTCATGCTAATGACAGCTCAATGGGCTGTCAATTAGGGGAAAATGCCAAAATGTTAGGTTCTAACAGAATTTTTTACACATTTCAAAGCACTCTGATTTATTTCTACACACTTCTGACACATTTTAATACACTTTTGCAAGTCTACCGAGACTAATGACAGCCTTATGGGTGGTCATTAGCATTTTTCATCAAATAATGGATAGATCATCATACTTTTGTTTCAGCAAAATACTTCAGGAAACTAATCACAAACATTGTAATCAGCATGGTCAACGAGAACTGAGACAATAATGGCAACAGCTAAATTAAGGGGAAGGAATGACCATGGCAACTAGAGGAGCCCATCCATGAAACTTCACAACATTAAAGAGCAAATTAATAATTTTAAACATACCCTCTGCCCAAACATTATAGTACTTGCTGTCTCTCCTCGATGGCGTGGAGAGGGACCAATAGTAACAACTAGTGAAGTTCTTGCAGTGCCTGTAAGAATGTAACATAGTCAGCCAACACATTGCTCTTGATTTAATAAATTCATTTCCAGCACTGGTTCATGAAAAACAAATATGAAGCAAAGCAATGATGCAATTAAAAAGACTGCCAATGAAAGGTTTCTGCCACTTGAAACAGTATCAAAAAATTTATATTGGTATCTTCTGAGCCTGCATCAGAGAGAAAGTGGTACGGGGATTGAATATCTACAGCGGTAACATTTGGCCAGGTTCCACCAATTTATAGACCTTATCTAATAGGTTAAATAAGTAGAAACTCAGCATGTAATAGAATTTAGGACAAATAGGTAATTAACCACACCCCAGCATTTCTCAAATGATATTTTTGCTTCCAAATGAATGTAGAGTTAAAAGGCTTTATCATACGATCATTAAACTTTTCTGTCACCCAAAACAGCACAGTTCAAAGTTGGGTCCCAGTTCACTTCCAAGCCATACAAAAAGCTTTAGAAAACCGAAGTAGTCACATACTTGAGAGACTTCACCCTCCATTATTAATGCGCACATATTTGAATGAAACAATCATGTCATGCATACTCTGATCAAATTCAACAGAACCAAACTAAGTAACCATAAGTGTGAGCATTTCACCTCCAAATGAATCTCGAAGCAATCTTGTAAGCTTTGAATCACGTACTGGAACATGCGCGCTATTCTCTGCCAGTGCATTAATACATTTCCCTAGCGCACTCAATGACAGATTGATTGACTTAGCTTCCTCTAGAGTATGTCCCTCACTTCCTGCGGAATGGCAAACATATAAACAAACTTCAACAAGCAGGACAGAGCATGAGCTAAGAAAGTAATATAGCCACACAAAATAATAAAATTTAGAAATTTGCAAAAAAACAATTCGCTTATGGTACACTTCCATTCTGAATTGCGTATTGGTACGCACGTTCCGAAAAATGGTACACTTCCTTTTCGAAATGGTAAATTTAGTGATCCAAGGCGTTCCCAAAAGTTTTTTTCCAATATATTTCCTTAAATGCTACTTTAGGAGGAAAAAAATCAAATATAATATATTAAAATCTAAGACAAATTAAGTTTTCACAAGACAAAAACATTAAAAATGAAAAAAAAAAAAAATTTATTGGATATCTAATAGTTAAAAGAAAATTATTTTAAAAGTATCTTAAATTCTTAAGTGTAATATATAATAGTCTACTCCTATCGTACCACATTTTAGAACATGTGACGTATCATGTTCTCATTCCTGTTCTATGTATTGGAACGATCCACGTTCCAGGTAACATAGGTTTTACCTATCGTCGAAGGAGAAAAAGAAACATAAGTACAAAGAAATCAATATCCCAGAGATATCTTTCCTAGTAAGCAACCAACATAAAGCCCCCCTCAATATCTATAAGTTCTTTATCACAAATTTATAGTGGCACAAATATGCAGTCACATCATATGCAAGCAAAAGTCTCATATACAATAGGAATTCATCATCTATGTTACATAGACTGTTCTAAATGTGCTAAGTCCCTTTCGCAAGCTCGAGTAGGGTATGGGATATGTGTCCAACATGTCTAGATGCATGCACCCAACAAGATGTCTACTAATTGAGGTTATAAAACAATTGTCCATAACATGCTCTACGTTACTATGTAAACTCCATTTTCCCCTATAAAAATATATATATATATATATATTAAAAAATATGAATATCTAGCCATGTCATGTATCTTGGGCATGGGCACAAATCTAATGCTTAGACATATATCTGCACTCGAAATCCATACCTCAGTAACATAATTTCTCAGTAATCTACAACAAAAGCAACTTGATGAAATTCATACAGAAGTCATCAGTTGGACAAGCAAAAGACAATCACTTGTAATTTATGTGAATTATAGCTTTTACCTTCACACAACTTCTAAATGCAGTTGAACATAAGTCTTTAACAATGGGAACATATGAAAGGTCTTGAACTTCAGCAGAGAATGTAGAACCCAAAAATATTAAAGTACCTACAATACGACACAACTTGATATTTGTTTTTAACCAATTCACATCTAAATGAGTCTAATATGTTTGCTTGACTTCCATATTTCTCACAAATATGTAATGTTGCTTCTACTATATTTTGAAACCCAACATGTGCATTTTTAAGCTAATAAAAACTCAACCTAGATACCAAAGATCAAACTATAATTTATCATGAAGATGCATATTTACACATCCATATGGCATTATTCTTAATAGCAAATGTTCTACACTTTTTGAAGGAAAAGCTTCAGTTCAAGAAAACATACACGCCCCTTCCCATATCAATGGAAAACAAGGTAACAACAGAAGCAATGCAGGAATAAGGAATAATCACAATCATTAGGAACAAATTAAAATAAATATTCATATCCATAGTTTGTCACACATACCTGACTTGTCAATTCGTTCTGAACCTGCAAGGTCAACCACAACTAGCTTTCCTTTCCGAACAATGGGAGGCTTTAAAGTCTTTAGCATGTTGGACGTGTTACCATTTTCATTTGAAAGAGCATAATCTTTCCCTTTGACAGACCTCTTTATATGCACCTGCAGCAAGAAAACTTGTGATGTGAATAACATGCAACAGTTTCAAGACTGCCAACAAGCTTCCAGTTATTTCAAATGCATAACCATCAGAAGACAAGAAAAGCAGTTCGCTCACCATTAGAATGGCATGACTACGAGAAGATTCTGTGTTCAACTTTGTATTAGCAGCAAAGCGGTGAGCTTCCCCTAATCGTAGAAGTTCCACAAAACTCAGCTGGTCCCTGATTTCCACTATGGTAGCCCCAGGGAGTGAAACATCTCCTGTTTTCGGATCTTCCATGATGGCTATGTTGTCATTAGAAGGATCAAGGAGGTCCTGTATAGTCTCCATATAAAGCTGCATATATATGCAAAGATAACAAATAATAAATTATGAAATTAGAAAAAAATATTTCAACAAAATGTCACAAATTTAAACAAAATATGCTTTATTGAAAAGTGAAAAAATCCCCTAATAAAGTAGTAAAATATACCACAAGCAACAATCAGAATACTCAGACATATTATCTCTTTAAAGGCAACAACCTGCAAATAGGAGACACAGACAGAATCGATCTCTGGGGAAATTTCTGCTAAAATATCCTCCATTGCACGCACCATTATTCCACGATCAGCTGTGTCTTCTTCTCCAAGTCGCCCCAGTGTATATGTTTTTCCAGTGCCAGTCTGCCCATATGCCATGACTGTCCCATTATAACCATCCAGCACACTCTGTCAAAGCAAATGACACGCAAGCAGATCTCATGAAGTTAAAATCTACGTCAAGTGTAAAATAGTTCACTATCACAACAACTGGAACACTATTATTGACATCCAAGACACGATCATATTTCTTTAAAATTAATTTAAATAGTAAAAATATATAAAGAAACAATTATCCATGCACAAGTCAAGTCCTTAAAAATCTCAAAACATGACACACAAATGGATAAAAAGACTTATTAAATATATCACAAATTCACTCATACGCACTTCAACCACAGGCTTTGCCACAACTTCGTAAACACGCTTTTGTGAAGCAAATTCAGTTAGCACTTCATCAAACTCATAAGTATCTGAATCCCAATTGTTTCTTCGAAGCTTTAACCTTTTGAGCTGCAATGAAGTACATGGATGATGAATTATAATAGAATGACAAAGCAACAATCATCTTAGAAGTAGTTGGTTGTAAAATTCCTGTGCTGAATCGAGTATGATGAAAATGACATGGGGAATACCTCAGGCTGTAATTCCACACAATCAGCAAAATCAGCATCAGCAGCCAACTCCTCTGCATTCCTGGGCCGTAATCTTACAGCAACTCGAACTCTCCCAGAAACTATAAGGAAACATAGCAATATGTGAGATGTATACCAGTAATTCCTCACTTCTTAACAAAAAAATATATGTAAAAAGTTCTCTGCAATTATAACATAGCCAGTACCCTTCCTTAACAATAGACATTGCTATTAACTCTGTAAGCCGCAGCACACAAAGATTGTAAGAGTGTTTACATTAAAGATTTAAGTAGTAAGATAGATGAATCAACTTCCTACCAAAGAATAAAAAATCAAAGTCATCACCAGAAATTGAACCAGGCACTGTAGTCACATATCAGTATCCGTTTTACAAACACTTTGTTTGTTAAGTCAAACAAGAGCATTTCAATCTTTAAATTGTTCTACATTTTAATTTACATTATAATTGCATGAATTAACACAAACATATCATGATTCTAGGTCTCTGCAGAGCCAAAACAAAGCGATCATTCTGCAATTGACAGTTACCATTAAGACTAATCAAACAATCTTACATGATGAATGGTTTGAAATTTTGATAGAAAACTTCAAGAAGCTCCCCCAGAAGCATCAATCAGAGTAATTACAGTATAAATAGTTCATGTAAAAGTGTGCAGGAATGTTCCATCTCAAAAAAAATATCAGCATACAACATTAATAGATATGAGAATGTCCGAAAGACCACTTGTTGCAACTTTGGTAATGGAGTAGTAGTAGCAGCAGAAGCAGCGTGGCAAAATTGGCTGATCTATGAAGGTGCAGCTCCCCTCTGAATTTGAAGGAAGTGGATCTTGAGGGCCCCTTCTCATAGTGGTAGGGACTACTTGACAGATTAGAGTACTCCTATGTCATGTAAGCACTGGAAAATGGGGCTACTATCTTGCAACTACATTTATGATTTTTCTTTTTCAAAGATTTAATTATCAAGGTCATTGGGTGTGGAAAGAAAAAACTAAATGGCCCGTATTCGTGTTTTTGTTCCAGCACTTCAAATCTCCTTCATAAGCCAACATGCAAGAATAGAAACAAGAGAATAGAAGAAGATTGGCCCACTCTCAGGATCCTCATCACCATTCATGACCTTTGTGATCCTAAATAGCATTAGACCATCCATGATATGACTATACCGATGCTGGACTCAAAAGTATTATACAGTTCTAGCTTTGCAAATCTTCTTGATGTTTCAATTACTGTAATTAACTTTCAATAGACAAATTAGAATCTTTTTCGGCATAGAATACTTATAAACATGACACAAATGGAGCCCTATACAATAAATAAAAAATAAAGTCCAAAAATCGAGCAGAAAAGAGCAGGGCTTGATCATGGCTACAAAAATATGCTGCTACCCCAGCTTTGAAGGTCACTAGACCGACAAATAATAATAATAATAATAATAATAATAATAATAAATATATATATATAACAAGAACAAGAACAAGAACAAGAACAAGAAAGAGGTCCCATTGGAAGCGACAAATAGATATTCCAATTGACATTAACTGGTTGGTTCCTACATTCCATCCGATTCGGTATCCTATGAAAATTGACAGAACCCATCAATAAAAGGTGGGTAGGATTATATGAGCTTGCACAAACCAAACAAAAAAGCAAAACCCATATCTAAAAATGCCCAGCAGATGATCCACGCACGCACATCAAAGTCATTACTTGTCAAAAGTTCATGCATTCACCAACAAAATAGTAATGATAATCAAACATGAGAAATCTCTACAATACCAAAGAAACCAACTTTGTGATGTAACTACAACTTAAAAGCCAAATTCAAAAGCCAATTCAATACATTCCATCACAATTACGAACCAATCAAAGTAGCTAGAGAGAGAGAGAGACCTGCAGCATCGGCCTTGGCAGAGCCGGTGGTGCTGCGGCGGAGACCGGAGGCGGTGGGGGAGGGCTTGGACTTGAAGGAAGAGGAAGCAGACTTGGGGTTCAAATTCAAGGATAGAGGCCTATCCAGTTTCAGAGGCCCCTTTTGAGTACCAGCATTTCTATAAGCACCAGTATTAGCCATTACTACATCTCAAACTCAGCTTCAAAAAATTTTCACCATCAAACTAAACAGACGAGTTCGAACACAACTCTCTCTCTCTCTCTCTCTCTCTCAATGGCTAGATAGATAAATGAGAGTGGAATTGACAGTGGGTTCAATCGTAAGGTGTCTGAGTCAAGAAACACGGGGCTTGTTTGGTTTGTATGGGTCTTGTTTGATTTGTATCTTAATATATTATTTTTTAAAAAAATTCTAAAATTTTATTTAGTTTAAATTTTTTGACAAAAAATTTTTAAATTATTTTTGTTCTTTTACACTTTAATCAATCATTTTTTTTTTCTCATTTCTCTTTTTCAATCATTTTTTCTCTCAAACATATTTATTCAATAACAACAAAATATCAAATCATTCAAAACTCCAAAACTATTTTTAAAATATACAACTAAACAAATCAAAAAAATTTTAAATTGTCTCTCCAATTTTTTTTTTTTTGAAAATTTATCTCAAAATACAAACTAAACACACCCATAATTTTTAAGAAAAAATTTTAAAATTTTATTTGGTTTAAATTTTTTGAAAAAAAATTAAATTACTTTATCTCTTCTGCACATCAATTAAGCCTCCGTTTGGGAAGTGGGTTGACTTTTTGGTTTTTTAGCTTTTTTGGCTATTTTAGCCTGGTCTTAAAAGTTTGGTTTGGGAAGGGTTTTTTGACTTTTTTGACTTTTTTTGTGAGAGAGGAGTGTAATGATTATGAGTTGGATGTGATGTTTTGTTTTTTGTGACTAAAAAAGTCTATTTTGTCTTTTGTGGCTAAAATAGCCAAAAAGCCTGGCTTTTTGGCTTCCCAAACGGTGCCTATTATTTTTTCTTTCTCCTCACTTCTTTTCAATCACTTTTTATCTTACACACATCTACTTAATTACAACAAAATATCAAATCATCCCAAATTCCTAAACTCTAAAACTATTTTCAAATAATAATGTTATATGTACCAACTAGTATATTAATTAATATACCAATGATGTGGCCTAATTTAAAATATTTTTGATATTTGTAATTTGTATAATGAGTGTGGTCAATAATAATGTCATAACTAATGTTGGTACAGTAATTATTATACTAATTGGTACATATAGAACCATCGATTTTCAAAAGAGTAATACTAGAGGTACTAAAATTTTTATTAAATATTTTATCAAATATCTCACATGAATGGATCTCATATAAGTGTGGGATTCACATTTCACATGACATTTTTGGTAAAATATTTAATAAAAATTTTAGAATCTCTAATATTTTTTTCTCCAAATATAAAACTAAATAAATTTTTAAAAAAATTTAAACCCCATCTTCAAAAAAAAAAAATTTTAATTTATCTTAAAATACAAACCAAACACACTCACATATTCTAGAGAGAGAGCGCGATAGAGAGAGGACTCAGGGGCTCACAAAACTTTTTCGTGAGGTAGACTCCGGTGACGGTATTGTGGGCCATGAATTTTCGTGCACGTTAATTTTACTACTACTTGTAACCATGAATTTACGTTATCGCCCTTCATCCTGGTTAAATCAAACATCGCCGCAAAACCGGCCTCGTGACGGTGATTTATTAGGCACACCGACCTTGTGGCGTAAAACAGTGAGTAGTAATTGGTGTTTGGAAAGTGAGTTTTTATATAGATTTTTTTAATTATAAAATATTATTGGATAAAAATTTTTTGTGTTTGGAAATATGGTTGAATTTTTTGTGGTTAGATGTGATGTTTGTGAAAGTGGGGCCCATTTTGATAATCTGAATCGTTCATATTTTAAAATACGTCAAGTAAAACATGTCTGTAAAAAATCAAGTTAATCGGATATCGTTACCCATTCATCTACTCACATTTGTATTCATTTTAATCAAGTTAAAATACATTTGTATTTATTTTTATAGATACAAATATGAATGGATGAATGGGTAAACGATATCCGATTAACTTAATTTTTTGCAGGCATGTTCTATTTGACATATTTTAAAATGTGAACGGTTTGGATTATCAAAATGGACCCCAAAATAGGCCCAAATTGGCGCATAGTAGACGCTGCTACGCGGGCTGCGCAGCAGCGTACTCACTTCCGATGTTTGTAAGAAAAAAAATAAAATAATTATAGAGTTGGATGTCATATTATGTTTGTATTTATTTTTTTAAATTTTGTAAAACTTTTGTCTTGGAGTGAAAAAAATCAGAAAAAAATTCCAAACACAAGTCCCCAAACGTATCTAAATAAAATGACTTAGGATTGTTTTTTTTTAAATATGTTAAAAGTTGATTTTTTTAATTCTTTTAAAAATATATATAAAAAAATAAAGGGAGGATATGATTAAAAGAAATTAAAAATCAAAAAATATTACATTTATATGGTTCATTCATTTGGGATTGGAGGGGTGTTTTTTGAACTCATGCCTGTATTACACAACCTAAGGGTTCATTTTAAGACTTTGCTATTTTAATTGATTCTTTTTATTTTTTAATTATTTTAATTGATTTAAAAATTATGAGATAAAAAATGAAATAATTATAATTTGTATGTAATATTTTGAAATATTTTAGGAAGATGGAAATAAACAATTTTCTTTGCTTACTTTGTTATTTTTTGACTTTTTCATAAATGCATTTGAGAAGTACTAAATAAGCAGTTTTTTTTTACTTTTTGAAAACTATTATATTAAGGTATTATATCATTTGTAAAAATTGTAAAATTTCCATATTAACCTCATGTATATTTTTGAAATTATCATTTTACTATCCATTAACATTTTTCCAAATTACCATGCAAAAAGAAGTGGGGGCATTTCTGTAATTTTACTAGTTGGCTTATTTCTATCTTCCCAAATGCAAATACGCTCAAAAAAATTGGCTTCTTGCTTGTTTGAAAAAAAGCAAGAAGCTAGCTTTATTAACTTTTCAAAATGTCTATTTTATTTTATTAACTATTTTAATTTATTTTATTTTTATTAATTATTTTAATCAAAAAAAAAAAAACCACCAACCCAACTTCTCAAACACCTTATTTGGATAATTCATAGGGTTTTTGGATATATCATTCATAAAAAATTAATAATTCAATAATTATAATATTTTTAATTCATCATAATTGTTATAAAAAAATAAATTGTTTGTTTTCAAAAATATACTTGTCATTTATTTTATTTTTTAGACAAGCAAAATAATTTAAACAAATAACAATCATTAAATTGATCTAATTTTTTTTATAAATAATATACAAAAAAAAAAAAAAGTCTTACAAAACGAACAATTTGAATAATCGAAACAAGATTTATAGTGAATTACATTGGCTACATAAGTCAGACAATACCCTCTGCTCCAAATCTAGGACTAGAGGGAAGCTTGACTCAAATTATCTATGAGGTATTTACGAGCCGGTCCTATTTACCTATAAATCATGCTCATTTCTTCATCCATCAATATTCTTAAATTGTATTGGGATAAAATAAATATTTTAAGATTTATTGATACATCAAAAAAGTGTAAAGGACTTATAAGTAATTGAGTCCATCACAAAGGATTAGTTCGTAGTTTACACTATTTTGTGTTTATGTGAGAGGCTCTAATTTAGAATTAATATTTTGGTCATAAGATTGAATTAGGCAAAAAAAAAATTATCATGTTTACTTTTTGAGTTGGGTTTGGAATAAAAAATGCTAAGCAGTCCAATCCAACCATTTGTAAAAAATATTAATTTTAATTTTTATATTATTTAGTTACTTAATAAACTAAAAAAAATAAAAAGAAAGGAAAATATATTTTAGGAGTTAAATTCAAAATAGTTGTATTGTTAAAAGCATAAAATCATTTACAATTCGAATTTGTTAATGGTCCAAATTAAAATAATTTTTAAAGGAAAAATTTTATTTAAGAAACCCGCAAAAAGATAAAACCTTATATAACGAGTTAAGTGAAACAACCTAAATGTAGATTGTTTTTAATTTTTTTGTGTGATAGAGTTTGAGATAATTTGATTATATTCAGTGTTGAGTTAGACTTGAGAAGATACACATTATTATTATAAAATGCAAGATTGCCTTGATCCACGTCCACCTGTTGGACAATCTTCATTGTATTACGAATAAATTATATTTATGTACTTAATAATAAACTGAAGAAATAAATAAAAAAAATGAGAGAGATTGCTTAATTAGAAAAATCAAACCAGTGAAAAAAATAAAATAAAATAATAGATTCTTATTTTGTTACAAAAACAAAATTAGAATCTAATAAAAATAAATAAATAAAACAGAAAGTAAATTAATTACTAACTTTATGTATTTATTGAACAAAATTCTAATCAAGTCCAATGTTTAACATTGTATCCTTAAGACAGATTCGCCCTCTCCACAGTGCTTTCAAATTGTGGACGTCTATCTCTCAAGATAAAATGATCAACTGCGAATAATAGCAACACTACAAATTATTTGCATAATGAACACACTTTGTATTTGTTGGACAATCTTCACTGTATTTAAATTAATTAATTATGTTTGGGTACTAAACGACAAATAGAATATAAAAGAAATATAGGAAAGGAGAATGAATATTTGATTACAAAAATCAAACTAGAAAAAGAATTAAATAAATAAAAACAGATTTTATTTTGTTAAAAAAACAAAATTAAAATCTGATTTAAATAAATAATAATAAAATTAGAAAATAAATAAATAACTTACTTGATTAATATCTTGAATATTATTCTGATCAAGTTCAGTGTTTGACATTGTGTCCTTAAGACAGATTCGTCCTCTCCACAGTGCTTTCAAAATGTGGACATCTATCTCCCAAGATGAAATGATCAACTACAAACAGTAGCAGCACTACAAATTATTTGCCTAACGAACATACTAAGTGTTTATACTCTCTCACAGAAGAAAATAATGCAGCAATATGAAGAGAATGTTTGCAGAATTATGAAGGACGAAAATTAGAGTTACAAAATTCAAATGAAGGTTGTCTTATTTATAGATGGATTGGTGGCTGCAGGTATGAAACTTGTTTGGATTTGAATTTAAACAGATTTGAATCTATTGGGTCATAAATCAAACGAATAAAAAATCTGTTGGATTCATAATTCAAATAGATAAAAACGGGAAGGGCCCTGTTTGAGTATACAGTAAAACCGGACCAGTTTATTTTCGAAATTAATTTGAATTCTGGATTTTATTTTACCAAAAAATAAAATTAAATTCAAATGTTTTTGGCCTAAAAAGAGAGGTATTGGGCTAGACAAGCCCAACTTAACCTCACACCTGCACCCAAGCCCAGCCCGTTCGGCGGCGCATGTGGTGATTTTTGGGTCCAATGGGTCTAGCCCATTTTGCTCATAACCTCCTTCTCTAAAACACTTGAGTACCCCTTGGGGCACATCCTAAGTTCTAATCTCATGCCTTATAAAACCCATTCAAAACTTCCCACAAAATCAATGTGGGACAAGCCTTATTCAAATTTTTAAGGATTTTTCACCAAAACTCCATTTCCATGGAGCATACTTTGGCTTCAATTTTCCATTCACTCGGTAATGGTTTTGAGCAACCAAATATACCACGTGAATCACAATGCAGCATAGAACGCGTTACTACTTTGACCCGCGAATATCGACGCACGGGGCCCACTTAAAAAATAGACCAAACTTAGAAAAAAATTCTAGTTTTATCCAGAATTTTCCAACAATTTCCAACAGTATTTACACTCTTTCTCACAGAAAATTAAATGCAGCAAAAAGCAAAGAGAGCAGGCAGAATTTGAGACGAAAATTAAGTGAAAAAACCAAATAAGAGACTGTCTATTTATAGATGAAATGGTGGCCTTTCAGTTTGAATTAAACAAATAACAAACCTGTTTGAACAAGTACCAGACCTGTTTGGTTTAAATGAACAGGTACAAACCTGTTCAATTTGAATTTTGAACAAATGTGGGTTTGAACTAAATCTGTTCGAACAGATAGAAACCTGTACAGAAATTCTGAAGAGGTGCAAACAGATTTGAATTCAAAAATTGAAATTAAACTAGACAGATTTTCAAAATTAATTTCAAATTCTGGATAGATTTTATTTTACCAAAAAATAAAAATTAAATTCAAATGTTTTTGGCCCTTGCACAGAGGCCCAGCCAACTCGACTGACTGAACGGTGACGACGTGCACATGTGTGTTTATTTTTTTGTCCAATAGGTCTAGCCTAATTTGCCCATAACCTCTCCCTTCTACAAACTTGGGGTGCCCCTTAGAACCCTCCTTAAGTTACAAACTCAAGCTTTATAAACCCATAAAAGTTTTCCCACCAAACCAATGTGGGACAAACCTTTATTCGAACTTTAAGGAATTTCCACCAAATATTCCATTTCCATGGAGCTTACTTTTGCTTCAATTTCTCATTCACCTGATAATGATTTTGAGCAATCAAATATACTACGTGAATCACAGCACGACATAAAACGGGCTATCACTTAGACCCGCCAAATTTGGCACATGGATCCCACCTAAAAAATTAACCAAAGTTAAAGAAAAATTCTGTTTTTTTTTTTTCCCAAAACCATTTATAACACACCCTACTCTAGTTCTAGAATTGAAGATCTAACTTTTAACCTCTTATGGATAGGTTTTTTCACATTCAGAATGAGGAAAAATAAGAATAAAATAAAATAAATCAACATTGCATCACGTAATAATGAGACTCAAATTTAAACATTATGCTCGATACAGAAGAGTCTTATTCTTGAAAGTATAACGCAACAAAGCTACCAAATAATGAAAATCTGATTTTTATTTTTGTCCCATGGTGGTAATGGCATTCCAAACTTTACAAAATTACAATTAGATTTACATAATTTTAAGTATTTTTAATTAATAAATAAAGGTAGCATTTTGGCTTCTTCAAAATTTATATAGCTTTACCATGACCTCTCCAAAATCTATATGATATTACCTTGGCCTCTACGAATTCACAAAAACCTCATTTGGTCCACGTTATTTTAAGTATTTATAATAAAAATTAATATTTTTCTTTAAGAATTTATATAATTTTATTTTGACCTCTAAAAATTTTAGTAATCATAACTTAAGGCCTCCTTTTAGACAATTTGTGGGTCCTCCGCTAGGTAATGGATTGTGCCCCGTTTGGGAAGTAGGTTAGTTTTTTGGCTTTTTGACTTTTTTGGCTATTTTAACTTGGGGCTAAAAAGCCTGATTTGGGAAAGGTTTTTTGAATTTTTTGGCTTTTTGACTTTTTGGTGAGGTGTCATCTTGTTGAAAGACCAAATTGCCCTTTTTCATTTTTTTTATTTTTCATTTTGGGTTGGGATTTGGCATATTTTCCGTTTTTTTTCTTTTTTTTTCTTTTTTTTTTTTCCAATTTTGGCTATTTGCTGAAAAAAAAAAAATTTGGTATGTCATCTTTTTTTCGATATTTTTTTTTTACAATTTTGGCTTTTTGCTTAAATTTTTTTTTTTTTTTTGGATTTGGCATATTTTGGTTATTTTTTATTTTAATTTTTTTCTGTTAGGTTTCGATTTCTCCTATTTTGCTTTCTTTTTTTTTTGGGGGTTTGGATTTGGCTTTTTTTTTTTTTTTTTTTGTCTATTGGGTGTCGATCTACCGACTTTTGCTTAATTTTTTTATTTTTTATTTTTTTTTAGTTCTTGTTCTTTAATTTACGTTCTTTAAATAATTTAAAATGTTAATATTTTTAATTTAAAAACAACTCTATACTCAAATCGTAACAAAATACATAAAACAAAACTTAATTAAAAAGTGAGGTTTTATTTTATTGTCCTGTGTATTTTAAATAATTTACTTTTAATTTAATTTAATATAATTTTTATATTTAAATAATATTTCATTTTATTTAAATAATATAAAAATTTAAATCGTAAAAATTTAAATAATTTAAATCGTAATATTTTAAAAAAATCGTAATATTTTAAATTTAAATCGTAATATTTAATTTTTGCGTTATTTATTTATTTTTTTGCCATATTTATTTTTATTTATTGTTTTATACATTAATTATTTATTTTTTGCCTTATTTATTTTTATATTTATTTCCTTAAAATAAGACGTGGCGAATGGTAATTTATGTTCTCATATTTTTATATTTCAAAAATAGATTTTCATATGTTTTATTTATTTGTAAATTACGTGGCAAATGTTAATTGCTGTTTTTTTTTTCCTTTTTTCCTTTTTTCCTTTTAATTTTAATTTTAATATTTAAATAATGTAAATAATCCACAAAATTTAATGTCAAAAATTTAAATTAAATATTAAAAAAGTATGTAAATCGTAAAAATTTAATCAATTTAAATAATAAAAAAAATATTTTAACAGCAAAATTTAAATAAATTAAATATTCAAAAAATGTAAACAATTTAAAATTTAAAAACAACTCTACACTCAAGTCGTAAACAAACACATAAAAAGTTATCTCAATTAATAAATTATTGAGATAACTCATAACCAAACACATAAATCGAAATTTAAATAATTTAAAATGTTAATATTTTAAATTTAAAAACAACTCTACACTCAAGTCATAACCAAACACATAAAATGAAACTCAATTAATAAATTATTGAGGTAACTCATAACCAAACACATAATTCGAAATTCCATACTACTTTCACAACTCTACACTCAAATCATAACCAAATACATAACAAAAAAAAATTATTTAAAAATATTTTTATCAAATATAGTTTAAATTTATTTTCATAAAATATTTTAACAAAAAACAAAAAAAAATGTTTTTATTTTTTTTTTTCAACTTTCTTTGTCTTTCCTTAAAAAAATCGTCAATTTCAATTTTTTTTTTTTTACTTTGCCGCCCCTCTTTCATGTAAGGGTATTATGGTAAATTCACTTGTCAAATTGTTGCAACCATGCTTGAAACGTTCTTTTGTCCGTTTGTGGCTAAATTAGCCACTTTTGTCCTTTAGTGGCTAATTTAGCCCAAACCCTTCTTCCCAAACGTACTGGAATGGACAGAATACTTATTGCTTGATAAACTAAAAATTTATATTATTATATTAAGTAAATGCTGGATTTGATGTTCAAATCTTTGTTTGCTTTCACCTTATACCACGTGTCTCTCATTTTTCTACTTAAAACAAAAAAGTTACATAGAGAAGTACACAAAACTTGAAATTTTAACTTTGAATTTAGAGAAGAAAATTCTTACGACTTGAGCAACATACATATTTTGATATTAATTTCTTTATCATTTATTTTTATTTTTATTTACTTGAATTACACTTGTATCGTGTGTGCCAACAACTAATTCAAAATTAAGTGCTGAATTTTATTTTGTAAAACCTTCTAACATATATTGATCAGTTATCTTTGATTTATCGTCTCCTTTCAGATTTCTGTAAATTTATTCAATCTTCTCTTTCACTTATCTAACATTTTTCACTTTGCTAGTAGTCACTCAATATTCGTCACACGTCCAGTGTAAGTCCTCAGGTGTAGGCAGGTGAAGGATATAGTGAGTTCTGGTTAGGGTATAAGCAAACATATGGTATGTGAAAAATGATAAGTCAATAAAGAATTTAGATCCTCTTGAATTAAATTTATAGATTTTAGAATCATGAGTCATTTATTCAGAAGTAACTCTTCAGTCACCTCTATAACTTCATTTACTTCTATACCTGATCGAGTGAACTAAGAAGAACATGAATTCCAATATTTAAAAATAGATTTAGGATGGAAAATACCAAAAGTACCAATTAAAGAAATTTAATAAAACAAATTTTCTACAATCCTCTTTTAAAGTTAATCTACAAATAAAAAATGTTGAACAAGTTTATGCTTTTAACTAAAATACATGAAACGTGTCATTTATTAACCAAAATATCTATAAGAAAACAAAAATCTGAAGGTCGCAACTTTATTTATATAGGATTAATACAAGTTGTTGTCAAACCATCAACTATTCAAGACATAAATTCATCCATTCTTCTATGCTTAAAAGATGCTAGGTTTAGAAATTACCAAACCAGTATGCTAGGTATGATGGAATCTGGTCTCCACAAAGGACCAATCCATTTTAATTGCTTTCCTAATTTTGCTTTAAGTCTTTCTGACCCTCACATAGTCAAAGCTTTAACATTAAATATTCAAACTTCTGGTAAATTTACAAATATGCTTGTTGGTTTCCAATCCATTGCTTTAATTTATCGAATTTATTATAAATGTATGAAGACTAATTTTAATGTTCATGCTTTAGTCAAAGTCCAAAAAATAAAACATTACTTATTCAAAGTAGTACTTCTAAATCTAATGTTGACGTCCTTAGACCCATAGTCTGGAGTAAAATAACTCTCCCAGAAAACTAATAGTTAACTGTAAATGAAAATTATACTCACAATATTCAACATGATATTAATGATTTAAATCATATTCAACAATATAGTGATGGTTCAATCAAAATAAGTTTTAATCGTCTACGTTTACAACATGACTCTCATTAGTCTTCATGAAATATTCAATCTTCTTAACTCAATGACGTAGATAAAATTTTTAGTACATATTTATTTACTCAAAAAGATAGGACATATTTTAGAATCACAAAGTAAATTAAAAGGAATAGATATGTCCTCAACATCTCAGATTAGTAAACCTATTTATTCAAAATAAACCCAGATTCAAAAAGATGACGACGAGTCTCAAATATCTCCAACTCAAACAGACTTTAAAGTCAACCCCCCAGTTAATCCACAGCTATTAACTATTCACACCGACTTCACACCTAATCTAAATAAACTATATAAAGAATTTAAATCTAAAGAAAATAAGTCTAAATGAGATACATATAGATCTGCACATACTAAAACACAAAGGTCAATGATAATTAAATCATGGTATACATTTATGTTAGAATATCAAACTGAAATCCAATTTTTTGATTATCTTCAAAATTACCAACAAATAAATACTACAACAAAAACTAAATGAAAAACTTCCACTAGTACTTCTGTTTCTTCTAGTCATCCTCCTGTTGAAACAGTTTTAATTGAACATAAGGATCAACTATTAATACTTCGCCTTTTAAAATACCTGGTGATGAAAGTAAAATTAAGAAAGTTATTGAACTAAATAATTACACTAATCAATGTTTAAAAACTATTAGTAAACAATTAGATAAAATTGAAACAACCTTTAATGATTATTCAAATAGTCACACTTCCACTAGTAAAACTATTACGACCAAACCCCAGAGACTTAGGATTGGAATCACAACTTATTAACTTATTCTAACTTATTGGAATCACAACTTACTAACTTATTCTATTTGTAGCAAATTAAACTGTGCAAGCGGAAATAAAAATAATTAAATAGGAAATTACTCTATTTTACTATTTTAATAAGAGAAAATATATTTATAGGGCTTTTGTTATTTTATTATTCAGTGACCGGCCCCGAGTAGAACAAAAGAAGCAAAAATATAAAATAAAATAAAAAAAGAAAAGAAAAGAAAGAGAAAATAGTGGTTCAACATTAATCCACGTACGGGTTCCATTTTGTGAGGTTATGGGTTTCCTCTACATCTTGTCATCTAAAATGGTAACAGCTATAAGCACACAGCAGAGTGAGAAATATTATGCCAAGAGTATAGGGAATACAAAATAACCATGGATAGTTAGTTAAGTCAAAATATTTACATAACTCAATTTGGTAAATAAATCATTTAAGTGGTAGAAACTGAAATACATAAATTATATAAATAAATAACCATAACCATAATACAGAACAGAGGTCACAAAAGTAACAATCAGAACAGAAGTCAATGGATCCATGACAAACAGAGGACCACAAAGTGGCCAAATAGAGGCAAATGGTTATTTAAGTCCCCCAAGGCGTGGAACTCCCGTGATAGTACTTACAAAACATAATTGTTTATAAGGTTATAGTCAAATATTCTTTAAAATTTAAACAAATATATCCATGGGTTTTATTTTAAACAAATAGAGTTCAGAAATGTATCCGCGTAACTGAAATATTTATAAACATAACTTGTATTAATATAATTAATAAAATACAACTTGTATAAAATAAATTATGATACGTCAAAATATATGTAAAATATATTATGGTAACTTAAGGTATAATATAACTCACCTTAAGATTGAGTCTTACTATTTCCTTCCTATTTTTCCTATCTTTTCAAAACTATTCTTCCTCCTTTCAGTCTCTCTTTATTTCACTCTCTTATTTCTCTCATTCCTTTACCTCAGTCGTTGTTCCCCCCCCCCTAACTTCTTATATACATGCAAACTCATGATACGTCCATAGGGTGACTCATTGGCACAGATGGCATCCAACCATCTCTCCTAAGAGATTACAATCTAAGATTATAATCTACTAATTAATGACGAGTAATTGATTGGCCTTATCTCATCAGTATGTTTATTATTATTATTTATTTACTCTAATTTTTACATTTATTTATTTACTATCTTTAATTTGGCCCGACTAGTATTATAATTCTATATTTGTGTTAATTTGGTCCCAAATAATAGTCCCTAATTAATCCCATATTTAATAACCCAATGCCAAATTAGACTTATATATTTATTTCTTATTATTTATTTATTTAATAATATATCACCACATACAACCATAATTATATTTAACTATAAATATTTATGTGATATTTAATTAAACGTTCAGGGTGTCACAAAAAATATAGAAAAGGCGATTATCAATTTACCTAGTGACCGCTACAAACTTAGTTTAGTGACCCAAGATACTCATACAATTGACGCAATTGAAGAAATATTTGACAAAATTGCCACATCTTCTAAACCTTCCAAGGATAAAGGTATATTAGTTATCATTCAACAACCTATTCTCGATACTAATAATGAGTCATCCACCTCTGATGATGATGAAATAAGATTAATAGAAAAACAATTTCAGTCTACTAATCTTAATAGGATAGTACACCCTAAGGTTAACTCTACTACTCTTACCAAAAATTGATATACTAAACTCACCCCACCTAATCTTCAATTTGAAGAAACTAATATTAATAATCAATTTTTCATTTTTGCTAAAAAATTATATAAATGAAATATTTATAGTCTTAGCAAAAATCAAATGCTCCAAAAGTTAGATCATATGTCTATGGTCGCTAATAGTTATCTTAGTAATTATCCTGATTATACTCAACCTGAAATAGTCTCCCTTCTTACTTCTGGTTTTACCGGAATGCTTAAAGCATAGTAGGACAAGTATCTCACTTCTGACATACGTGATGCTATTCAACATGCTATTCAAATTGATGATAATGAATTTCTCATCTTTGATGAAGAAATAAGAATGAGTGAACCTAATGGAATTTATGCTTTAATATTTACCATAGTCAAACATTTTATAGGAATCCCTAGTAATATTCATTCTAGAATACATGATCAACTTAGTAATTTAACATGTCCAACATTAAGTGATTTTCGTTGGTATAAGGATATCTTTACATCTAGAGTCATTTTCCAAGATGATTGTACTAATCATTTTGAAAAGAAAAATTCATTAATGACTTACATAATCTTTTTGCTCATAAAATTAGAGATGCGCTTAATCAACCTACAAGAATAATTGAATACGATAATTCAACATAGAGTGATATAATTAGTACAACTCAAAAAGAAGGATTAAAAATGTGTATAGATATGAAATTTAGTCAAAAAGCTACTAAAGATAAACACAAAGCTAAGTATGAGTTAGGTAACTTCTACGAACAGTACGGTCTACCTCCTGTAGGGTTGCAAACGAACTGAGCCGAGCCGAACTTTGCTGAGCTCGAGCTCGGCTCATTTATTGAGCTTGAGCTCGGCTCGATAAGAAACTGGACTCGAGCTCAGCTTGACTCGGCTCGGCTCATTAACATTAATGAAACTTGAGCTCGGCTCGGCTCGATAATTTTTTTTAATATTATTTATATTATTTAAATAAAAATATTTAAGTAAAAAATAATATTTATATTATTTAAATAAAAATATTATTTATATTATTTTATTTATAAATAATATATTTATTATATAATTTAAATAAAGATAAACGAGCCGAGCTTGACGAGCTGAGTTTATGCGAGCTTGAGCTCGGCTCGTTTACTAAATGAGCCTAATAGTCGAGCTCAAGCTCGACTCGTTTAGTAAACGAAACGAACCTGTAGACACTCCATTTTTGACCGACCTTAAGACTCAGACGTCATCGATTGAGCGCTCGGTGATGTTGTATATTGTGCTCGTTCAGAAGTCTTAGAGTCACGGCCGTGAGCCCTGCCTCCGGACTTCCGAACCCTCTTCTGTACCTTGTCTCGGTTTGCGAACTAGACTCGGTTTTTTCTGTTTCTTTTCCTGAAGGGAGAGAGAGGTCCCGTAGACCATCTCTCAATGGCCGTGGGCTACATTTCGTGGCCGTAGGCCATTTTGCCCATTTCGAGTCTTGCTCCCGATTTTGAGCCGAGCCGCCAGTGCCTCGGTTCAGGACCGTCTAACCATCTCCGATTCCTCCGGTTTTTGGCATACATCTTATTTACTCCCTTTTGAGGGACACTGTGGTCTGAGAGACCCACTTCGTGGCCGAATGCCACTTTCTGTGTTTAACGGCCTATTTTCGAGACCCCGAACTGCGTGTTTTGGCCCCCGAACATTCGTTTTGCATCGGTTTTTATTCATTTTTGGCAGGTACCTCTGTTTTATCACCAGGAAGGTCACTGAAGGGTGGGAGGCCAGCAATTGTCTCAGCAACCAATTATATTCCTCCGGCGCCTTCTGACGCCCGTTTTTCTCACTTCCGAGCCAATGTTGACCACCCTAGGGCCATTTTCTTCAACCCCAAACCACATATTTGTGTTGTACACACATGGGAGGACCCTAAAATTCTATGGCCGGCCAGTAATTCAAATTGAACCTTTTGAACCCCTCCTAAAAGTGGCATATTCTCTCTCCTGTTTTAGAGTTGCCAATTTTAAACCACAAGATTGTGATGAGGGCACCTGGGAGGACACCTTTCTCTGGTAGCCGGCTAGAAAATCTTCTTGAGCCTTTTGACCCTTGGCCAGCCGGCCATAGGGGGTGGCCGGCCGGCCACCTGCAACAAAAATAGGTGGCCGGCCATGTTCCTTAGGATGTGTGCTTTACAGCTGTATAGCTTTTTCTCCCAAAATATCTGATTTCGGGGGACTTTTGTAGAGGAGGGGAACTTAATCCCTTATTCCTACACATTTTCCCTCCATTGCCCCACCATTCTTGCATACACAACAGCAGCTTTAGCTCTCCCTCAAGGGTTAAAAGATTGCTCTCAAGCATAGAGACACACATCCCTCTCTATCTCTCTTATTTTCTCAAGTTCCAACTCCATTTCTTCACTACCACCAAGCACCACTACCACTACTCCATTCCAGCAGCAAGGAGAGGTTTCTCAGAGGCTTAGAGGCATTATTCCTTGGTCCAAAAGGCAGAAAAGAAGTGGGCTTCAAGGGTAAGTCCATTTTCCCTTTTTTTTAGCTCATTTTGGCCACATCTTTCTAGCCTATTTGCTTGCTGTTTTGGGCTCCGACCCTAACTGGAAGGGTCATTTTTTTGATCCATTATTCATGTTTTTTTAAGGGCTCAACCCTGTTTGAGCCCCCCATTTGATACTTGCTTCAACACCCTCTTAAATACCATAATCTTGCATGATATTTCTAGCCTATGTGTGATCTGTTTTTGAGCATGATATAAACTGTGAGTTGGCTTATTTTGAGCCCTTCTACAACATTTTAGAAGGGCTCAATACTGTTGGGGGCCTCCATGTAGCACTTACCATTATACCCCTCTTTGGCCCCCATTTTTGCATGCTTTTTTAGGCTTATCTAGCTTCTGTTTTAGGCCATATTCAGAACTTAAAATTGCCATATTTTGACCTTGTTGGCATATCTCATTAAGGGTCTTTGGCTTTTTGGTGAATGCTTTGTATACCTCATGTTATAGCCTCTTGTTGGCCTATTTCTTGCATTGCATTTTGAGCATGTTTGCATACTGATTTGAGGCTTGTTATCTACTGTAAGTGTTCATATTTTTAGTCCCTCTTCAGTGTTGTAGAAGGGTGTTTTTCCATTTGGACTTTTCATCTACCACTTGCTTCATAACTTCCCTTGCGGAGCTATTTTTGTATGCCATTTTAGCTCTACTTATGATTGCTGTTTGGCCATGTTTTTTATTGTAAAAATGTGAGTTTTGGGGCTTCCTTGCTTCTTCTTTTTCATGTCATGTATCAATTATGCATATATTGTATAGCTGTAAGCCATTTCGTGCACTTATCTTCGCATTTCGGGATCATTTCATGCATCGGGTATTATTTCGCCTCATTTCGGGGTTGTTTTACCCCTCATTTTGCCACTAATTTTTGCATGTTTGCATATCATATTCCATGTCTTTGCCATGCCTCATTAGGGTGGCATTTCAGTGCCCGAGGGTCCATTCTCGATTTGCGTGCCCGCGGGCACGCACTTCGAGGTATCTTGTTTTCATCTGATGGCCTCTCATGTGAGTGTGGCTGAGGCTCTCTCATGTTGGTGTAAGCCCATTATTGCATTGCGTATGCCATTTCATCCATAGCATTGTGTATGCCCGGTTGTGTATTACCTCGTATAGCGTGTATGCCATTCCATGACATTGTGTATGTTAGGGTTGCATATTAGCTACATTTCATGCATGTCATGCATATTGCATCATGTTCGGGATAGGAGTTAGCCGGACGAGGCACGAAAAGCGAGCGCGTTTAAACGGGTCTCAATTCCCAAGTCACTGACACTCCGGATTATCCATGATGGAGTTAGGTTTTGTTGTAGCATTCATATGCATTCATCCTATATTGAGTTGTGCAATTCGGCTCCTCGACCATCATGCATCGATATGCGTGATTGGTGGCACGAGGATCGAGGCATGCATATATTTGTAAAATACATTGATATGCCCCTTTCCTGCTCTTTGTTGCAGCAAAATGAAGAATCAACAACTTTTCAGAGTTTGGCACGCATTTCGAGAAACATTGCAAATAGAGGCTAATTAGGGCATCCCAGTGGATTTCCGTGCAAAGCAGCCCAAGCATGCATCATTTCATTATCCGGAGTGGAGTCAAGGCAGTCCCTGACTTGCATGCCAGTTTACAGTTTTTCTTAGTTAATTTGTTAAATTAATTAGGAATTTGTATATTATTCGGACTGTAATATTTGAACTGTATTATTCTTTCATTCGGGACTGTATTATTTATTCGGACCCTCTGTGAGAGGGCATAATTGTAATAAGTATGGGTGAGTGTGATGTATGTCTTCCAACCCCACGTCTTTCTTCCCTTTTATTTACTTGCTTATGATGGTTAGATATAAGGCATATTTCAATTAGCATAACAGTATGACAGCATGTTTGCATCATTCATCTGTTTTGCACGCACCGGGCTCGGCGCATCATACAAACTGCATTTGTATTTCAATTCCAAATTGAATACTTGATAGCTGTTGCATTTTGTATGCCATGCTTAGAATAGCCGAGCTTGCTATAATTTGCATCTTTGCATGTGTTGCATTAGGCAATTCTGTGCATCTAGGATCATGCATGGATTTCTAACGAGCTTCTATTTTGGCTTGGAGTACTCGGTGAGTTTTATGTTTTAGCATCCTTGCATGCGTGTGAGTGTTGCCATGAATAGCATGCTTACTATGAGGCTATGTGCTTATGTGATATAACTGCCTTGAATGCCTGTGGGTGGAGGTTGAGTTACTTGAATTGGGACAATTCATCAAATATTTGTTTTTTTTTAAGCCCACTAGATACTGGCAAAACCATTGTTCTTCTAAGCCTACCTGAGGGTGGCAAAATCTGCATTTTAAGCCTACCTGCGAGTAGCAAACCATTTTCAAAAACAAACATGAAATGTTTTGTTCCAATTTAGGCGATTCAGTCTATACTTATATGCCGTGCGCATCACATAGTAAACCTAGGCTAATAACCGGAATAAGAACATACAATATTTTCAAAATAAGATGTCATGGTTAGTAGAGGCCGGTCTTTGACCGGGCGAGCGGGGGTGCTCATGAAGTGACCTTCCCCAATCATACCCAAGTTCCCGAGCCGAGCCAACTTTGGTGATGACGGACACGTGGCCTTTGGCACCGAGTCAGGGTTTCCTAAATTTCTTATTTAAAAAACATTTAGGTGGCGACTTTGTATCTGGCGAAGCAGTCCATGTTTGGCACTTCTTTCAAAAAAATCTGTCTTCAAAACGATTTACCGGATTTGGACTCTTTGGTTCAAGATTAAGAACCATGACATTTGAGTCCTTCGAACTGTAGTGACCCAATATCGAACCAGAACGGAGGGGACTCGCACTCCTTTCCCCAGGATGCGTTCGGGGACGTCTACAGAGCCGAGCTGAGCCTTTAATGAGCCGAGTCGAGCTGAGCTTGTTCATGAACAGCTCGGTTCATTTGCAACCCTAACCTCCTATAACACTATTACGTCGTAAACATCATAAAAACAAGAAATCCAAATCTCTATATAAATATAACTAGCCTATCACCCGTGCTATGCACGAGATAATTATAGATATTTATATTTGTTTTCATTTTTTTTAATATATAAATTAAATATATGGGGTTTGACCGAGGAGTTTGAAAGAATTTAATAAGTGTTTATTTATTTATTTAAGAGGCATTTACACAATAATTACATGGGTCTCTTGGGGATGCAAAAAGTAAGGAAATTAGGATTTCATTTATTGCGTTATTCATTTAATAAGTGTAATTATTATAAATTAAGTGTTTATTGTAATCAATAGTGTAATTATTACAATCTTTGAATTTATTGTAATCAATAGTGTAATTATTACAATCTTTGAACCAATCACCAAGTCAATTTTTTTTAAAAAAAAATATTAAAAAATCAAGAAATTAGGATTGACATGTTGGAGGTTCCACAAGCCTTGGGTTTTAAAAGACCATTTTCCTTAATATATAGATAATAAGAAATATTCATATACTAAATCACCTAATCTATACTATATATTAAGCAAAATGGGGTTTTTAACCCTCAAAGCCTGTAGGAGTTTCATTATGTCAATCCTAATTTCCTAATTTTTTGTTTTTTTTTTTAAAAAAAAAATTAACCTCAGCATTTATTAACTTCTCTCAACCCACAAGACTTTTTGACTTCTCTCATAATTACTACAGTACCTTTTCCAAAACAAATAACTAGCATATCACCCGTACTATGTACAGATTATGTTTACAATTATCTATATATGTGAATTATAATTTTTAAATGTCTTCTTTTTTTCCTTTTTTATATTATATTAAAGTTTATTATTTTGATAATAATCATATGTGTTAGACTTTTCAAGGAATTAAATGTCTTTTTTTTTTATTATATTATATTAAAGTTTAATATTTTGATAATAATCATATGTGTTGGATTTTTCAAGAAATTTTTTTTATGCTTATTCTTAATGCATTAAAGTATTATTATGAGAGATAATAATCATATGTGTTGAGACTTTTCAAGGAATTCATATGTATTGGATTTCAAAGAATTTTTTTTATGCTTGTTCTTAATACATTAAAATGTTATTATGAGGGTAAAACTTGGGGGTTGGGAGAAGTTAATAAAAACTAAGATTTTTTTTTTAAATCAAAAAAATTAGAAAATTTAGATTGGGAGATTGGAACTCCTACAAGGTTTGAGGTTAAAAATCCCTTTTTGCTTAATATATAGTATAGATTGTGATTTTTAAATGTCTTCTTTTTTTCCTTTTTTATATTATATTAAAGTTTAATATTTTGATAATAATCATATGTGTTGGACTTTTCAAATAATTAAATGCTTTTTTTTATTATATTATATTAAAGTTTAATATTTTGATAATAATCATATGTGTTGGACTTTTCTAGAAATTTTTTTTATGCTTGTTCTTTATGCATTAAAATATTATTATGAGGGATAATAATCATATGTGTTGGGACTTTTCAAGGAATTCATGTGTTGGATTTTAAAGAATTTTTTTTATGCTTTTTCTTAACGTATTAAAGTGTTATTATGAGGGTAAGACTTGGGAGTTGGGAGAAGTTAATAAATGCTAAGTTTTTTTTTTTTAAATCAAAAAATTTGAAAATTTAGATTGGGAGATTGGAGCTCTCACAAGGCTTGGGGTTAAAAACCCCCTTTTGCTTAATATATAGTATAAATAGATTTATATATTAAAAAAATTAAAAACAAATATAAATATCTATATCTATATCTATCTATTTATTTATATCTATCTCTAACCCACAAGTTTTGTGAGAGTTCCAATATCTGAACCTTAATTTCTTAATTTTTTTGATTTTTTTTTTTAAAAAAAACTTGGCACTTATTAAATTCTTCCAAATCTTTTTAACTTTCTCCAATACACACACTCTTTTTAACTTTTCACATAAAAAAAAAATTAATCTCAACATTTATTAACTTTTCTCAACCCACAAAACTTTTTGACTTCTCTCATAATTACTGCTGTACCTTTTCCAAAACAAATATAAATATCTATATCTATATCTATCTATTTACTTACTAGTCTATCACCCGTGCTATGCACGGGATAATTATAGATATTTTTATTTATTTATTTATTTTAATATATAAATTAAATACATAGGGTTTGATCGAGGAGTTTGAAAGAATTTAATAAGTGTTTATTTATTTATTTAAGAGGCATTTACACAATAATTACATAATATATAAATTAAATACATGGGGTTTGACCGAGGAGTTTGAAAGAATTTAATAAGTGTTTATTTATTTATTTAAGAGGCATTTACACAATAATTACATGGGTCTCTTGGGGATGCAAAAAGTAAGAAAATTAAGATTTCATTTATTGCGTTATTCATTTAATAAGTGTAATTATTATAAATTAAGTGTTTATTGTAATCAATAGTGTAATTATTACAATCTTTGAATTTATTGTAATCAATAGTGTAATTATTACAATCTTTGAACCAATCACCAATCACCAAGTCAATTTTTTTAAAAAAAATATTAAAAAATCAGGAAATTAGGATTGACATGTTGGAGGTTCCACAAGCCTTGGGTTTTAAAAATCCATTTTCCTTAATATATAGACTAGTCTATCACCCGTGCCATGCACGGGATAATTATAAATATTTATATTTGTTTTAAATTTTTTTTAATATATAAATTATGTTTTTTAAGATTTTTTTATAAAAATAATTTAACAATCTAAGGTTTGAAGAATTTTTTTTATACTTATTCTTAATGTGTTAAAGTGTTATTATAAGGGTAAGACTTGGAGGTTGTGAGAAATTAATAAATGTTATGGGTTTTTTTTTGTTTTTTTAAATCAAAAAGTCAAGAAATTTATATTGTGATATTTGAACTCCCATAAAATTTATGTGTTAGAGATAGATATAAATAAATAGATAGATATAGATATTTATATTTGTTTTAAAAAAAATTTAATATACAAATTATTTGTTTTGGAAAAGGCACTGCAGTAATTATGAGAGAAGTCAAAAAGTCTTATGGATTGAGAGAAGTTAATAAATGCTGAGGTTAATTTTTTTTTTTAAAAAAATAAAAAATTAGAAAATTAGGATTGGCATATTGGAGCTCCCACAGGTATTGGGAGTTAGAAACTCCCTTTTGCTTCATATATAGTATAGACTAGCCTATCACCCGTGCTATGCACGGAATAATTATAGATATTTATATTTTTTTAATTTTTTTAATATATAAATTATGTTTTTAAAGATTTTTTATAAAAATAATTTAATAATCTTATCACTAACCATAGTGTACAGGAGAAATTAAAAAGACTTATAATTATTTGTATGAGGAGATTTTAAATGCTAATCAGGAATTTTGACCAAATCAATAAATACAGGCATGTGGATTGGAAAAAGTTAATAAATGTTGATCAGAGAATTTTGACCAAATCAATAAATGATTTTTAAATAAAAAATTTATAAAATTAAGATTGAGAGATTGGAGCTCCCACAAGGCTTGGGGTTTAGAAACCCCTTTTTCCTTAATATATTTACAATTATCTATATATGTGAATTACGATTTTTAAATGTCTTTTTTTTTTTTTAAATGTCTTCTTTTTTTTTCTTTTTTATATTATATTAAAGTTTAATATTTTGATAATAATCATATATGTTGGACTTTTCAAAAAATTAAATGTCTTCTTTTTTTTATTATATTATATTAAAGTTTAATATTTTGATAATAATCATATGTGTTAGACTTTTCAAGAATTTTTTTTTATGCTTGTTCTTAATGCATTAAAGTGTTATTATGAGTGATAATAATCATATGTGTTGGGACTTTTTAAGGAATTCATATGTGTTGGATTTTTAAAAAAAAATTTATGCTTGTTCTTAATGCATTAAAGTGTTATTATGAGGGTAAGACTTGGGAGTTAGGAGAAGTTAATAAATGCTATTTTTTTTTTAAATCAAAAAATTAGGAAATTTAGTTTGGGAGATTGGAGCTCCTACAAGACTTGAGGTTAAAAACCTCATTTTACTTAATATATAGTATAGATACCTATCTCTAACCCACAAGTTTTGTGGAAGTTCCAATATCTGAACCTTAATTGCTTAATTTTTTTGATTTTTTTTTTTAAAAAAATTAGCACTTATTAAATTCTTCCAAGTCTTTTTAACTTCTCCAATACACACGCTCTTTTTAACTTTTCACATACCTATTGCAAACAGTGAATCTCCTTTTTGTTTTCTCCTTCTGAACTTCTTATTTTTACACTTTCAACTTCAGTGACCACGTATGCAAACAGTAAGTCTTCTTTTTGTTTTCTCCTTCTTGACTTTTCCTTTTGTTTACTGTTTTAATATTGTAGTTAGATAACGCATAAAAATATTTGTGATTTGTCTAGCGAATAAAAAATTATAATTTGATTTTTTAATATGATTGAAGTTAGATAAATATAAACCCTGATAAAGAGAAAAATGTGATTATAATTAGTTGAAAGATTCTTTTTTTTTTAATGTGATTATAGCTAGTTTAAAGTTCTTTTTTTTCATTTATTTATTTTATTATGGAAAAAATGTGATATGATTGTAGTTTGTTCAATGGCTCTTTTTTTTAATATGATTGTTGTAGTTAATTCAGTGGCTTTTTTTTTAATGTTATTTAATCTTTTTATTTACTATTTTAATTTTATTTTTAATATGATTAAAGTTAGATAAACATAAACACTCACAAAGACAAAAATGTGATTGTAGTTACTCAATGGTTCTTTTTTTCATTTATTTATTTTTTTAATTATGGAAAAAATGTTATGTGATTGTAGTTTGTTCAATGGTTCTTTTTTTTAATGTGATTTAATCTTTTATTTACTGTTTTAATGGTTTTTCTTTACAATTATTTATGAAAAAAATATGATTGTAGTTAGATAGTATAAAAATATTTGTGATTTGATTTGATTTTTTTCTGATTTGATTTTTAAAGTACCAATTATTGATAATGATCAGATTGTATTTTGAAAAAAAAAATTGTAATTGATTTTTTTAACTCACTGTGTTTTTTGAAAAACAAAATGGATTATACTCATTAGGGTCACATAATGTATCAATTATTGATAATGATTAGATTGTATTTTGACCAAAAAGAAATTGTAATTGATCTTTTTAACTCACTATGTTTTTTGAAAAATAAATTATTGTATTTTTTAATTATCAATTGACTTAATTTGTGATTGATTTTTTTAATTATTGATGATGATTAGATAGTATTAAAAAATTTGTGATTTATATGATTGAAGTTATCTTCTTTTGTTTATAATTTTATTTTTTAATATGATTGAAGTTAGATAAACATAAATACTCACAAAAAGAAAAATGTGATTGTAATTTGTTCAATGATTCTAAGTAATCTTTTTTATTTACTATTTTAACGGTTATTTTTTCAATTATTTTTTTTGTTATGAGAAAAATATGATTATACTTAGATAGCATTAAAAAAATTGTGATTTATATGATTAAAGTTATCTCATTTTGTTTATAATTTGAATTTTTAATGTGATTGAATTTAACTCGCAAAAAGAAAAATGTGATTGTAATTTGTTCAACGGCTCTAAATAATATTTTTATTTACTATTTTAATGGTTATTTTTTTCAATTATTTTTTTTTATTATGAGAAAAATATGATTGTAGTTAGATAGATTGTGATTTATATGATTAAAGTTATCTCCTTTTGTTTATAATTTGATTTTTTAATATGATTGAAGTTAACTCACAAAAAAAAATGTGATTGTAGTTTGTTCAACAGCTCTAAATAATATTTTTATTTACTATTTTAATGGTTCTTTTTTTCAATTATTTTTTTTATTATGAGAAAAATATGATTGTAGTTAGATAGTATTAAAAAAATTGTGATTTGTATGATTAAAGTTATCTCTTTTTGTTTATAATTTGATTTTTTTAATATGATTGAAATTAGATAAACATAAACACTCACAAAAAGAAAAATGTGATTGTAGTTTGTTCAATGCTTCTAAATAATCTTTTTATTTACTATTTTAATGGTTCTTTTTTTCAATTATTTTTTTTTATTATGAGAAAAATGTGATTGTAGTTAGATAGCATTAAAAAAAATATGATTTGTATGATTGAAATTATCTCCTTTTGTTTATAATTTGATTTTTTAATATGATTGAAGTTAGATAAACATAAATACTCACAAAAAGAAAAATGTGATTGTAGTTTGTTCAATACTTTTAAATAATCTTTTTATTTACTATTTTAATGGTTCTTTTTTTCAATTATTTTTTTTATTATGAGAAAAATATGATTGTAGTTAGATAGCATTAAAAAAATTATGATTTGTATGATTGAAGTTATATCTTTTTGTTTATAATTTGATTTTTTAATATGATTGAAGTTAACTCACAAAAAGAAAAATGTGATTGTAGTTTGTTCAATACTTCTAAATAATCTTTTTATTTACTATTTTAATAGTTCTTTTTTTCAATTATTTTTTTTATTATGAGAAAAATACGATTGCAGCTAGATAGCATTAAAAAAATTATGATTTGTATGATTGAAGTTATATCTTTTTGTTTATAATTTGATTCTTTAATATGATTGAAGTTAACTCACAAAAAGAAAAATGTGATTGTAGTTTCTTCAATGGTTCTAAATAATCTTTTTATTTACAATTTTAATGGTTCTTTTTTAAAAGTTATTTTTTTTATTATGAGAAAAATATTATTGTAGTTAGATAGCATTAAAAAAATTGTGATTTGTATGATTGAAGTTATCTCCTTTTGTTTATAATTTGATTTTTTAATATGATTGAAGTTATCTCCTTTTATCTATACCTTTCAGAAAGTAAATAAAAAAGCATGTAAGTATAACATTTTTACTTTATAACATTTTATAAATACATAATATATGTGTTGTTCATTAATTATAATACTAACTATCATGTTGACAATGCAGGAATGCTGATAGAAGGCCCACAACAATTTAGATTTGAGTTATTTTTTGTTTTACTTATTCAGTGAATTTCAAACAAATGTAATAAATTCTTATTTTTATTACTTTAATTATACAATGTCAATATTTTCTTTTAAAATTACATATATTTTATGCTAACAATTTAAAAATATGTTTGACATAACTATGAATGGTTTTTTTTTTTTTTTTAATTTAATCCCATGCATAGCACGGGTGATATGCTAGTAAATATTATAATAAATCCAAAAAGAAGGATTATAAGAAAAATAAAAACTTTAATCCAAAGTCAAAATCAACTCAAAATATTACGTGCTATAATTATTGTAAAAAGGGTCATTATTCTAATAAATATACAGTTAAAGAAAATCTTAATGATTACTGAAGAAAATCAAAGTAAAATATTTGAAATATTCAAGTTAACTAATACTAGAGATCAATCTAGTAACCCATCTAGCGATAATAACCCATCTAGCAATAATAACCCATTTAGTGATACCTCTGACTATTTTTCTCCTAGTAATGCTATTGATAATGACCAAATAGAATTAGGATGTAATGACTTTGTTGTAAACAAGTTAATGTCCTCAGTAAGTCACAGGAAGAAAATTTATTAATTGAATTAATTAGTAAGTTAGACAACCCTAAATTAAAAAGAAAATATACTAATAAATTAAAATCTTTATTAATTGACAAAAAAAATTAAACCTTCTACAAATAAACCAATTATTAGTCTAACAGCTACTTTAGAAAGATTTAGAAAAGATAAATATAAAGAAGTACACGATTTACAAAATGAAATTAATCAAATTAAATTAACTATTAAAGATTTAAAATTAAAGATAAATCTTTAGAAGACGAAATTGCTATATTAAAAATCAATAAAAATCTTAATGATTTTGAAAGTAAAACTGATACATCCTCCGATGAATCTTGTAATACTCCAAATCATGTAATTTTTTAACAATGAAGCAAATAATCAAGAAAATAACCGATTAAACATAATTAATAAAATAAATATCCAAAAATGGCATTCAAAAATAAAACTAGTAATAAATGATTATGAGATGGAAGTCATTGCCTTAATTGATACACGCGCTGATCTTAATTGTATTCAAGAATGCTTAATTCCTACTAAATACTATCATAAAACAAGTAAATAATTAAGCTCGGCTAATGGCAGCCAAATGTGTATTAAATATAAATTACTAAAAGTTCATATTTGTCAAAACAATATTTGTTTTAAAACATCATTTGTTCTAGTACAAAATATGATAGATAAAGTCATGTCAGTTGTCCCATTTATTTATTTATTATACACATTCACTACTAATAATCACGGTATTACAACCCAAGCCTTTGGCCAAAAAGTAATTTTCAAATTCTTAGCTCATCCAGAAGTAAAAGAATTACACCAGTTAAATGATTACTCACACTCTTAATCAATCAATACATTAAACCAAAAAACTAAACAATTACAATTTCTCAAAGAAGAAGTCAAATATAAAAGACTTGAATCTCAATTAACTAATTCCATTCTTATTGAAAAAATTGAAAATTTTAAAAATCATTTAAAGAAAACTATTTGTTCTACTCTTCCCAGTACTTTTCGGTATAGGAAAAAAAATGTAGTCACTCTTTCTTATCTCAAAGACTTTAATGAAAAACACATTCATACGAAATCCAGACCAATTCAAATAAACGCTGAATTAATGGAAATGTGCAAAAAGGAAATTAATGATTTACTCAAAAATAAAATCATTAGTAAAAGTAAATCCCCCCGGTCATGTCTAGCTTTCTATGTTAATAAAAATGTTGAATTTGAACGTGGCGTTCCACAATTAGTAATTAATGATAAACCATTAAATAAAGTTCTAGAATGAATTTGGTAACCAATCCCTAATAAAAAAATATTTGATTTCAAAAGTGGATTCTGACAAATCCAACTTAACCCTAGTGATTGTTATAAAACTGTTTTCGTTACACCCTTTGGTCATTACGAATGAAATGTGATGCCCTTTGAATTAAAAAATGCACCTAGTGAATTTCAAAATATAATGAATGAAATATTTAATCCATTTAGTCATTTTTTCATGGTATACATTGTTAATCATATTATTTAATTTTGATAATATCTAAAATATTATTTGTAACAATTTGGATTTTTTAATATATATATTATTTGACACAAAATATTATCTTTTTAAAATATATATATTTGTTAAATGTTATTTAAATAAAAATATTTTTGAAAACTCTACTATTCACTTTTTGAAAATTTAGGTTGATCACTATTCACTTGTTGACAAAATTAATATTGATTAATTATATTATTTTGACAAAATTGATTAATTGGTTGTATTATCTTGACAAACGTGATATTAATGTATTGTCTTCTTTTGACAAAAATGATATATTTAAATGTAGTGGTAGAATATATTTAGTTTAAAATCTCTACAACATATACAATATTTTAAAGGAGGCATATATTTTCAAATCCATCATAAATATTATTTAAAGAGATTTTTTTTTTCTGTATGCAAATATTTGATTAAAACATTATATATATAATACATATAATATAAATAGAATACATCACGTGCGTTATTAAACTTTTTACACTACATTGATTATATCATGTCACACTACACTACATTGATTATATCATATTATAATCAAACAAGAAGAAAAAGATGGAGTAGTTATATATATATATATATATATTTATAAAACAAGATAGAGCAAATCATTTGCTTGTTTGAAAGTTGTGAACTTTGTATTAAATTGTTTACAAAAACGGTGGCTCCATGTTTGAAAAAAAAAAAAAAAAAAAGAAAAAAAGAAAAAATTAGTTTTACTTTTATCTTTTTAACATTTACTGACAATTTAAAATCAAGGAGTGTGCTTATGTAAGCCATAACGTCAGCAGCTGTAGACGTCCCCGAACGCATCCGAGAGGGTTAAGTCCCGTTCCGTTCATATTGGGTTTACTACAGTTTGGACTCGATTTGTGTCGGTTCTAAATCTGAACCAAAGAGTCCAACTCTGGCAAATCGTTTTGAAGAAAAACAGATTTTTGAAAAGAAGTGCCAAACATGGACTGTTTTGCCAGATTACAGAGTCGCCACCTAAATATTTTAAAATGGAAAATTTAGGAAACCCTGACTCAGTGCCAAAGGCCACATGTCCGTCATTACCAAAGTGTCTTGGCTCGGGAGCTTGGGTACAATCGGGGAAGGTCAGCTATGAGCACCCCCTTTCGCCCGGTCCGAAGACCGGCCTCTACTAACCGTGATATCCGATTTTGAAAACGTTATGCATTCTTATTCCAGTTATTAGCCTAGAATTACTATGTTATGCACACAGCAAACAAGTATAGACCAAATCGCCTAAGTTGGAACAAAACACTACGTGTTTGTTTTGAAAAATGATTTGCTACTCATAAGTAGGCTAAAATGCAGGTTTTGCCACTCTCAAGCGAGCTTTAAAACTCACAGTTTTAATGCATTGTTCCAACCTAAGTAATTTGACCTCCATCCACAGGTATTCAAGCAGTTATATCACATAAGCACTTAGCCTCATGGTAGTCATGCTATTATGGCAACATTCACACGCATGCGATATGCTAAAGCATAAAAGCTCACCTAGTACTCCAAGCCAAAACAGAAGCTTATTAGAAATCCATGCATGGACCTAAGCATACTGAAATGTCTAATGCAACACATGCAAAGATGTAATCTAGGCAGGCTCGGCTATCCTAAGCATGGCATGTGAAATGCTACAACTATCACGTATTCAATTTGGAATTGAAAGTACGATGCGATTTGTATGATGTACCGAGCCCGATGCATGTCAACAAATGCGTGGATGCACACATGCATTGCATAAGGTATGCTAATTTAAATATGCCCTAATCTACCATCATAAGCGTGTAAATAAAAGGGAAGAAAGAAGTGAGGTTGGAAGACATACACACACTCACCCACACTTATTACAATTGCCCTCACTCGGAGGGACCAAAATAATATCTGATCCCAAAATAAATGAATAAATATTACAAATTCTAATTCTTGAATAAATAAATGTGAAATAAAAGGGCCTGACCCCTCGCCTCGAGATCTTGTGAATGATGCATGCTCGATGTCCGCCTTGCCCGGGAACCCACACCATGCCTCTGTTCCCTCTGCTTTTGCTGCCCTGCCTCTCTGGAAAATTGCCAGAGTCCTGGGACACCTTCCACATACCCTGAATATTACCACCGACTGAAAGGTTGGACCATCGGCTGCAGGGTTTGGCCACCGGCTGCAATTGAGATTATCGGCACAAAAAGTGTACCAGTCGGCACTGAAGAGTACCGATCGGCACTAAATTCCTGCAGGAGACAGTTTTGACAGCATCAGACAGCAACAGAGCATGGTATGGAATTTTGGGACAAATGTATGCACGGACAAACTCCCTATCATGCAATGGACTCAAGGGAGCATGGCCCTCGACCCCCGGGCCACCAATCACGCATTTCAATGCATGATGGCCCAAGAAGCCAAAGTGTGCAACTTCAATGTGGAATGAAATGCACATAAACAAACAAAGAGCTCAACCTCTATCATACTCAATTCAAGAGGTAAAGCATGCATGTCAAATACAACCTAAGCATGCAATCTAACATACAATATGAACATGCAAGTATATAAACATGCTAGGCACACAACCTAAGCAACACATACAAAGTAAGCATGCTACAACACATGAGGGAATGGACTTAAACTAGATTAGGCAGCCTCAAGCAAGCCTAAAACAGTGGCCAAAATGCTAAGTTAAGAGGGCTAAACACACATGCACACATGTATAAGTTAAGGCACCAACACTTAAGCATAATTAAGAAACTCTTAAATACATCTAAGAGGCACAAACATGGACTATTAGCATACATGAAAAGCTCTGAAATCATGCAAAACATGGTGCCAAACCAAGCTAAACAAGACCAAACAAAGCATGCAAAAAGCCCGAGTGCTTGAAGCAAGGTAATGAGGCTTTGAACCACACTTGACAAGACCAATCATGGCAAGACTCAAGCAACCAAAAACAGGTTTTTAGCATGTGAAAATACACCCAAAACTCACACTCACGGCATCCTAAAAGCTCTAAACACACAAGCATGCACAAGGCACCCTTGAATGCATAAAAGGACACACCCTTAAAGCATGAAAGAGATGACAAAAATGAACATGTGAGCATGGATTAGGGTCTGAAATAGCATGTAAGAGGGTTCCAAACCCTTGAAATCATGGAGGCAATGCATCCTACACATGCACCTACTTGAAGCATACAAGCTACAATGCAAATGGGTTATACAAAGCATGCCAAGATTGGCCCAAACAACCTAGGACAGACCTTATACATGGAAAAACAAGCACATTTCCAGTTTATGACCAGCCACAAAAATAGAAGCAAGATAGGCTAACAAAGCATGCAAAATTACGGTAATTATAAGAGATTATGAAACAAGTGCAAGATAGGGGTCCCAAACAGGGTTGAGCCCTTCTTCAATGTTGAAGAAGGGCTCAAAATAAGCCTACTTACAGTTTATTACATGCTCAAAAACAGACTATACACCAGCCAAATATACTATGCAAGAATCATGGCATACAAGGGGGTAAAGAGATAGGTGCTAGATGCTATCATCAAACAGCCAAATACCCTTCATGAGACATGTAGAGGGGGGAAAAATAAGCCACTTTTCAGGCCTGTCGAAGGCCCAAAAATGGAAGCATGGTAGGCTAAAGAAACATGCAACAAAATAAGGACCCAAGAGGGTATTGAAGCAAGTCATACATGGGGGTTCCAAACAAGGTTGAGCCCTTCTTCAATGTTGAAGAAGGGCTCAAAACAAGCCTCTTTTTAGTTTACATCGAAGCTCAAAAATACATGAAACTATGGCTTAGATATGAACCAAGAAAATGCTAGTTTTGGGAAAAAGTGTGCTTACCCTTGTAGACCAACAGACCAGTATCCCTTGGTCCAAGTTTCTGAGCTCCTAACCTCTGCAAATGACCTCCCAAATGCTGGAATGGAAGATGGAGGTGTTGTGCTAGGTGTTGTAGAGCAAATGATACAAGAACCAAGGTGTTTGGAAGCTTGGATATGATAGATATAGAGAAGGAGGTGGGATATATGTATCTATATCAGAATATATGTATATCCTCTAGTTTTTTGCTTAAGAATCTCCAACCCTTTACAATGGAGGAGGATGGCTCCTTTTATAGACAAATGGAAGGCTTACAAGAGAAGCTAAAGCAAAGGGGCTTATCAAAGAAGCCAAGACAGCTGGTAGGCTTCTTGAGGAAGCCAAGACAAGGGGTCAAGGCTTCCTCAAGAAGCCATGAGCAAAGAGTGCACAAAAGAAGGGTCCAAGTGGTGCAAAGGGTGCAAAATAGGCATATATATGCACGTGGAGCTGGTTCTGTGCATCCCAGCTGGCACAGCTGGTATGCACCAGGCTTAGGAGGGTTAAAAGGGTCAGGTCGGCCAGAAAATTTGATCATCGGCCAAAATAAAGTGCCGGTCGGCACTATTTTCTACCGATCGGTTAAATAGAGTGCCGATAGGTGATTCCTAGGTCAAAAAAATGGCCGGTGGGTATGCAAATTGAAGCCCCGGAAGTTATCTTTCCAATGGCGCAAACCTTGTATCAAAATTCCTCCTATGCAAAAAGTTATGCCCTTTTCCGTGAAGCCGCACAGACTCGATCCAACCGGGATGATACCCAGCTTCAACCAATCATATCTCCTCCACCCGGACTTGGCTCTAGGAGATTCTTGAGTGCAAAATGAAGCCCCGAAAATCTTCTTTCCAACAATGGTGGCCTCATAGCTTAACTCCAAGTATGCAATTGAATAAGCCTGATTCAGCGAGGGCTGCTCGACTTTCTTCTACCCGGATTCATGGCGAACTTCTTCTCCAACCTATTTTCTCCCCTCCTCTCCTCTTTCCTTCAACTCCAAACCCCTAAACAAAGTATTTTGAAGGGTTTGCCTCTCTCCTTGCCGAAGGAATTGTATCTTTGGCCTGCACATGTCTCAACACCGAGCAAACCATCAGTAATGCCCAAGTCTTGAGGGCGGTCAAAAATGGGGTGTCTACAGCAGCGTGCTTATGTAAATCATGACATCAGCAAAAACGTCCAACGGGTATATTTTTGTGTATAAATAGAAGTGTTGTATGTGAAGAAAAATCAAGAACTTGAAGAGAAAATTTTCTGTGAGCTCCAAAATTCTGAGTATATTGTATTCTACTCTTTCACTTTCAGATCTAAGTCTAGCATTTGTTCTTACACTCTCATATCTACTTTTTGTGAGAGAATTATTGTAAAAGAGGATTTAAGTACAACTTATTCTTATTCCTTATTTTTGTGAGAGATTTTGTAAGGATAAGACATTTATTGCTGAGTGAGGCTTAATAGATAAGAGTAAGTCTTGTGCCAAATCACAAGCTTGGTGGTATATTTATTCAATTGATAGTAAATGAATTCTCAAGGAGGTTCCTTGGGGAGTGGACGTAGGCCTGGCGTGCCAAACCACTATAAATCTCAGTGTTTGATTTTCTCTCCCTATCTCTCTTAGGCCAAGTTTGGCATATGGCCAAAAAGTCAAAAAGTCAAAAAATTACTCAAAAAGTTAAAAAGTTATCACTATTCATCAAAAGTCAAAAAGTACGGCTGCACGACTCCCAATCATAATTTTTCCCTACACACTAATTTATACAATTTTTTAATACATATTTTTCTATAAAAAGTTAAAAAATTAACCCAAACAACCATATTTTCTTCCTCAACTTTTTAGTCTAAAAAATCAAAAAGTACACTTATTTAAGACATCCCAAACAACCCGTTACTTTTATATTGATAATTATTATTCTGTTTTTTTTTTATTTATTAAAATTCTGAATATTGTGTTAATTTGAATATTGTAAAATTTTTAATAACCCAATTCACCCCCCTCTTGGGTTGTCTACCTGGAATAACATACATCAATGATGTTCTCATCTTCTCTAAGTCAATTGAAGAACATTAGAAACATCTCCAACCATTCCTCCAAACTATTATAGTTTTGTCATCTTTACTCCAAAAATCAAATTATTCCAAACTAAAGTTAAATTTTTAGGATATCAAATTCATCAAAGTACAATCATTTCAATTAGTTGACCTATTGAATTTGCTGTTGAATTTCCTAATGAAAGTTTGGAAAAAAACCAGTTACAAAGGTTTTTAGGATCTCTTAATTACATTGCTGAATTCTATAAAGACCTTAGAAAAACTTATCAACCTCTCTTTGATCAATTAAAAGACAATCCTTCTCATTGGTCTTCTATTCATGCTTCTATTGTTAAACAAATCAAACAATATGTCAAACAAAGTCCCTTGGATATTCAAATGGCAATATGGTATTTCTAAAGAAATAGTCATTCGATAACATTTTGTCAAATGGTGGGACACATTCAAACACCATTGCATTATTGAACAAGTCAAACAGGAATTCTCAGTCAGCATTCCTGTTCCTACAGTCCTAGAGATTAAGTCTTCACAGCAGAACCCAACTGCTCCAGTCACTCAAGGAAGCCTACTTCCCCTTACAACAGTCAGACTTGGAAGCCTAACATCCAGCTCTGGACCTTCCAAACCTAAATCATCCAAGTCCAAGTCCAAACCCAAGTCAACCACCACTGATGAACTTATTCAAATGGCAAAGTTATTAATGGCCTAAGCAAAATCACAAATTGAAGATGGAGCCTCGGATGAATTAGCCTTTTCTAAAGCCTCAACTAGTCATGATCCATATAGTTCACAATTTCAAAATGCTCAGGATCCATATGCCTAAATCTGTCATTAGATTGTATATATATATATATATAAAAGTTTTAATCAATACTCTTCTTCCAAGAAAAACTGCTTATATATATATATATATATAGATTCAGACAACAACTATGTGCCTTCACATGCTACCTTCCAGTCAGATTCAAATAGCACCCATGTGCCTTTACATGCTACTTTCCAGTCAGATTCTCTTATCAGATCACTATGCAGTCATGCCTCGCCAACTTTTTCATCGAAAGAAATAAATAGTGATGAATAGTGAAAAAAGTCAATTTTACTGTTGATGAATAGTGAAAAAGTCAATTTACTGTTCATGAATAGTAAAAAAGTCAATTTTACTGTTCACTATTCACAAAATAAAGTAACAGACAGCACCCACGTGCATCAGTCACTCAGTCAATCACCAAAAGCAGTAGATAGCACCCATGTGACTTCACATGCTATTTTCTAGTCAAATTCTCTTATCAGATCACATGTAGTACATTCATTGGCTCGGTCTATAAAAGACCTCCTTAGTCACAAAGGAGACATGGAGGGGAGGGGACAACTCATCGAATTCTCAAATACCCTTTCAACTTATAGAAAACTAGCCTATCACCCGTGCTATGCACGGGATAATTATAGATATTTATATTTGTTTTCATTTTTTTTAATATATAAATTAAATACATGGGGTTTGACCGAGAAGTTTGAAAGAATTTAATAAGTGTTTATTTATTTATTTAAGAGGCATTTACACAATAATTACATGGGTCTCTTGGGGATGCAAAAAGTAAGGAAATTAGGATTTCATTTATTGCGTTATTCATTTAATAAGTGTAATTATTATAAATTAAGTGTTTATTGGAATCAATAGTGTAATTATTACAATCTTTGAACCAATCACCAATCACCAAGTCATTTATTGCGTGTCAATAGTGTAATTATTATAAACCAATCACCAATCACCAAGTCAATTTTTTTTAAAAAAAATATTAAAAAATCAGGAAATTAGAATGGGCATGTTGGAGCTTCCACAAGTCTTGGGTTTTAAAAGACCCTTTTCCTTAATATATAGATATTTTATTTTGTAATACGTATTCTAAAGTTATTATTTCAAGCTTCCAGTAAATAATTGTAAGTCACTTTTATATTCTATAATTCCCATCTATTTTAGTTATCTAATCTACTTTGTTCGATAAAAATATATTAACGGGTGAATTTTTTTGGAGATTTTATCCATTTTCTTGAAACTAGTCTAGTTAATTGCAGTGACTGGTGAGGAGGCCATCTTATCTTTTGGCATTTTGTAACTAGGACTGTCTCATTGATAGCTTGCTGGAACAGAAAGCATATAAATGGACAAGGAGGTCCAGAGACAGGAGTGTGTATAGACAAAATGAATAGAGGAATTAATTAATAGCATTGTGGACATGTCACACTAACAGAAAGGCATTATTGTTGGATACATTACATGCCCATTGTTTTTTATGTTTGAAACAAAGAGTTCATTGAACTAACAAAGAGCCACAAGAAGACAGACTATATTATTGACCACAACCTGTTAAGAAACTCTTCAAACTTTTAAGAAGACATGATGAAGAGAAACAATGACAAATTTACATTAATATTATTTATATTTGATGGCCCATTGAGCTTCTAAGTTCATATGCTGTTGTCGTCGGCTCTTAGGAACTTCTTCACATTTGCACTTCTTTTGTTTTTTAAAGGAAATCTCAGGTTTTAAACCAAGCCATCCAAGTTCTCTGGTTAAAGATTTGAGAACAATTTTGTGAAGAAAAAATAAAAAGATGGGCAAAGTGTATAAAATAGAAGTTAATTTTTTTTTTTTCTTCCCTTTTCTTTTCCTTCCTCAAATTCTCTTTTTTATAATAACCAGATGTTAAGGCCAACTTATGCACATCTCAACTAATCACGGAATCTTAAAGTTAACAACCGAACAAGCCTCTTGGAATTTTAATAAAAATAAAATTAATTGCTTCTATTTAATTTTGACCGTTATTAACATTAATATTGGTTTTAAACGTTTCAGTTACAAAGATATTATTGTTATTGTAGTTATGTTAGGATTAATTGTTATGTTTAATTCTTAGAAGATTTTCACTTTCATAATCCTATGTTTCCTATTGATGAAGTACACACACAAGAAACATAAAAAGACATATGTATATGAGATATTGAGTTTTAACATGAGAATACTTTATTTATTTTATGTATTTCTGGGCAACTATGGTTCGTCATTCGTTCATATCCTCCTGGTGGATGTGAACATCGGATGAGGAATGTTGTGAGCACTTGGATTGTATCTTGGAGCCGTTGCACTCCGGTTGTACAGCTTTAAGGCAGTGACTATACGTCTCTCAATCTCACAAGCCAACTCTTTCTTACTCTATATGAATTTACTTATTTTCATATTTTATTTATCATAAATCTCTTAATCATTTTATTAATTAAATTATATTAGTAAATAACATTTTTCTAACAAAACCTCCAATGAATAATTAGCTTTCATGAGATTTGACACTGTGACCTGTTAAGTGGTAAGCCTTTTAGTTGTTCCTTCCTCAAATTCCTACTCAAATTTATTCAAATACAACCTTAAGATTTTAGATATGAAACATGTTGTTCATACAAATTTTATATGGAATGACATTATTGGAATCCTGACTGTACTATATCATGTTGTTAGCAAAAATTTAGTTTGAGATAAATTGACAAAGAAAAGTCGACAAATAAAACAAATTTCCACAAACAACAAACAAATCAAGCAATGTGGATGGTTTTTTTTTGTCTTCACAGTTTTAAGGACTTCTTTAGAAGTTGTAATGTGAAACACACTGAAATTCATAATAAAATTGAAACTTGTCACTCAATTAACCAAACAACAAGCACAATCTCTGTTACACAATCGACAAGTATTAAAAGGGTTACAAGAACTAGAACTAATTACCAAGTACTAAACTACTCCTATGGTAAGTTACTGCTACTCTTAGATTTCACAAGTGTCGTAAATTGGGTTGAAGGTCTCTTTTTCTTCGAATATTGAGAGGGTATTTGGGTAAAATGTCACAAATGAATAAGCACAATTTTGACATGCTACTAATTACATTTTCGTAGTCTCTCTACCAAAGCTCTAAAAAATGGTTGTTACGTAGCTTAACAGCCAGTTCGTAACAGAAAATGGAGCCACCGTTTTGGATACCCACCGATATACCGTTGTGAATGAAATTTGCCAGAGAACCGGTCCATTCTCGTTACATAATCGGTTGTAACCGTTACACAAGCCGCGATGGGCCAATACTTACTGGTTCAGACCAGTATTGAAAAAAAAGTGTTGAAAAACTTATAAAAATGGTTAAGAAATTTTACAACTACGACACCCGATTCCCAATACGTATTAGCCGATATTGCCGATACTACCGCAATCGATACCATTACGTTACCCAATATCACGATTTATAACCATGCTCTCTACCCTCTTTCAACACAATGTTTTTAATGTATAAACAGGGAGGTGAATGTTGATACAAATTATGTGGGTACATTTAACAACACTAGCATTCTGTATTTTTGACACCATTGATTTGAAAAATTAAGGAAAAAAAATAGAGAAAATTAAAGAGTGTTTAGCAAGCGAAGAACAACATCTCATTTGTAATTGGGATTAATATTTACAAGTTCATGAGAAGTTATTTGAAATTTCAGCCCAAGTGAAAATTTCATTTTTAACTGCAAAAGCAAAAAAAATCTTTTATCGATTTTGATCAAAAGCTGTACTTCTTCAACTCCCTATTTTCCCCAGTGCACAACCAATCTTCAAAGGCCCCAAAAAGAGCACTTACCTTTTTATGAAGACATGAAACTACCACATTTTCTTCAAATCACAAACCTCTAAATCCAATTGAATTAAAGCAAATTGAGGGGGCACACCAACCTCCTTTTTTAGGCCATTCTTTCTTGATAAGTTTAATATATGGATTATATCTAATTTGAATCAAACATGCATGAAATGATTTTTTAGTTTCCTCTTGCCATTAGGGCTCGAATAATTGAGAAGCTTGGTGAACATCATACGAGACAAAGATCCCATCAATGATTAATCATTTTCCCTTCTTCCTAATAACAATCATAGTTGTGGTATGGTATATATGGTCATTATTGAGCCCTAAACAACATTAATAAATGAGTATGGGATCATCTGTCTTCAATTTTTTTTGTTCAATGTCTCAAAATATTCACATTCATTAGATTATGTCTTTAGATTATCACACATTCAATTGAAATATTTAATGATTAACTAACTATAAACGTTTTGAGACGTCAGAAAGATTTAAAGACAGAGAATTCTCTTCACCTTATAAATGGTATGGTGAAAGCTCTTTATTGATGGCTCCATTACTAATAGGATGGAATTGATGTCATCCCTAATAGGGAGTTAATTGTACTGTTTATGGGTCAGCATGAACATATATATATTTGCACTGTTTGGTTACAGTGAATGTAGAGGCAGTGAGGATGAAAAGTTTATTGTGTGTAAATATATGACTCACAAGGTTGAATGTTGAGGCAGTGAGATGGGAAAGTTGAATGTAAAGAGGCAGTGGTAGATTCTTTACGACTTACAAGAATGGAAGTTGTGTCATTCTCAACCACCGAATTGAATATATATTAGTAATGAATTATAAGTATGATTTAAACGTGCGAACTAGCTCTACTATTGTAGTGGTTGGTATGTCCTTTGTGAGGGCTCCTTAGGGACCCTCTCAAGTCAAATTGAATAATTGTTTGATGCCCTAGTTTTTTTTTTTATTTATTTATGGCTAAAAACACATCTTTCAACGAATCCAATACTCTAAAAATGCTAACAACGAATATTGTGAAATTTATTTCATAATTGTTGTTTTGCGGCGCAAGTGTGGACGTGGTGTTCAATAACAACATTTGTTTTGGTTCTGCTCCTATTACCCATTGCTTCGAGTGAGTTAGCAATCTTATGTGAAGGTATGATGCGGGGAGAATGGGTTTGTTTTTCACCATTTGTTGGTGTATTTCGCCCAATCAAAACTCCTTGATCTTTGAAAATAAGCGTGGTGTGACACAACTTTACCAATTTTTAGTGTCCCCCCCCCTCCTTATTATGGCCTTGTTTGGTAAGGGTTATTTTAGCTTATTTTAAGTTAAAATTCACAAAAAAATAAAATAGACTAAAATAGTTAATAAGATAAAATATCACAACAAACTCATAATCATTTCACTTTTTCTCTCACAGACATCACATCCAACTAAAAAAAATCCAATAATCTTTCCAAACACAAAAATTTTAACCTACTAAAATAACTAAAAATTAAAATAACCTACTAAAATAACCGACTTCTCGAACAAGGCTATAATTGATCCTCAATAGTCCACCTATCACATAATCTAACATATTTTACAGGTGTAATAAGTAACCCCATAAAACACAATCATTAGCTCGGCTATCTAAGTGCAAAATCAATTGGTTCCTACATTGACTTGGCTGTGCTCTCTAACCCTTCAACAACTGACTAGAAGGCATTAACGCTTTGCTTGAATTTCTTATTCATATGAAATAAAATGTTAAGGCTCCATTGGGGAAAAGAGTTGGGTTAAAATAGCTCACTAAAAGATAAAATAAAATTTTATTTGGGAATAAGTTAATTTAGTAATTTTTTGATTATTTGACTAAAATATAAGTTAAAAAAAACTAGTATGTTTAGGATAAAGTAGAGAGAAAAGAAAATCTTTAATTTTTTGGTATGAGTTGTTGGTTTTTTGACTTTTTTAGTAACTTTTTGACTTTTTGACTAAACTAGTCGTTTCCCAAACGAGGCTTAAGTTAAAATAGTCAATAAGATAAAATGTCATATCTAATTTATAATTATTTTATTTTTTCTCAAAAAAAAAAAAAAAAAAAATCAACTCCCTTTCAAAACACAACTTTTTTAGAAGCTAATCAAAAAAAGATAACTTTTAATCAACTAACTTTTTTAGAAGTTAGGTCTCGTTTGAGAACATGTTATTTTAGTAATTTTTTAACTTTTTACGAAAAGATATATAGAAAAGCAGAAAGAGTGATATGATAACTTATAATGATTTTTTGACTTTTTTACTAAAACACTTAACAACTGCGATTTGTAGCTCGAATAGAGGCCCCCCCGAAATCCCCCGAATTTGGAAAAGGTGAGTTTTGAATGTTTGGCTCAGTTGCAACAACATTGGAGAAGAGAGGAACCACGCGCGAGAAATAGAAGAAGAAAAGAGAGGAGAGGAAATGAGAGGAGAGGAACCAGTTGAAGAAGAGTAGGCGAGAGCGACCAACTCCGAGGTCGACCAGTGCTGACACTACCGACCTGGGTGACCATCGACGACCGACAAAAACTTCTTGCCACCGTCGGTCTTTGTTAAATCGACCAGCGAAAAACTTTGCCCACCTGGTGCGTTTTTTGTGTTTTTTTTCTTCTGATAAATTTATTTTTTTTTGTTGGAAGAATGGTTACTCACCTGAATCTGAATTTGAATCTGGTCCGTTAATCTGGTGCGAAATACCAGTCTGTCAATATTTCACTCACCTGAATCTGAATCTGATCCGTGAAGTTATGATTTTTTTTTGTTTTTTACTCACCTGAATCTGAATGTGGGGGATTAGAAGGATGGTTATCCATGTTTGGGTCTATGTGGGTAGATGATTTCAATTAAAAAATATGTTTAGGGGTCTATGTTTGCTCTTGTTGAAGTGAAATCTAAATTTGCTGAATCTGTGTGTATACTGTGGTTGGTTAATCTCTTAAATTTGTAGTCTCTAACCTGTGGTTGGTTAATCTCTGTGATGTCTCGAATCTGTGTATATACAATCATGTTTAGATTTCACAAATCATGTTTTGTGGTGTTTTGGTTAATCTCTTAATCTGTGTGTATACAATCATGTTTTGGTTGAATCTATCTGAATCTCTAAGTCTTGTTTAACATCCACTTGTTTAATTGTTGAATCTGTCTGAATCTCTGAATCTAAATGTGAATCTCTGAATCTGTGATGTCTAAATCTGAATGTAAGTGGTGTTTAACATCACTGAATTTGAATCTGTGAATCTGTGATGTCTCTAACCTTATTTATGATTTGTTGTGCATTTCATTCTGCTGATTTTATAGAAATTACAGTAGAGTGTTTCACACAATGGACATTGATTCAAACAATCCTACATTGAGCGGGGGTGAGGAAGTTGAGGAAGCAGAGAACAATCCTTCATTAAATGAGAGTGGTGAAATTGAAGAACCTAAGAAGGGGATGTGTTTTAATTCAAAGCAAGAAGTGCACGAGTTTTATGCAAAATATGCTAAAAATGTTGGATTTGCAGTAGCTTATAGAACACAGAATGTTGAAGCGGATGGAAAGGTGAAATACTTTGGAATTGAATGTACTCGGGCACAGAAGAGGACAAAAAGATCAGAAGTAAACCCCCTGAAACCATCGTTGTCATCAAGAATTGATTGTAAAGCTAAGGTAAGAGCGATTTTACAACCGGATGGAAGATATAAGTTAACTACAGTTATGCTTGAGCATGCGCATGATTTAATTCCTACCGACTCACGCCATTTTCCAATGAATAAGAGGATTCGTACTCCTGTGAAGAGAAGATTAGAAATAAACGATGAAGCTGGAATAGGGATATCTAGGAATTTTCATTCTATAGTTGTTGAAGCGGAGGGCTATGAGGCATTAACATTTGATGAACGAGATGCAATGAACCACATTCAAAATGCTAGAAGATTGAGGCTTGGGGTAGGAGACGCCGAATCAGTTGCATTATATTTTCATAGAATGCAACAAGAAAATTCAAACTTTTATTCTGCAATTGACTTTGATGTAGATGCTCGCATACGAAACTTATTTTGGGCGGACGCAAGGAGTAGGGCGGCTTATAAAGCATTTGGGGATGTTGTCTCATTTGACACCACCTATCTCACAAACAAGTATGATATGCCGTTTGCTCCGTTTGTAGGAGTTAATCACCATGGACAGTCAATCTTGTTTGGTTGTGGGCTATTATCTAATGAGAACACGGACACATTTGTTTGGCTATTCAAAGAATGGTTAAATTGCATGTCAGTTATTTTGATACAGATTATGTCAACAGGGTTTTTCATGTTTTTCCCCTTTGTTTCCCCTCTCTAATGACAGGTTGATTGTTTGATTCGGTTTTGAACAGATTATGTTCAGATTATAATTGATTCAACAGATTATGCACAGCAAAATGAAGCAGAATGAAGTGCAGAAATGATCAGTCCAGAATGAAGCAGAATTGATCAGTCCAGAATGAAGTGTAGAACTGAAGTACAATAAGTGCAGAACTGAGCAGTCCAGATTGAAGCAGCACAGTAGAATGAAGCAGGTTGATGCAGAATGATGCAGCAGAATGATGTAGCAAATGAAGTAGGTTGATGCAGAATGAGGCTTTGGGTTTTGTTTAGGTCTGTGCTTATGTAATAGAATTATGTCTTCTTCTGACTGAGGTTTCTATTTTGATGACCTATTCATGTACATGGATGTGTGTGCTCTGCATATCCATTGTTGTTGTACATGTCAAGCACATCCAAAGTTTGTAACATATGTTTTAAAATGAATTTTGGTTACTATTTGCTTTGTCTTCTGAGCTGTATGGTTGAAATTTTAGATACTCAAATGGTAGTTAATGGAATATTGTTAAGAAGAACAGTCTCCCTATTGCTGCTGATGCAATATTCTATGCGGGAACAGGGAACTTGCTTTGTAAGGCAGAGGACAGGGTTGTCATATTTGACCTTCAGCAGAGAATTATTCTTGGTGATTTGCAAACTCCCTTTGTTAAGTATATTATTTGGTCAAATGACATGGAGAGTGTAGCTTTGCTAAGCAAACATGCTATAGTTATTTCCAGTAAGAAACTTGTGCACCAGTGCACCCTTCACGAGACGATTCGTGTGAAGAGTGGAGCCTGGGACGACAATGGGCTTTTCAATTATACAACCCTGAATCACATCAAGTACTGCCTTCCCAACGGAGATAGTGCAAAAATAAGGACCCTTGATGTCCCAATATACATCACAAAAGTTTAAGGGAATAAGATTTTTTGCTTGGACCGAGATGGAAAGAACAAGGTTATAGTAATTGATGCAACAGAATATATCTTTAAGTTGTCCTTAATGAAGAAGAAATATGACCATGTTATGAGCATGATAAGGAACTCCCAGCTCTGTGGGCAGGCAATGATTGCTTATTTGTAGCAGAAAGGATTCCCTGAAGTTGCTCTTTCAATTTGCAGATTGAAACTGAGAAAAATAAGCCGCATAAGGAAACATGTATAGCAGAGCATGAGACTGTATTTGGGGTTCCTCCACTGCCATATGTTGGGTCTTTGGAGCTCCCAAATGTGAAACTTAAAAAAGGAAAGGAGCTTGGTGGTAAATTGAGCAGTTCTAGTAAAATGGTCAGTGGAAAAAGCCTCCATTCACTAGCTCATTCTGCAAGTACACAGGAGGACACAAACATGTAATTCTATAGTCTGGTCTCCACTTAGCTCCTTCTCCTTGACATCATAATTCAACAAGTCCATTATAGAAATTCAATAAATTCAACATGTCTAGTATTGAACTATCAACAACTCCATTCAATCCATAGAAGTCCATTCAAGAAATTCAACAACAACTTCAACAAGAAATCCATTCAATCCATAAGTACATCCATAAAATCCATTCCATCCATAAGTACATCCATAAAATCCATTCCATCCATAAGTACATCCATCAAATTCCCCAACAGCTATGAACTCAGTAATTTATATTATAAAATAGAAAACAATACAAAATACAATGACATAAAGCACGACATTCAATTTCTTCTCCATCCTTCGAAGCCTTCTAGCATGCTCCTGAAATTCATTATCTATCTCATAAACCCTTGTGCTTAGATCGTTAAATTCTTTGCTTGTAATAGATGTACGAGGTACAGCATTGGAGATCACGTCGTCGTCATCATCAAACCATTTGAAGTAATTGCAGTGTTCCTCACTAATCTACAATGCATGACAATCAGTTAATCAAATCAGGGTAATAAATTTGCAAACAAATTTCAATACTACTTACATATCTTGATCGACACACAAAGTATACACGGCCTTTATTTCCATTCTGATTGGTTCGGACAATGTGAATGGTAGCTGTTCTCCCACAATCACACAATCTTGGATTCAATCGTATGTTGCTATTATTACTAGAGGAAGAAGCCATTTTGTAATCTGCATAAAAAATGGAACATAAATGTTATAGGTTCGTCTATTGGGTAGCAGCAACTATAAACATAAATGTTATAGGTGTAGATGACATGTCAGCAAAACCACAGGTGTAGATGACATGTCAGCAACTAACCTATAGAACACAGACACATAAAGCTGCATGAGATGAACCAACTTTTTTACGTACTAGAATGCTGCAACATTATTAACCAAAACATCATCAAACGCATAAACAAGACTGAGTTCAGGTAGCCAGATAAGCCTAGAGGAGGAGCAACTGAGGAGGGAGGTGGTGAAGACCCAAATGGTGAAATGGCCATGCTTGGTATGTTTGTTTATGATGCTCCTCTGTTTCGCTACAGTTTTTGTACTTCAGTTTGTTATTTTAGCCATCACTAGAGATTAATTGAATTTAATGCAGTTGAAAATTGGGAAGGGGCATTTATTAGTTGATGTTATTTCCATTTGAACATACATACTCAAAAAAACAGAAAGCTACAATCAGCAATTGGCGTCTATATATATATCAAGCACATTGTCACTTTAGGTCAGATCCTAATGGATGCATCCACAATTCTGCATAGTGCTAGGTTGCTTTCAGTCCATCTATGCAGTGTAACTTCTTTTTTTAATGCATTATTTATGTACTTTTGAACTTTGATCTTCCACTAACCTTGAAATTGCATGTAGGTAAGCAAAGGGCTTGGACTCACTGCACATATTATTGACCACTGTGAATTGATTCTTAATTTTCCTAAGGGCACTAACAGCACTTGCATCTGTCCATTCTTCCCCTCACCTTTCCAATTAACCAACTCTCCATGATTTCAATTAATGTTAACAGATTTTCATACATTTCGGTAGCATTTACCATGTTAACATTCCACCATGTTTTTACACAACTGAATGACACATTCAACATACCAATCAAAAAATGAAGGCAAAACCCATAATACCCAAACCCTAACAAACAATCATAACCCTAACAAACATTCATTGACAAATCATGTTCTACAAATTCAAGCCAAAACCAAAACCCTAAATTAAGCTTACACTTGCGATAATGGGTTTACCTTTGCTTGTGGTACCTTTTTTTCTGCTACACCCAGATCTGTTATGCGAGTCCACCCGTACCTGATGAGAGGATTGATGAGAGGATTTGGAAGAGATTAAGGGCTCCAGGAGAGAGTGAGTAGAGAGAGATGAGAGGATTTGAAAGGAGAGAGTGAGTAGAGATTAGGGCTCCAATAGAGTTGAGCCTGAGGAAAGAAAGAAAAGCTCAAAAAAAAAGAAAAAAGATACAAAACTGAAACGACGTCGTTTTTGTAATTCAGGAGATTCGGGGGATATATTTTCGAGCTACAAATCTTTTTTCAACACTTAATTCCCAAATGAGGTATAAAATAATCAAAAAGTCAAATAATCAACTAAAAGCCAAATAAGGTCTAAATCAAACTAGAAGCTAATCAAACTGAATCACCGTAGATGATGTGGAACACCTCATAGATTGGATCCAAAAAAAGAGAAGTCGACACTACAACATTTTCTTAGTTTAGTGATATTTGAAAGTGCCACAAAATTATTAGTTTAATGACATTTTTAAGTCTTGTGGCATTTTGAACAGGTGCTATTTGTATCCGTGCCATGGTAGATACTTGCAAGTACCACTACACCATCATGGTTAAAAACTTTCAATGACATTTTAATGTCATGGTAGATATTATTTGTGGCACTATCAAGTGTCATTAAAAAAAGAGTTAGTGACACTTATAAGTGTCATTACACCATCAAGACTAAAACCTTTCAGTGACACTTTAATGTCATGGTAGGCACTATTCGTGACGCTATCAAGTGCTATTCGTGACGATAATTCATTGTAGAACAATTTGATCTGCTCTTGCGGAGACTCGAACTGCCAACCTCTCGCACCATAAACCTTATACATCACACTCTTCCCACTACACCTCTATAGCACCACATGATTATATATGCAACATATATTATTTATATAGTACATACATCCATATTAATATAAAAGTATATGTATAAACATAATTATTTTATTAAACATAATTTATGTAAAATAAACTATTTACTAGCAAAATAAAAAAGGACCATTTTTGGCGACTAAAAATATTTTTTAGTCGCCAATTCTATACTTTTGGCTACTAATTGTTTTTTAGTTGCTAAAAAATTTAACTTTTGCCAACCAAAATCGGATTTGGTCGCCGAAGATGCACTTTCAGTTACTAATATTTTGGCTGCCAAAAAATTTAATTCCCGTCTTAAGATTTTAGTTCTCCCGCTCTAAAAATGACCACTTTTGGCGACTAAACTTATTTTTTAGTCGCCAATTGTAGACTTTTGGCTAATAAAATTTTTTTAGTCACCAAAAAATTTTACTTTTAGCTACTAAAATTTTTTTAATCAGTAAAACCCATATAATCAGCGACCAAACTTATTTTTAGTCGTCAATTGTAGACTTCTGGCTACTAAATTTTTTTAGTTGCCAAAAAATTTTACTTTGGGCTACTAAAAATTTTTTAGTTACTAAAACCCATATAATCAGCGATCAAACTTAGTTTTAGTCGCTAATTGTAAACTTTTGGCTATTAATGCTGTTTTGGTTGCTGAAAGCTATACTTTCAGTGACCAAATTTTTTTTGGTCAGGAAATTTAGTCGCCAAATGTGCTTTTTCCTGTAGTATATATTGAGTTTAATTAATTTATTTTTAATCATTTACTGCATTTTAAAAATTTAGAAAATATATTGACATTTTTTGTTTTTTTTAAAAATGCCATTATAAGCTTGGAAAGTTTTTGGCTTAGTGACATTTCTCAAAATACGATAAAATATTTGTTTATGACACTTTTTACCTCAATGCCATAAAAAGTAATTTGCACCTACCTAGTGTCCTGACATTTTTTAAAAAATGTCATTACTACTAAAGTTTAATGGCATCTGTTAGTAAATGTCACGAACATAATTTTGTGTCATTATTTTATAAAATGCCATAAAATTGATGTGACATTTCTTTATTGAAATGTCACTAGAGCCTTATATGTTTGTGGTTCTGTGACATTTTTTTAAAACGTTTAATGCCAATTTTTATTTTTGTGATATTTTCTAAAAACATGCCACTAGTGTAGTGTCACTAAAGTGTAAATTTGTTGTAGTGACATTTTTGTTGTAGTGAAGTGACACATTTTTTAATTGAAATGTCACTAGAGCCTTGTATGTTTGTAGCTCTATGATATTTTTCTAAAAAATGTCACAAAATATATTTTTTTTTTTGATAATTTTTAAGAATATACTACTAATATAGTGTCACTAAAATATGTTTTTGTTGTAGTGCGAGACATCCAAAATGCACCTAAAAATCCATACAAGTGGTCACACAACGTGGGTCATGTCCAAAGCCATGGCCTTGGATGCATATGTTTGTATTGAAATTTTCATGATTATTGCTTTGCATAATGAATTATTCTTTTTAGGTTGACGAAGTTTGAGAAAAGCATTAAAAAAGAAAGGTACAATAGAAGGGGAAAAGAAAAAAAAAAAAAAAAAAAAGTCAAGTTGGCTAATGGACATTTCCATCTTAGGCACTCAAATTTTTCTCATTACGATACACAAATTATGAGTCGAGAATTTCAAATCTTAAAAAAATTGAACAGTAAAAAATAATTTATGTAGGCGATCATCACAGTAGGCCTTATGGATAAAGGCTGTGTTTGGTGGAGCTTCAGAAATGTGATTTCAGTCTTTGGTTTGAACGTTGTGTTTGGTTTGAGCTCTGAAAATGTGATTCCACATCCATTTTTGAAAACTCCTTTCTAGGTGGAAAAATTTGTCTAACTCGGATGTCCGACCTGTTGACCGGAACAGTATTCGTTTTTTTTTTTTTTCCCGCACCTATTATTTTATATTGTAAATAAAAAATATTTTTGAAATTTTTTTAATTTTTATATAAGTTTTGAATAGAATTTTAGGTTGTGTATTTGGTTATGAGTTACAAGTTTTTTAATCAAATAACTTTACTAATTTCAAAAACTCAAAACTCCTTTCAAAACTCATAACCAAATAAATTTTTCACATTTAAATCATAATTTCAAAACTCAGAAATTTAAAATACAATTCTATTATCAAATTATATTTAAAAAATTTTACCGAACGCCGCATTTATTTTTCTTTCAGCCCCATTACTTTTTAGGTGAAAGTTGAGAACCCAGTGGCCCTAAGCCATAGAGGAAATTAAAGAAAAAGCATTTGTCACATAACTCTTTCCTGCAACTTCACATGAATTGTCACTGTGCAAGCAAGTGACCTCAATGCACAAAAGTTATAAACGGTGCTATAATAAACATCATGTGATTCCAGCTTTTCTTTTAAATTATTTTCGTTTCTTTGTTGTTGTATGTCCTGCCCAGTCCAAACCCAGCACTATAAAACCCCACTCATTGTCCGGTTTGAGTGGGGTCAAAATTGTTATTATTATTATTATTATTATTATTTTAAAATTAGAAATTAATTTGACAAAAATAAACAATAATTTTTTTAATTTAAAAGTTATTTCCACCTCAAAAGAAAAAAATCATATGAAAATAGCTTCTTCTTTTTTCAATAAACTAGTTTTTAAAATACTTTTACAAATAAATTCTGAAAACTCAACTAAACATAAATATAAGATTAATTTACTTGTCTTGAACCAATTTTAAACAAGTTTCAATCGTGCATATCACAAGTCGGGTTTAAATAGTTTTGTTTTTATACAATTATTAACATATAAGCTCATCAGATGAGTTCGAGTAAATTTTAAAAAATTAATAAATTTTAAATTATGTTTTAAATTTAGTATATAAATAATGAACTGATCTCAAATGAATTTTTAATTAATCGAACTCGACGAACTATGATCAATGCATTTATTAATTTTACTTTCTTTTCGTTGGGCTTCAGAAGAAAAGTACATGGCCATGAGAAAAAGGTCGAGAGAATAAATACGGGTAAACTTTGGCCTACAAGGCACCCAGAAGGAACACATACAATGAATTCAGCCGAAATTTAGCATTTTGACAATAAAATAAAATAAAATCATGATGGTTGAAAATGATCGTAGCCAAATCACATTCAGAATGACATCAGTAAGTGGATTATCTTTTTTATAGACTATCATTGCAATTCTTTTTCTCCCTATCTTTTTAGTTTGAAGCGATGAATATGTGTATTCTAGAATTGATTTTACGAAAGGAGTAAAAGGCGAAAAAAAAGAATATAATTGATAAAGGCAAATACTAAAGTGTGGTTTGGGGCATTGGTTGAAAAAAGATAAAAAGTCAAAAAGTTACTCAAAAAGTTAAAAAGTTATCACTATTCACAATAAAAAAATAAATAAATAAAAAAATAATATACATAATGTTAAATACAAATCACTCGACGCACGGCAGCCTATGTACAGACATCAAAGTATAGGAGTGAAAGGAAAAAAATATATATTACATGTGTATATTCTTAAATTGGATGGTAAAGTTGGGTCCAGGGGGGCCCCCCACGGGTTCCATTTTTTTAATCGGAACCGCTCAATGTGTAGAAATCGTCGAGTACTATATGCCTGTAAAAATCACTTCTATCGAATATCACTAACTACATGATTAAATCAATTTTGTATAAAAAATGGATGGTGTTATAGTTAACATGTGACAAAAAAGCTAACACGATCAGATATCTATCGATATCCAATGAATGTGATTTTTTATAAGAATATAGTACTCACATTAAACGGTTTCGATTAAAAAAATGAGACCCCACCTCCACGGGCCTAACAACACCGTTCAATCAAAGGCCAAAAAGTAGGCAATCTTTTCCCATATCATTTTCAGCCAACGCACTACCAACTGTACGGATTAATTAATTATCTTCTCCTACACACTTAATTATATAATATTTTAATATACATTTTTTCATGACAAGTCAAAAAGTTAACCCAAATATTCATATTTTTTTCTTCAACTTTTTAGTCCAAAAAAACAAAAAGTACATTTATTATTGAAAAGTGTTTTGAAATAAATAAAAATATTAAAATATGTATTGATTTTATTAAGAAGTCTCTCGTATTCTTAAATTTTTTTTTTCCCCTAATGTTTTAAGAATGCTGGTTAACAAGACTTAATAATAAAAAGTTAACAAGACTTGAAATTGTTTGGGATGATCTAAATAAGTGTACTTTTTATCTTTTTACAAAAAAATGTGCAGAAAAATAGAAAAGTGATGTGATAAAAAAAAGATAAACAGATAAAAAGATAAATTATTTAAGGGATCCCAAAGTAAAAAGTGAAGACAATAAATAGAAAAGATAAATGTGGGCCGCAACAAGGGAGTCTTGTTGAAAGTGACAAATAGTAGGCCTCCAACCTCAACCCAAATCCAACCCAACCCATAAAGACGAATGTGGTCCGCCTAATATGGATAGGATGGAATATTTTTTGTTTGTTTTTTTCAACGTACCTTTTCATGTTGTGCATAATTATTGTTCAAAGCTTCTTCAAAACATCATAACTATTTAGGATCCACAAAATGCTATAAAAAAATTGAGAATCCAATGGATGAACTCGACATAAAGGTTGGGTTAATAGGATTTTTTTTCAATACTTCAGTTCGATTTAAGATCTTAAAAACATGAAACTAATGAGATCGGTTTGATTTTTTATTTAGGTCATGTCTAAATTGAATGAATTTGAGATCCAAATTTATGTATTACATAAAATTATATTAATGTTGTGTTGTCTTCATATAATTGGTGAAAAGTAAATAGTAAAGTGGATGTTATAGCACTTGATCATGTTATAGAAGAGAAAAATTATGACAAATCGGACTCATTCTTTTATTTCCACAACCACATTTGTTGGCAGTAATGCTACGCATGCAAAAGATCAAACACAGAATCAAATATAGAAACTGTTTCATTGGACGACCATCCGGATGATCTGAAGACACCATGATAGCCGCGGTTGACGAGCTCTAGCTAAGATAACAACCGCAGTCGACACCATGACAGCTGCGATCAACAAGCTCTGGCCGATCGTATGGGCGATTGTTCAGCCGGTCGTCCAGCCGGATGACTAGATACACAATTTTTGTGTTCGTATCTATATTCGGTCGTTTGTGTACCTAGAATTTTTGCATTTGTTGGAGGTTATGGGCTGTATTTGTTTAAAAAAAAAAAAAGGGGGTAAATTAAAAATATACCTTTTGAGATTAGCTTAAATATGGATTATCATTTGTGTTTTGAAAATTACAAATAAAATTTTGACAAAATTAACATAAAAAATAAAATTTCTAACTATTCTCTTATACAAGAATAAAATTATTTGAATTGTTAATTGAAATGCATATTTTTTTGATATCAATAAAAATTGTTAATTAAATTGGTCTATTAATAAAATGGATAATTTGTTATGCAATTAAAAACTTAAAAGGGGTGTTTGAAGGGATGGAATGTAATTTCTAAAATTATATGGAGCAATTCATATTTTATATAAATCTCAAGGAGTGTATTTGTAATTTATCAAAAAATAAATAATGTGTTATTTTAGTAGTCCCGTTACATCCTCTAATTTTGTTTCTCCAATTCTACTCCAATGACATGACTAAGATCCATGTGAACCAGTCTCACATTTCTTTCCTATCATCTTTAGCCCTCTCTAATTCCATATCATTAATGGTGGAATTGGGATAGTAAAATTAAGGAGATGAATCTCTTTTCTTTTTTCTTTTTTCTTTTTTTAAATATAAAACTGAATAAAAATGTGTTTTGATAAAAAAAAATACCAATATTTAATTAATGTAATTTTTTATAAATATATTTTAGGGAGATTGATCGATAAGTTTCATATTTTGGACTTATAATCCATATAGTTCAATATTTTTTTCTTGTGATCCATTTAGTCCTTTTGGATGTGTAATGACTCATTTGCCCGCTACATTGGAGTGTCACATTGGGAAAAAAAAAATACATTAAAGAGTTTTTAGTGTTACATCATATCCGTTACGTTAAAGTATCATATTTGAAAAAAGTACACTAAATAATTTTTAATTTTTTTTAGAGTGTTACATCATACCAACCACGCTGGAGTGTCACATATCACGTTTGACAAAAGTACACTAAGGAGTTTTTAATTTTTTTTAGAGTGTCACATTATATTCCCCACGTTGTCAAGTTTGGAAAAAGTACACAAATGATTTTTTTTTTTTTTTTGAAGTCTCACATCATACATGTCACGTTGTCACATTTGAGAAAAGTACACTAAAGAGTTCTCATTTTTTTTAGAGTGTTACATCATACCGCCGCATTGTTACATTTTAGAAAAGTATACTAAAAAGTTTTAAATTTTTTTTAGAGTATTATATCATACCTGCCACACATTGTCACGTTTGAAAAAAGTACACTAAGAAGATTTTTTTTTAAGTGTCACATCGTATCCTCCATGTTGTCACATTTGAAAAAAATACATTAAAGAGTTTTTAATTTTTTTAGAGTGTCACATCATATCCGCCATGTTGTCACGTTTGAGAAAAATACAGTAAAGAATTTTTATTTTTTTTAAGTGTCATATCATAAGCACTACATTGTCACATTTGGTTTTTATTTTTTTTGAAGTGTCATATCATAACCACCACATTGTCACATTTAAAAAAAAGTATACTAAGGAGTTTTTGTTATTTTTTTTGAATAAAAATTTTGAAATGTCACATCATATCTACCACGTTATTATATTTAAGAAAATTATATTAATATTTTTTGGACTTTCACATCGTTGGAGTGTCATATTCATACTTACCACATTAAAGTATTACATCATACTTATCACATTAAGAAAATAGTATACTTGTCTACCAAAACACCACCAAAATAAAAAATAAGACCATACGAAAAGAAACTTTTTACTAATAAGACTTCACAGATCAATAAAAAAAATTTATAATTAATTGGAGTATTTATTTATGAAATAGAATTTATTTATAAATATGCCTATATTTTATATAATATACTCATAAAAATAAACCCTTCAAATTATTAAAATAAGAATTGAAATATGCCTCAGACTCATAATAGTGCCGGGTGTGGTTGATCCAGACAGGCAACTCAATTTCTTACTTCATATGCACGTCATACACCCAGGGGCGGAGCTATTATGGGGCCGGGGGTCAACCCCGGTTTTGCAAAATTTAAAAAAAAAAAAAAAAAAGCAAATATAAAAAAAATACTTTAAATAAAAAAATTATAAAAATATTATTTTAAATGTCAATGATATGTTTAAAATAATAATAATAATTGTTATTTTGATTGAAAATAAAGTGATTACGATATTATTATTTATGGAAATTTTAGTGTAATAGTGATGTTTATCACTATTGACATACAAACATAATTAATCTTAATGAAAATATAGAATTTATTGAATTATTAGTTACATTTGACCTGTAGCGTTCATTCTCTATGTGTTTCTTTACTATTGGTTGGTGATATCACATATTAATGATGACGTAGTATAATTATTATATTGAATTTTTATACATATTTTGTATAAAAAAAATTACTTTATTATTATATAATTTATTTTAAAACTTTATATCCATGACTCTTTTTAATTATGTCTACGATACAATAATTACAAATAACATTTAGCTTATTTGGTTCTAGTTTTAGAAAACAGTTCTCAAAAAATTATATATTTTTATTTTCCGTATTTTAATGTTTTCAATAATTTTTTTAATATTTTAAGAAATTTTTTTTAATTTTTAAACACACCTAACATAAATATACTTAAAAGTATAATATTTGTGAATTTTTTTTAAAAAAAATACACTAAATACCAAAAAATATAAAAATAATATGAAAATTTAGTACATTTTTCATATTTTTGTGTATTTATTAATTTTTTAAAAAATATTTTTTCACAAATATTTTACTATTTGGATGCATATCTAAGTAATGTGCCTCTAAAAAAGTAAAAAAATTGTTTAAAATTTAAAAAATATTCACTAAAACTAAAAAAATACGAAAAATAAAAAACTTAGTTTTTAGAAAATTAAATTCAGAAAATTAAAACCAAACACACTGATTAATTTTTTTTTATCTTTCTTGAAGTTAATGGTAAAAATTTATGTTAAATATTTTTATAAAAAAATTTAATATTGTAATCAATAAGTGCCCCTTTGCTTTAATTTCTTGGTTCCGCCAGTGCATACACCTCATTAATAAGGCCATATAAAAGGAAAAACTTTTTGACGTAGATAGGATAGGTGTCATGTGGTATTTTTTTTTTTTTTTTTTTCTTATTGATTGAGAAAGTAGAGATTATATTTATATATTAGGTGATGGAAAAATAATATGAGAGAATTTTTCATATAAAAGGGATTAATAATTCTGATCTATTTAAGAGCACTTTAATGGTAAAAGTTCAAAAAAATTATTATTTATTTTTTGGGTATATTATAGCTCCAGAAAAAAAATAAAAAATAAAAAATCTTGGGTTATACTGTTCTATGATTCACACGTGCTATTTTGACGCAATTAATTCACATATTAATATATTAATTTTTTACTATTAAATTTATTACTAAAATATTCTCTCGTGTTTATGATTTAGTTTTGTTGAAATGGCAAATATAATTTTATCAAATTTTAAGTTAAGTGGTTTGAAAATAGGTTATTTTAATTAATTTTAAAATTTTTATTAAAAAATTAACAAAAAATAGAGGTAATATAACCTTAAAAAAAATAAAAAGACAATATGTATAATTAGGTTGCCAAAATGACAACATAAAATAAGATATTTTCAGTGTGTCAAAAAAAATATATTACAGAAAAATGACAAACTTTATAAATGTTAATAATTAAAATATATTTTTTTCATTATTATGTAATAATTTTTCAAAACATCTCTTGAATAGTAATTTCTCTATTTTTAATTTTATTTTTTCGAGATTCAAAGATAATAACCTAAGGAGTTGGCATGATGGTAAGGTCTTAGGTTTTAGAGGAGTGCTCCTCTAAGAGCATCTCCAATGCAAATACTCTCACTAAGAGGATAAAAATAATATTTTTTATTCAAAAAGTAAATATAGATGAGGTTATTATTCATTCAAGCTCTAATCACAAACCTTCATTTCCTTCATTCAAACTCTATTTAAAAAGTAATTTTTATTCATTAATAAATATTTAATTTTAAAATTTTTGTAAAATATATTTAATATTATACTCATTTTAAAGGTATGATTTTATACTTTTTAATGATGTCAATTTTATAAAAATTAAATTTACAAATTAAAAGTTATTTGTAATATAATAAGAAATACAAAATGAATAGTATTTTAGAGGCATCCTTCATTTTTTCATCCTCCATTCAAATATGAAGGATGAACTCATTGTCCTCCCAAATGAAGATGAATTTGAAGGGTGTGTTGGAGGAGACCATCCTTCATATTTGAAGATGTGAATGATGGGTTGCAGATGCTCTAAGGTTCAAGAGTCCAAAATGTTAATGATAGAGATTGTTAGTAGCCCGACTTCTCCCATTGTCTTTTTGTTTTTTTTTGTTTTTTTAATTCATAATATATAATATAATATAATATATAAAATATTCAAAATATATTATTTATAGTAATTTATATACAAATACTTAAAATATGTATAAATACATAAAATCATACAAAATTATAAAATAATATAAATAAATAAACTAATAAAGTATATATTAGGAGATTGAATGTAGAACATTTAGGCACCAATCAGCTAACAATTTATTGGAGTCATCAAATTTGGTAAAAACTCTTGAATTAATCATAGTGCACTTGTGGAAAATTTCCCTGAGGATTAGTCAGGTTTTGACCCGGACACTTCAGTGTCAATAAAAAAAATAATACTAATCTTTATCAAGTTTTGCTAACACATTCTTTTTTAATTAATTATATAGTTAATACATCTAATTTTTCTTATGACATCCTATATAGAATTTTATTAGTTTTAATTTTCAAAACTTCTTTTTGTAAAAGCAACAATTACTTATATTGTTAATCAATAATATTCTGCAAGTAATGCATGCATTTAGAAAATAATGCGAAAATTCATTTATGCACCTCTTTGATGATCCACCTCGGATCCATCTTAATAATTTGAGTCCTTCATTTTATCAGACTAGTCGAGTAAATTCCTCAAACAAAAAATTAGATCAATAACTACTTATTTGGGTGATATTTGTCTTAATAAAAATGAACTGATAATGGACTATCTATATTTTTTTCAAAATAAATATGATCTGATTAAGTCATTATCGATATCTCTATCAACAATCCTAAGGAGTTTGGCTAAACGAGAAGGCAACCAAATAGCATACCACCCAAGAGATAACCCGTTCGAATCTCTTGAAGGTCAAATATTTCAAACTTTTGAGTCATTAAAAGTTTATTCAGTCATTAATTTTAGGGCCGCAAGATTAATCGAACTACATGTGAACTGGTCTGAACACCCTATATCCCTATTAACTTCAATTTTTTACAAGAATGATAACTACCTAATGAGCTCAACAAAATAAATTCACTCCAATCATTGACGAACTGAAATGGACCCATCGGAAGACATACTACCAAAATCATGCATAATGTCTTACTTTATTTCGGCCTAATCAGGCTGATTATAGCTTATTTTGGGAAGTAAGAAAAAGTTAATTTATTGAAATTTTTTAATTTTTTAAGAAAAAACTTGCAAAAAAATAAAATAAAATTGATGTGACTCAAATAAACTAATAAACTAATTTTTTTCATACTTTCCAAAATCACCCTATATGTTAATAGCATCTCAGATTATTCACAATAACAATTAAACAACCATAAGAACAAAAACAAAACAAACCAAATTAGTACTAAATTTTGAAAAAACATACCAATGCTTCAGCATTATTTACCGAACTTTGTTTCAAAAAAATATTTCCCAAATACGAATTTACTCATAATTCACAAAGTAAAATAAATTTAGAAAATATGTATAAAAATATTAAGTTTACCAGAAAATTTACGTTCTTATACCAGCCTCATCTTTCTTGTTTTATCCCTTGCAATAGAGTCCAATTTTATGATAAGCAAAACACTCCCACTAATTCATTCATAAAAGTTGAGGAATGAACCAGCTTCAAACTAATACTTTAACATGCCAATAGGGTGAAAAAAATCAATGTTACAAATACAGGCTTAACTATCTAAAATTGTCATATTATTGTTCAACTTTATTTTACACATAATTTTTATATTATACAAATTTAATTTCAATCCCTCGACTCTCATTCAGGATAAATTCTAGGTTCGTGAAGTTCATAGCCTTTTTTTTTTTTTTGGGAAGAAAATAGGTCTGAGTTCAAAACTTTGATGATTAGTGTATAATCTCTACGAGTTTCTTTCTGTAAACAAGTTCGTCACTTTCGCCACTTTACTCTTTTTATTTATTTTTTTAATATCCCTACTAATTACATAGAAATAATAATAATACTAATAAAAAAAATAAGATAAATTATAAATACATCCCTTAACTTTGTTTAATGTACCGATTATTTTCTGTAATTTAAAAAAAATTATAAATATCTCCTTATTAGAATTTTTTATTTAACAAAAAATTCATAATTACTCTCTTATACATTAATAAAATTAACTAAATTATTAATTGAAACATATTTCTAACCTTATTAAAAATTATTAATTGATTTGATGATTTATTAATAAAAAGAAATATTTGTTATTAAATTAAAAATCTGAATAGTGAAATGTAATTTTTAAAAGGGAAAATTATCCAAAAATTCTATAACAGAATCAGTAACACCATTTAGTCCCACTGATTTACATTTGCACTGGTAGATCCCATCAGTGGTAACATAATAACCACTAGGTCCTAATTTGATTTGAATTGTGTTGTTATGGACATTTGTACCATTTCCTTTTTATGGGTCACACAATTTCAGGGTACCTATCACACTCACACGCACATCCTTGTGTGCACACACAGTTGCACAACACACATAACACCCACATAACAATGGACATTCATCGTGACACAACCCAATACCCATACCCATACTCACACACAATCCATAATCAATTACACACCGTGTAACAAACAAACCATCCCAAATGAGAATCACATAGCACACGCACACAATCAACATCCCAACACTGTTATCTGCAATATATGCACATTGAAGACACCACCATTTAACACTCCCAACATGATGATTCAAGCAAAATCACTTATGCTTGTTGACCATTCTCACAGATGGACTGCCGCATCATGTCTCTGCTCCGTCCGACACATCCTCAACACACTGACGATCGTCGGAAACCCTACCTATCATCTTCTTCGCAAAGAACACCAAATGCAATGCCCAACCAACAATACACAATAAATTCTCAAATATGTCACAGATATCCCAAATCACCAAATATGTGATTCACATTCGTTCAAATCAGTATCAAACAAACGGTAATAGCAACATTACAAGGATTTGACAACAACCAGATTCTGAAATTGAGTACTTAAATTGGGGCTTCCATATTACCTAACTGGGCGTCAGAAACAAGTCGGGTTACGTCTGGTATGTCACACCGTCACACATCTAGAAGGGTATAAAAGCTACTACAAAACTTTTGCCAACGTGACACCCAAACACGTCCTCCTCCAGACGAAATACCAACAGCTTAATCGACACCCACGTGCAAAATGAGGACACTTTAGTAAACACACGTGAAGTAGGACCAAACTGATTAACAAATATCTTTTAGGACTGCCTGGACCACCCGTTCATATTTTGAGATTTACTGGTAACTTTTCCTTTTTAAAACCATAGAAGATTTATATTTTAATCAAATATTAAAAAGTACATTTGTAATTTATCTTAAAAAATAAATGGTAGTGCTACATACCTCAATTAATGTACTAACTAGTATTATGACATTATTATTAATCCCACTTATTATATAAATTATAAATATTTAAAATTTTATCACATCATTTATTAATATATTAATTAGTCCCTGGAACATTATTCAAAAATAAGAGAAAAGCCAAGAGCTTTAAAGGCCAACTGCAGCTAAATAATTGAATGTTCCACTTTCAGTATGGAATCCGCCACCACTTTTTCTTGATACACCACCAACCCCAACTCCCAATAGAGGCATCAACCTCATCCAGCCTGTCTTCACACCAACAGTCTCCCCCCAGAAGATAAAATAAAAACATCATCAAAAAAATCAAACTGCTTTTCCCACTACCCATCTAACCAAACTAATAATACTTCCCCAAACAACCACCAAAAAAAAAAAAAACCACCAATTCATAATCAAAACCCAAACCCGGTTCGATTCGGTTCAGTTCAAAACCTCTCGACCTTGTCAGCCTTAACCACCGGATTAGACTTGACAATGGCATCTCTACCCAACGCCTTGAAGTCCACCGAACATTCGTGCTTCTCCGGGTACCTGTGCGTCCCACAGAACGTGTCTCCGCACTTGCACTTGAACCCCAACACTCCCACTTTCTTCTTGCACGAAAAGCACCTGTTCACCGCCTTCGTCTCCGCCTGATTCACCGATTCCACTCCGGCCGCCCGTACAACCGCCACCGACGATTCGACGGCGGTTTCAACCGCCGAAGACGACGACCCAGCACGGATCTCCACACGAAACCCGTCAACCAGCTTGTCCATGGCGGCTTTGGCCGAGGCGGCATGCTCTTCTGTGATCCGGAAGTCTCTGTAGCACTTGGAGCACAAGTTCATCGTCGCCGCTGTGCCGAAGAAGCCACACCCGTTGGCGCAGAGCTTTGGCTCCGATGGTTGGAAGCTCGTGCTATCGCTCATCTTGTTCCCTTCTGAACCCATCTCTCTCTCTCTCCTTCACAAAACCAAAAATTTTTTTAGGTTAGGATTTGTGAATCAAAATCTCTCTTCGTGTTCAATGCTTTGATAGCAATCAAAATCGATGATTAATATGAATTTATATAGGATAGTTTGATCGGTCCACGGTCTTATATTCACAATGGGAATACTTTCAATTTGACAAATACACCCTCCTATAGAAGACCTTTTTGGAAGTTAGTATGAAAAAGTTGGGGGTATTATGGTCAATATAATCCAAGTTTGTTAAGAATTACAATTCGTGTACACGGTGGAAACCAAAAGACGATACTGCCCCATCGTGTTGGTGTATTTTAGGAAACGGAAGTGAGGATAAAATAGTCTTTTAATAGAAGACTAGTTCGAGGCGAGCTGGGAAATATTAATATAGTAGTAATATGCAATCCCCGCTAGTTCTCGAAGAATCCACACCTCACACCTTACGTATTCGTCCGAAATTTTATCTAAACCGCTTGATGCAAACAATCCGATGATCTTATGAATATCAGACGGCTACAACTTAATGAACTCTATATGAAAATTGAAGAAAACGAAGACTATAATTTGCATCCACGATTCGTCGAAAAAAAATATATTTTGGACTTGATCGAAAGAAGAAGAAAAAAAAAAGGTGTATTTGAAATTTGATCTGCTATAATCTGCCCACAAAGAGAAGGGACAAAACTGAAGAAGAAGAAGAAGAAGAAGTGTTAGGGGCTTATTTATTTCGTACCTGGTTTTCTTTATCGGAAATTCGATACTTCTCTTTGTCTAACGAAGCTTTCTCTCTCTCAGAGCCTCTGATGGCGCTTTGATCTATCGATGAAAACTGGCCGCTGAAATGAAATGAAATGAAATGAAAAAGCTCTCTCTCTCTAAAACCCCGTAACGCAATCAGAGAGAGCCCCCAGATTATGTTGTTCCTGTGGTTTAATGGTGGAGTGAGGTACAGGATAAATAGCATGTGGCTGAAAATGGTAGCAGTTGGATTGGATTCTGATCGCATCCTACAGCATTGACTATGTGATGGTATGATGATCGGACGGTTTGTTAGGCGTTTGGGGATTTAAAGAATTAAAGAATTTGGGGAGGAGAGGTCGCTTTCAGAAAAGCGAGCTGGGTCGCTTTACTATCCCTTCATTCACACGCTTCTTCCCGAGGAGGGCCCACTGCCTACGGCGAACCCGGTTCGTACTGGCGTTTAATAACTTGCCTATTTTACTTTTCAAACCCGATTTTTTAAAGGGTTTTAGGGATGAAAGATGCATGTCTTATCAGTTTCGATTCGTAGCTCGAACATGTCGTGACTCGAGTGGTTCGAAATATCAAAACGATATCGTTTTGATATTTTAATTTTTTTTCTTTTCTTTTTTTTCATCCTTTTTGACTCAGACAGAGGAAAAGTCGAAGAGAAGAAAGAAAGAAGAAAAAGAAGAAGAAGAAGAAGAAGAAGAGGAGGAAGAGGAAGAGAATAGATCATCATCATCAACAACAACAACATACAGAAACAAAGATCAGATCAGCCAATATTTTTTTTTTCCTTTACCTTCAGATCTGGCCGATCAAAAAAAATATCTAATCTTTCTACCTTCAGATCTGGATCTTCATGAACACATCTTCATCAATAATTTTTTTTAAATTTTTTTCAGATCCAGAAAAGAAAAAAAAAAAAAAAACAAATCTGCCGGTGATGGCGAGGGCAGAGTGGAAGAGGAAGATCAGATCGTGGAAGAGGAAGGAAGATCAGATCGACTCGGCCCTTTCTCTTTTTCTCTCTCGTTCTTCTCTCCTCTCTTTCTTTCTCCCTCCTTCCCTCTCTTTCTCCCTTTCTTCTTGCGTTTCACAGATAAAAGAGAAAAAAAAAAAATCGAAATCAAAATGACGATGTTTTGATTTCGAGCCATTTTCGAGCCTCGAGATTTCGAGCTACCAGCCATTTTTCTATGTCTTATACATTTACGGAAATTTTCATAAAAATATGTAAGTTAGTGTTTGGTAAAATTTTGAAATTATGATTTAAAAATAGAATTATATTTTGAATTTATGAGTTTTGAAATTATTATTTGAATGTGAAAAACTTATTTGGTTATGAGTTTTGAAAGGAGTTTTAAATTGAGTTTAAATTGAATAATGTGACATATAATATTTGATACAAAAATTTACAACTCATAACTAAACACATAATCTAAAATTTTATTTAAAACTCATAAAAATTTTTTAAAAAAAATCACAAATATTTTTTTTATAATATAAAAAAATAAATAAATAACACCGACCACTATTCCGGTCAACCAGCCGAATGACGAGTGGGACGACCGATTAGCTCAAATTTTTTCGCATTGGAAAGTGTTTTCAAAAGTAAATGTGAAATTAATTTTTGAAAACGTATGTTTGGTAACATTTACGTTTTTAGTTTATATTTACAAAAAATTTATAAATTGGTTTTTGTTTATTTTTTGTTTATTTTTAGAAAAACATAAACTACAAACGCGTTTGGTAATTGACAAAATGTTTAAAACATTTTAAAAATATAAAAAAGAGTGAGAAACGGCAAGTGGTGGCAAGTGGCAGCGGAAGACGGTGGTGAAAAGTGGTGGATTGGTGTGGTGGTGGTGGTGGTGGTGGTGGTGTGGTGGTGGTGGTGGTGGTGGTGGTGGTGGTGGTGGTGTGGTGGGTGGTGGTGGTGGTAGGTGAGTGGGTGTGGGGTGGTAGTGGTGGTGGTGGGTGGTGGTGGGTAGTGGTGGGTGGTGGTGGTGGTGGTGGTGGTGGTGGTGGGTGGTGGCGGTGGTAGGTGATAGCGAAAGGTGGTGGTGGTGGTGGTGGTGGCAAGTGGGTGGTGGTGGTGGTGGTGGCAGTGGCGAAAGGGTGGTGGGTGAAGGTGGTGGTGGGTGATGGTGGTGGCGGGTGGGTGGTAGGTGGTGGTGGTGGATGGATGGCAAGTAGGTGACGGGTGGTGGTGGCGAAAGACAGTGGTGGAAAATAGTGGCGAGTGGTGGCTAGTGTTGGGTGGTAAAAAAAAAAAAAAACTAAAAACTGAAAACGGAAACACATTTTTTGTGTTTTTATTTTTTGGCCAAATTTATAAACTGAGACCACTGATTTATAAATCAAAAGTTTTACCAAACAAGTTTTTATTTGAGTTTTTAAAATTTTTGTAAATATAAATAAAAAACTGAAAACGTAAGTGTTATCAAACGACAAGCACCACACTTAAAAGTGAGTGTGGAATTATATTTTGAAAACTCCACAAAACGGAGCCTATTTTATAAAATTGTGTAAGTTTATACAAATATATAGGGCAAATTACAAACACCCCCCTCGAGGTTTGGTGAAAATACAGATTCCCCCCTGAGGTTTGAGGAATTACAAATGACCTCCTGAGGGTCAAATTTTCATAACAAATTAGGAAAAATTATGGGAAAATTTGTATGAAAATAAAAACCTCATGGGGCAATTTGTTGTGGAAATATAAACCTCAGGGGGCGGGATGTAATTTCTCAAACCTCAGGGAGGAATTTGTATTTTCACCAAATCTCGAGGGGGTGTTTGTAATTTGCCCAAATATTATATAAATTATGATTTTTTTTAAAAAATTTTATAAATTAATTTATGTATATTTGTAAAAATTTATAAAATTTTATAAGATAAAATATATATATTTATGAGAATTTACTTATATATATATATATATAAGGACAAACTAAACTAATGGTCCTTATAGTTTGAGACTTGTATCACTTTGATTCCTGACCATTCAATTACGATACATTTGACCCTGAATTTTAAATTGCGTTCCAAATATGAACAATTGAAGACATATGGCAAAACTATCAATTTAACAAAATATAAACTAGTTTGACAAAAATAAATATCAAAAAATTATTTTTAAATTTTAAAAAATTATTCTACTCAGTAAATATAAATATAAATATAAAGATGATAATCTTTTACATTTTTATTTTTATTTAATTTTTTTACCAAATTAATTTTTAGTATGTGTTTGGATGATGGTCATGTAATGGATATTTGTTTGGGCAAATTACACTATTAGTCCTTATAGTTTGGGACTTATGTCACTTTAGTCCCTGACTTTTCAATTGTGACACATTTGATCCTGAATTTTGAATTTTGTTCCAAATAAGGACAATTGAACATACTATTGCTTAATTTCAAGGGCAAAATCATCAATTTGATAAAAATATAAACTAATTTGACAAAAATAAATGTCAAAAAAATATTTTAAAATATTTTAAAAATTATTTCTACCCACAAAAAAATAAAATTATGTAAAATTAACAAAAATTAATAAAAATTACATGATTAATTTTTAAAAATTAATTTTACATGATCATCATCTAAATACATAATAAAAATTAATTTGGTAAAAAAATAAATAAATGTCTAAAAGATTTATCAATTTTATATAATTTTATCTTTGGTAGCTAGAAATAATTTTTAAAAATTTAAAAATAATTTTTTGACATTAATTTTTGTCAAATTAATTTATATTTTATCAAATTGATGATTTTGCTCTTGAAAAATTCAATAATATTTATAATTGTCTTTATTTGGAACAAGATTCAAAATTCAGGGTCAAATGTGTCACAATTGAAAAGTCAGGGACTAAAATGACACAAGCTTCAAACTATAGGGACCATTAGTGTAATTCATCATATTTGTTTTTGTTAATATTTTTTTATGGTTATTATGCAATAGATGGTTGCATTTGTTGTTAACAGATATGTTTTGGATAGTTATCATGTAATGGATGGTTATAAGGTTTTAATATATATAATCAATATGTTTAATATACGAAATGTTTTAGTTTTGAATTTTTTGATTTAATAACAGTGCTGCTAGTAACACCCTATTAATTATTTTGGACCCCCATTTTTTAGCTCTTTTTTTTTATTAAAATAATAACCTCAAATAAAATTACTAAAAATGACATCAATAATTTTGGGATACCACATCTCATAATTAAACCCACACACCTACTATACCATGAATTAGGATTTATGAGAACACCCACATCCATCACCACTCATCCATCTTTCCCAAATTCCACACTCAAAACCTGCACACTCTCAAAGCCTTGAAAACTCTTTGGCGGTAATATTCTGATGATAACGATGACAATAATTTGATTACTTACACTTCTTCGGCAATGATAATAAGTGAAAATTTTTTGGGCAACCACAACTTCATAAGACAAGAGGAATACAACAGTAAAAGCTCAGAAGAGTTTTATAACTTTGATAGTGTTTTTAGCTTAGAGGAGATTGATCTTATAAGGGTAAATTTCTTTAAAAAAATGACAAAAAATAATAAAAATTGTTCGTCATTTTTTCAACACTAAACTCCTGAACATATGACTGAAATTCGAGAACATATGCATGAACATTGTTTATTTGTTTGGAAATAGATAACCAAACATTTTTTATTTGTTTAGGAACAGACAATCAACTCTGACAACGGTCAAATCAAAGAAAAGGATGAGGCGGCTGAGATCACAACCCAAGCCAGTCTTGTTAGGGCAATTGACAGTAATCATACTTGGCTTTTCTTCTTCTTTCTCAAGCACAAAAACCCTAACCCAATTTCTTGATAATATATTGGCCCTATTTGGTAAGATTTATTTTCAGCTTATTTCAGCTTTTAGCTTAATTTAAACTATTTTGATGTGTTTGGTTCAGCTTAACAATACAGCTTATAACTTTTTGTAAATCAAAAATCAGCTTATTCTTTAAGTGAGGGAGGAGAAGCTTAATTTATAAGTAAAAAATCAGCTCATGTTCACAGTTATAAGTTATAAGCTATAAGCTGTTAGGCTATAAGTTATAATCACTTTCCCACAGCTCTATCAAACAAGACCATTATAAGGATTGAAGATTAAAAATCCTACATTTATTTTTCTCACTGTAAGGTCATAAACAAGTATGTGGAGATGAAAAAGTAATCACCTTCGTGAGTTTGATTAAGATTTTTAAAAGAGATTTTTTGGGGTGTGGAGAGGTGTGCATTCAATTGAAGGGGTGAAATGTTTTCACAAGCATAATTTTGGTATTATTTGGGGAGATAAAAGAAATTTTAAGAGTTTTAAAATTTATAAGTGGGGGTCCAAAATAATTGATGAGATGCTAATAGCAACACTCTTTAATAATGATATCAAAATTATCGACATGTTTAACTTTTGAAAAAATAAAAACTAATTTAATATCAAAAAAATTTATTTTAAACAATTATTTCTATCCTCCCAAAAAATAAAATTATATAAAAATGATACGTTTTTAATTTTTTTTTTCACCAATTTAATTTCTAATTTCTTAGAAAAACTTTCTTAAAATAGATTCTGAAAACAGAATCAAACAGAATTTTATAATAAAAAAAGTTTCAACATTATTCATTAAAAAAATGTCATTATATTTCAAACAATATATAAGTTAACCAACACAAAATAAATTATATGACGACTTTACCATTTAAATGAAGTAACAATGTCTTCAATCGTTATTATTTGAAACGATATTTAAAATTCAGAGTTAAATATATCATAATTAACAATTCAGGAACCAAAGTGACACAAATTCCAAACTATAAGAATTGTTAACATAATTCACCTTTAATTTAATAATCATTTATGATATTTTTAAAAGGAATATACTAAAACTAGTCCTTCATATTATTATTAATATTAAATTATATATATAAAGTGCATTAAAATATATAAAAATAATTTGAGATATAAAAAAATATGTATTAAAATTATAATTATTTAACATTATAGGATTCTTAGGCTGTTGAAAAAAAGAACATTTATGTAAAAACATGAAAAAAGCTTAAATTTTAATGTAAAAATTGAAAAGTGAGGTCAACCACAAAAAATCTGTGGGTGGTTCGAAGCATGCTCGTGGCCCAGGGTGAGTCTAGTCTGGTTAGGTTTGGGTTCGAGCTCAGACTTTGAGCTTGGGCCTGGACTGTCATTTTGAAACCTGACCTGGTTTACCGACTCGACCTCCCAACGGCTTTATGCATCCAATGATCAAAATTTAAAAAATAAATAAATAAAATTCAAATGGTCATTTGATTGTTTTACTTCTAACAGTCTGGTTTTTTTAAATTTTTTTTTTTAACAAATTAACCCCTCCTCCCAAACTTCTATAAATATTTCCTTCTTCCATTTTATTTTTCATAAACAATTATCTCTCTCAAACTCTCAATCTCTCTCAACTTTCTCAATTAATTTTGAAATCTAATCCCTAAGTGATAATTGCAATTGTGCAAGAAGAAACTTTTATCAAAACAAACTAATTTTTGTATCACATTCGTCAGTCAGTAACATTAATTAGTTGCATTAAATTTATTAGTAACTCATTTTTTTACATTCATTCTTTCTGAACATATATTAGTTGTTATTATTTACTCATTATTTAAATTAATTGTTAGTTCTTATATATTATTTTACTTACATTACTATGGATCCTAATATTTCTAATGTTTATGTTGATATTGATGCATATATTATACAACATGAATCTATTGATTCTCCTTCTAATATACCTAATATCCCTTTTCTAAGAGCTGGATCATCATTTCGGGGCACGACTAGTAGTGTTTGAGATCATTTTGAAAAAAATATGTACATAATCCTAATGGTATAATTACATTTAAAGCAAAATATAAATATTGTGCACATTTACATGGTGTTGTATCTGCAGGGGTACTAGTTATCTAAAAAAACATGCTAACAAACATTTATAAAGTCAACAACCTGATATTAAAAGTTAAATGCAATTAGGGGTTTCATCAACTGATCATTTGCAAACATTTTCATATGATCCTATATATGCACAAAATTCTGTACTTGATTATATTATTAAAAAAGAATAACATTTTACTACTAGTGAATTTCCCGATTTTTTTTTTTTATTATAAATGATTCATGAAAATTTTGCATTTCAAAAAATACTACTAGAAACAAGATTTTAAAGAAATTTGAGGATATTAAAAGTGAATTATTTAACATCTTTAAAAAATTAAATGAAAAAGTTTGTTTAACATCTGATCTGTGGTCAAATAATGGTTTAGAATATTAATGTACCACTGCACATTTTATTGATAATAATTGGAAATTAAATAAAAGAATTATTTCATTTAGATTAGTTGAATTTTTATATATTGGTCATTCGCTTCGTGTAAAAATAAGAACTGTATCATGTGAATGGGTTTCACAAAATAAAATATTTACCATTAATTTAGATAATACAACATATTACAATTAGACTGTAACCCATTTAAAATTAACTTTGCAATTACTTGTTGGTCATAATTTATTTCATGTTCGTTGTTGTGCCTATATTTTTAACTTGATTGTTAAAGAAGCTATGCATATATATGGGACTTATGTACTGGTAATAAAAAATGCCGTTGTTATTATTTATGTTTTCTGCTAATCGAATTTCGGAATACAAAAAAATTTGTCAACGAGAAGGTATGACATTAAAAAAATTGATTTTAAATATAGACAGTGGATGTAATTCAACGTATAATATGTTAAAAAGAACTTGTAAACAAAGAAAAATAATAGCTTTATTTTTTGAAATAACATAAAGAGAAAGAGTACTGACTTCCACAGAACTTAATTGGCACCAAGTAACCTTATATAAAAATTTTTTAAAAGTTTTTGATATTGCAACAAAATTATTTTCTTATATATATATATATATATTCTTACTTCTCTATTTGTTTTATATATATTAATAGAAATAATGAAAGTTTTCGTAAAATATATGGGTAATAAATATTATGTAACCATTATTACTGTAGTGAAAGAAAAAATTGATAAATATTTTGATCTATTTCCTTATCTTTTAGGTTTAACCATAATAATTGATTTAAGGTATAAAGAAATTGATTTACAAAAAATTTTAGAACATATTTTCGCTTATTAAAAATAATTTGCCTATATTATAAAAACATGCAAAACATTATTTGAAAAATATAAGGCAACTACATCTGCAAATACACTTATACTCTGTGGGTGTTGATTTTCGACCACACAACCAAATAGGGAACTCAGCTATAGAGTACCGGCAGAATAAATTAAGCCCAACAACTTGCAAAAGAAGATGAGAATTTGGCAGCGCTCTGTCCACCCGGGGCACTCCGACGATCAAGTCAGTAATCAATATCTCTCAAAGATAGTAAATTGTGTTTAAACTCACAAGAAAGAACTTACGTTCGACCCATAAGGGTGCTTTGCTTTTATAACCACCAATGACTTGATTTCTTTAGAAGCCTTACTTTAGTGGACTCAGGCTCAATGCTCATCTTGGACTCTCGGCTAGATAGGGATAAACTCTTCATGAGCCTTATCCTTATCTTAACTGAGACCCTCCTCTGTTCTAGGATTCTTGTCCCTTATCCGCTCATCTTGAATTCCGGTATCTCTGTAGATAATCTCGACCTAGCCGAGATCACCTCGGCATCAGGACCAGGCCACGTGGCACCTCGACTGCTACTTCGGCATCACCTTGGCCACGTGCTGTTATTCACAAAATATGTCTCTACAACTGCCCCCAGGTTCTATTACCTCGACAACCTAAGGTGATGGAACCTACATCACCTATTCGCATGTTATGTTGGCTAAAATTCATTCTTCCCTTTCGACCGAGATCATGACTTGTCGGTTTCAAGTATCCAGGACTCAACTATCCATCTTTATCAATGACCAAGACTTAAGAACCAAGTTCCTTGAGTTCCTTAACTGAGATCGTTCCTCCAGCCGAGGTTTTCGTTTCATTAAATCAAGAACTCTAAGAGTTTTATCTACTCATGAGCTGTCACGCACGATTTTTCTCAACCGTTTTCGCCACGCATCGTTCTCTCATTGGTTCGTACCTGACATCTGCTATCAGGTCACATTTGCACACACCGCCTGATAGACACATCGTCCAAGGCATATCATTATGGTTTGCCGCCTTTTCATATTTTTGACAAAACTTCTCTCTCTCTCCCCATCTCTTCACTTTTGAGAATTCAATTCGCCTTTAGATTTTCTCTCTCTAACGCTTCTTTCCCAAACCTCCATTTTCATGCTTCTAAGCTCCTGCAATTGCTCCGTCCATTACTTCCGGCGAGGCATTCGTTGGTTTATTCCAGTGACAGTTATCATCTGATTCCGGCGATCATTGCCCTGGCGTCGTTTCTTTAGCTACAATCAGTGAGTTCTTAGTTTCATTTCCTTTAATTTCAATCTTCCACTAATATGTATATGTTCCTTCTTTGCTATATGATGTTTATTGTGAACTTGCTTATATATTTTTCCATTCGTTCCCTGATTTTGGTTGCCATTACTCATGTTTTGCACAGTCAATTCTTGCTCTTGAATCTACTTTATTGTTCCTCATCGTACTGGCTTTTTACTGCATCTCTTATTCATATGTTGCTTATTGAATCGATTCCTCTATCCTTGTGCTTTGTTTTCATTGTCCCTGAACGTTCGCCTTAGACTCATTTGTCAAATGTCATGAATTGAAGTTTGCCAATTAGTCATTACTCTCGATTTCGTACTTCTTGATTCTGAATTGTGCTTCTGTTATGCTTTTCTTGCTTTGTTTCCAGATTTCTGCCTTTGATTCTTGTTTTTACGTAGACTTAAAATTTGGGACTTGTTTAGAAACCAAATACTTAGGAGAAAGTAAAACAAACTTCCCTTAGATCTGCAAAAACCCTAGCTCCAGTGCTAGTTTAGGTTTTAGCCGAGATCTTTAAACCCATGCCAACCATTCTTTTATGAAATTTTACACCAATCTTCACTAAGCCAACATTATGGGCATGTTTAGGTGGAGAGTAGACTACCCGACCAAACTAGAGTACTTTCGGCAAGAGTTTTCCATCCCGGCCGATGTCCATCTGAGGTTAGCTAAGAAGGATGACTCAATTATGCCTAGCCAGGATTACATGCCATTTCCAATCGTCTATTGTTGAAGGAGGAGTTAGGTTTTCCCTAGGTATCCTCTTTAGGGAAATCCTCCACTATTATAAACTCAATTGCATGTAGTTGGCCGTTAACTCTTTTAGGATCATCAATGGCATTACCAAACTGTTACGTCAGCAAAATGCCAGAATCACTCTCTCTGACATCCAGTACTACTATACCATGTGTAGCTTAAAAACACACAAAGGCTACACTTACTACCTCAAGCCGAGATCTACGCAATACAAGCTGATAGCCGATATCCCAGATTCTAACAAAGGCATGGCAGACGACTACCTAATTGTCTCAGGTAATTGGGAGTTCACGCCAGATGATGAACTCCACCTCTTCCCCTTGCACCATGAAGTTTTAAGGGACAACAAGGGTAAGGACCTAGTCCCCTCCCAAAGTCCCTTTCTATGTTGCCTTACTTAATCTATATTTCTGTTTCTAATGTTCTTTTTGTGTTTTTGCAACCTTTCCTCAACCCCAAAAGGACTTCCGTCAATACTACGTACCAAGCAAGGATCTGGTGCGTCTTCTTGGCTTACCCATTGAAGTGCGCAAGGCTCCAGTCCTCCTCAACTTCGTCCTTACGTATAGGAGTCCTCTGCCCGATGTCCCTAGAAAAAGCAAATCTCCTTCATCTACCACCACTCCTCCACCTACTTCATCTCCAAGGCCAGATCAGGCCTCTACCTCTGATCCTGAAGACCAACCATCGACTTCTGCCCCTTAGCTAATTTCTCCATTCCATCGCCAACGCCGACGCCAAGCTCCAGTTTCTGTTCCTGCCGAAAAAACTCGCAACCACAGATGTCGAGAATCTGAGGCATCGGCTCATTACGCTGCTAACCCTTCCATAACCCTTCTAGCAATTTGCTTTGGCACCAAGGTCACTGTTGTTGCCATCGCCGAAGAAATGGGCTGTGCAAAAATCATTCCAGACGACCTGCTTGTCGATATTCCCGGCGTGGTGTCGGTCTATTTCTTATCTCCTTCCCAATCTTAGCCAAAACCCAAGGTAAAAATGGTTAAAAGGGCCAAGGCCAAACCCAACGCCACCGAGGTAGAATCAGAGGACATAGTGCCAATTTCAAAATTGGATGAAAATAGAGAAGTTTGCATCTACCAAGAAGAGGCCTGCCGAGGCCGAGGCATCTGATCAACCGAAATCCAAAAAACTAAGGTCCAGGGGGTCTTCTGAGCCCGAGCCCTCTATTTTTCGTGTGGACGAGCCTTGGACCCCGTCCGTTAAGGTCGGAGACCGACCTCTTCTAGCCGGGGACAGTGCACTCAATAGTCTAGAAGTTGGTGCCGCCCTTTCCACTGCCATTCTCCTTCCGGCCGACATCAGTCGGATGGTCGAGCTCTTCTTGTACAAAAACTACGCAATGATGATGCAAAACTACATTTTGGTAAGTTTGTAGCATTTTGTAATATGTGGTCTAATTTCAACTTTGATTTCCATACTTAACGAATTTCCTTTCTTTTTTTTGCAAGCCACTCCCCCACAGTCAATCAGAGGAGTTCAAGAAAGAAATGACCAACAAAACTACGGAGGCAACCAAGCTCCTGTCTTTTTTAAACAAGGCTGAGGCTCGTATCCGAAGCTTGCAGGACCAGGAGAAAGCTGACCAACTGACCCAGAGTAAAGCCAATGATCGCGCCAAGGTTGTCGAGAACGTTGCCGAGGTAGCCAAGGTCGAGGCCAAAAAAGCCAAGGAAAAGGAGGCCCAAGCCCAAACAGAACTACAAGCAGCGCTTGCCACCAAGGCGGCTGAGATAAATGAGACGGATGAGAAAGCCTATGCCGAAGAGGCAACCCACGTCCGTGATGAATATAAAAAATAAGTCAAACAGACATACAACATAGGTTACACCCTTGGCTGAATGGCTGCTTTGAAGGAGTTAGCCATCCCTGATGACTTACCTCTCTGGAACGAAAGCCAACTTGTCATGCCATTCCTCACGCTCCAAGCTAGTATGAGGATGAGGCTAAGGGAGACGAAGAAGCCGAGGTCGAAGCCGGTGCTGAAGGTTTTGCTGGGACCAAATCCTCAACTCTAAATAAGCAAGTCCTAGACTTGACTCAGGATAAAGAGGATGAGGTTCAAAAAACTACTTCTGAAGCTAAGATCGAGACTGCCAACAAGAGCTTGGATGACACCCTTTGTGAGATTGATGTCGAGGTCCAAGCTGAAAGGTCTGCCCAGCTGCCGCCGAGGCTGACACAACGCCAATTGTTGAGGTAGGGCAGACTGCGGAAAATATCGGAGATGCATGAACTTAGGATTTTTTCCATTTTGTAATTTTTCTTCTTACTTTTGAACAGTTGTAATATTTTGCTATCTGAGCTTTTCTTTTGGCCAATGTTCCCGTTTGTAATTTGAACAAGTAGTTTCCCTGGCCAGGCTGAAGTCCTTTTGACTTTGAAATAGTTTCTTTTATGAATGTATACTTTCCTTTGGCTAGGTGTATATATGTTTATTGCTTTTCTTTTTATGCCTTACATGTTTGTATGTTTCTCCATACTTAGAATATTTTTCTATTTCTTCAAAGTACATCTTAACTGTGTAATCACTTCGGGGTAAAGTACCTCGGATATAAATATTGATTCTTTGTCTCGGTTAACACTTGAAACACCTTGGCTAACACTTAAAAAATAATTCGAAATATTTTTTACAAGTGCTGTTTCTTTAAACTTATTCAGTCAAGTATTGCTTATTTACTTCCTCTTGTTGTCTTCTGTCAAGACCTCACTCTTCCAACCTTTCCAAGCTTGGCAACCTGGTTGGTCATCTCGGGTAATATATACCTCGGATACTTCTTTCATAATTACTTTGGCTAATTCCAACTTGTGAATTTCTCTGAAATTTCAATAAGTGTTAAGCCCATTTTAACTTGTGAATTTTTCTAAAAAATTACAAAACAAGTCCCAAGCTCTTAAGTTTATTTATCATTCATATTCTCTGCCTCCTAATATGAACCTAAGTTCCACCTAAGCTCACATTATGCATTTATAGTCTTTCACCGAAGTTAGATTCAAACAAAGACTAGCCGAGGCGTTCAACCTTGGTTCCTTTGTTAATCCAACTAAAGCAAACTTAGTTTTATTCTGAGTTTTAACTCTGTTGACATGGCAAGTCTAGGTTAATTCAACTTGGTTCAACTCTATTACATGTAAGTATAATTTAACTCTGCCATATAATAAGTCAAAGTTATTCGTCATGCTTCATTCAGAAACATCGCCAACTTAGTTCAACTCTATTATATGCAAGTATAATTCAACTCTATCATATAATAAGTCTAAGTTATTCGTCATGTTTCATTCGGAAACATCGCCACAGGACTGGTCAGTCCTTTTACACAAATTTCGAATTCATAAAAATCAGACTAGAATTTTATTATTACTTCGGCTAATAAAAGTATGACATAACTTTGAAAAACAAAAGACTAATGATAAAAAAACTTCAAGTTACAAGTGTTCCAAGGTCTTGGCAACTCTTTACTCTCAGTGTCTTCAAGCCGATATGTCCCATTACCGACAACCGAGATGATTCTATAAGGCCCCTCCCAGTTTGGGCCAAGTTTTCCCTCCCTAGGATCCTTCTTGTTGCCAACGACTTTTCTTAGGACGAGGTTCACAACCTTAAACTTTTTTGGGTTGACCTTTTTGTTGTAAGCCCTGGCAAGTTGTTGCTGGTATGCCCGTAACCGAATTATTACTCTCTCTTTTTTCTCCTCTAACAGGTCCAAATCTCGGGCTAGAAATGTCTCATTAGTCCCATTCTCTACTCCCTGGGTTCTGATCCCAAGGATGCCGACTTCCAGTGAGATAACTGTTTTAGTGCCATAAGCCATGGCAAATAGAGACTCCCCAATTGATCTTTTCAGCATAGTCCGATATGCTCAGAGTACATTAGGCAACTCTTCCACCCATTTTCTTTTTGCTACTTCCAGCCTCTTTTTGATCCCATCCAAGATAATCTTATTGGATGTTTCTGCCTGGTCATTGCTCTGAGGGAAACATGGAATAGAGTAGTACTTTTTGATTTTGTACTTTGCGCATAAGCTTTTGATTAGCTTATTGTCAAACTGTGTACCATTATCTATTATTATTGTCCGTGGGATCCCAAACCTAGTGATGATGTTCTTCCATATGAAGTTCTTCACATCAATATCTTGAATCTTCACAAGGGGTTCAGCTTCTACCCACTTTGTGAAGTAATCAGTTGCTACTAGCAAAACTTCCTTTGCCTAGTTTCTTGGGATAATTATCCAATAAGATCTATACCCCACTGGGCAAATGGCCAAGAGCTGGATACTGGATTCAAATCTACTGCTGGTTAATGCATCAAAGGTGCAAACGTTTGACACTTCTCGCACTTTCTGATGTAGGCTTCACTATCCTTCTACATGTAGGGCCACCAGTACCCTATGAGCAAGTGATCTGCCCCCAGTATGGCTTTCACATACCCCTTCGTGTATTTCATACAAGAAATCTTCAATCTGGGAGGAATGCACACATCTCAAAAGAGGACCAGTAAAGGATCTCCTATAGAGATGGCCATCTGTTGTTAGGCTAAACCTGGCCGACTTTAATTTGGTCTTATGTACATTTTTTTGGTCGTCTGGCAGCTTGCCATTCGTAAGGAACATCACTATTGCATTCATCCAACTTAGACCCATCTCCACACACATTGCTTCATACTCTATGATTAGTGGTTCTACACTTCGGCCTGACAAATAATCAACTATTATTGTCCTTGCCTACCCTAATTTCATTGCACTAGCCAGGTTAGCCAAGGCATCGGTGACTGTTATCATCTCGGCTAACCTGCTGCAGCCAACAATCCTGGAATAATGCTAGCAGTCTAATAACTTCTTTGACATAGGCTATCATTCTTTCATCTTGGTTGCATACTCGCCTGTTGCCTGATTCACAATAAGTTGGGAGTCACAGAAGACTACCATCTTATCGGCTTCCATTGCTGCTAACTTTAACACTGCGATCAGTGCCTCATACTCTGCTTCATTGTTTGGGGCCTTGAACCCCAAACGAATAGACTGCTCTAACATTTTCCTATCTGGTGATACTAACATTACTCCTGCCCCCACTCCCTGACGGTTTGAACTTTCATCAACAAACAGACGAAAGAAGTCGTCAACGTAGATGTCGCAGGGCTTTGGTTTCTCTTCTTTTTTCTGTTACGCTTGAGTGGGGTTCTTTAGCCCTAGCTGGGTTTCTTCTTACTCTCCTGGGCACCCCAAGTTGAGGCTCGCCAGAGTCCGACGTGGGATGGCACCAAGTGTGAACTCGGCCACAAAGTCAGCTAAAACCTGGCCCTTAATTGCTGTTCTGGACCTAAATTCTAGGTCATATTGGCCCAACACTACTGTCCATTTGGCTACCCTACCTGTCAGATCTTCTTATTGCAACAGGGACTTCAAAGGATGCTTAATCAGTATTATGATCTTGTGAATTTGGAAGTAATGATTCAGTTTCTTCGAAGCTATTACTAAGGCTAGCGTCAACTTTTCCAAGGGTAAGTACCTGGTCTGTGCACTTGCTAAGGCTTTACTCACATAGTATACTGTCTTTTGTTTTCCTTTCTCTTCTCTAATTATCACTGCACTCACTGCGTGCTCTCAAACTGCTAAGTATATGAACAATTCTTCTTCAGGAATTGGATTTGACAGGACCGAAGCTGTTGTCAGATACTTTTTTAAGTCGGCCAAGGCGACTTCGCACTCCTCTGTCCACAAAAAATATGTGGCCTTCTTTAACATACTAAAAAATGGTTTACACTTATCAGAATTTCGGCTGATAAACTTGTTCAGGGTTGCAACCCTTCCAGTCAACATCTGTACTTGTTTTATGGATGTCGGGCTTTTCAAGTTAAGAATGGCCTTGATTTGATCTGGACTTGCTTCAATGTCCCTTTTGGTGACCAAGTATCCGAGAAATTTTCCAAACCCGACTCCAAATACACATTTCGAAGCACTGAGTCGGAGTCAATATATTCTCAAGATATCAAAAACCGCCTTCAAGTCGGCCAGATGATTCTCAGGTTCTTTGATCTTCATGACCATGTCATCAATGTACATTTCTACTGTTTGGCCAATCAAATGTCTGAATATCTTGGTTACCAACCTCTGGTAGGTTGCTCTTGCATTTTTCAGCCCGAAAGGCATCACTCTGTAGCAGTACAACCCTTTTAGGGTGATAAATACAGTCTTCTCCTCATCAGAGGGATACATTGCTATCTGATAGTATCCCCTGTAAGTATCTAGGAAGCTCATTCTTCCATGCCTTGAAGTGGCATCTACTAATTGATCAATCTTGGGCAGTGAAAAACTGTCCTTGGGGCAAGCCTTATTCAGGCTAGTGAAATCGACACAAACCCTCTACTTGTCGTTCTTGTTTTTTACTACCACAGTGTTGGACAGCCAAGTAAGGTAGTTCACCTCACGAATGGCATTGGCTTCCAACAATTTGTCCATTTCCTCCTCAATTGCCTCAACATACATCAACGTCGGTCTCCTCACTCACTGGATAACTGGTTTAGCCAACCTGTCTACATTGAGCATATGACATGTGACCTTGGGGTTAATGTATGGCATCTCGTATAGCGTCCAGGAAAATACTTCTATGTTGGCCCGTAAAAAAGTTTCCAACTCATTTTTCTCATCCTTGGCCAAGCTTGAGCCGAGAAAAAAGAAGTGCTCTTCATCCCCTTCTTGGACCAGAATTTTCTTTAAGGCTTCTTCACTCTTCTCGGCTTCATTTTCATGAACTTCTGAGTCAAGTTGATAATATCATTATTGTCTGGTTCCACTTGTACCGGTGGAGGCGGAGTATGTAAAGGTTGTTGCCTCTGTTGTTGTTGAGTCATTACTTCAGTCAAAACTGCAAGCATTTGTTCCATGCGGCTCATTCAAGCCTAAGATGATTTAGCTGTTCCATCACTTCTTGTATTTTCCATTTGCTATAGATAAACGGAACATTATGAACACATGCAAATAGTCCTTTTTCAATATTCAAATCATTTATTTCCATATTATATGATCATAACCAGATTTATATTTTCACTTTCAATAAACATATACTTACACATGCAGATGAAATGCCCCTACTTCTTTCTAGGACACCCTGAGCTCATATGGACTCGTATGTGCGGTAGTACACATGCTCTGATACCACTCTGTCACGACCCAAACCCGCCCCTATAGGTTAAGTGTCGTAACCGGCCAGTAATCCTTGGATTAGCGAAGGCTTCTTAACAAAACAACATGAAATTAGGGGCTGTGGAAGCAATAAACAGAAATGTACATAGTCCATTGAGTTTTGAAGACATATATGAGACAGATATTCTAAAACTTTATTAAAGATACGTGTGATGTCAAAGATACAGTTGTTACACGTCACTCCAAGCACTGTACATATAAGTAGAAACTTGTCTATAGTTAAAACGAAAGAACCAAAGTCTTAAATACAAAAACATAGCCACGGGACTTGACATGATTCAGAACCTCATCGGGAGGCACAAAGAGTGGCTGACAAATACAAAACTCTTTAGGCATCGTCTTAAGCCTGGTCGCGTGCCTGGTCACCTACATACATAACATAAATAGTGAGTGGGAGCCCAGTAAATAATAACAGAGTAAAGATTTTAATGAATAATATCCATCATAGAGTTAGAAATTTGAGTTTTATGCATATACGGATTTCAAATCAGAAACAGATTCATATACTTGATCATATTCATTTTCAGAGCTTATACATTTCACATCATACTACGTGGTACATCCATTAGCGCTAACAAATCCGATGACCTATAAGGGACAGCCGTGAAGGCATTCTCATGACCCATAAAGGGACAGCCATAAGGCATTCCGATGACTCGTGTGCACAAAGACGTTTTCGATGACCCATAAAGGGACAACCATAAAGGCATTCTGATGACTCGTGTGCATAGAGACGTTTTCGATGACCCATAAAGGGACAGTCATAAAGACATTCCAATGACCCATAAAGGGACTTGATGATCCATAGAGGGACGCAAAACATCACATGATGTCATGGATGCCACTAGTACATTTCAGAAACTTGGACGATCATTCATTCACACAAAATGTAGCATTTTAGAAAACTAATCATGTCGTATCATCAGAAAATAATCAAAGTCTAACATAACTTTACGGATTTATTACTCACAAATAACAAGTGGCACCAAATAGACGAATAGAGTAAGTAACTCAGATATCTTATGGCGCATGACCTACACAGGTACAAAACGAATTCATATTGAATTACACACCCGGAAACATTTACTTTGTTCTTTCTTATCTTGGTGTGTTTTTACTTCTTTATCCTCATTATGGTGTCTTAAGTTTAGCTCATGAATGTCTATGATAAAAAGAGGATGCAAAAATGCATTTAAAAATACTTAACAAAAATTGTTGAAAACAAGGTCCTCGCTCGAGCGGACATGCAAAATGTGAGTGGTTGCTTGAGTGGTCTGTAAACTTTTGCAAAAGTGCTGGTTACTAGATTTTTTTGCTCAATGCTTGCTCGACGCTTGCTCAAGTGTGAGAGACATGTCCTCGCTTGAGCGAAACTTTTGTTGCTCGAGCAGATTGCAAAACATAAGAACTTTTGGGAGCTTGCATTTCGCGCTCGAGCGGACTTCAGGTCACTCGAGCGGAAGTACACGCACTCAGAGTGGTCGCTCGAGCGGAAGTGCAAAATCTGGAATTTCTAGATTGTACTCCCTAGCTCAAAACTCGAATCTAACTCATCAAAACACAACTCTTGGCCCCCAAAACTTGAGAAAACAAGTTTAGACTTTGAAAACATTAAGAATTAAAGATCTTTCCACAAAATCAAGGCCCAAGAGTAAGTTAATTGTGCAAAAATTTAACTTGAAATGTAAGAACATGATATGAACATGACATGCATGTATTCACTTGGGTTTATGGCTTCCAAAACATGATTAAATGAGGTCTAATGGTAAGAAATGGTATAAATTCTTCAAACCATGCTAGAATTACAACATGTATGAGAGAAAATCTTTGAAGACAACTTTAAAATGTCATGAAATATGCATGCATGCATGCATGGTATGATTTATGCTCCTTCATTCTAGTTTAATTTTAGCTTAATTCTCTTGTATTCATGAACTTACCAACTCAAAAGCAAGATTAAAGGCTTGAATTCTTACCTTATACTTTGGATTCACAAGTGTAGAGGCTTAAATTTCTAAACTCTCCTCAAGTTTCCAACAATTCCTAGTAATTCACCCCTTCTCCCTTGTTGAACTCACTCTCACTTTTGGTCTCTCTCTTTCCCCACGTTTCTAGCTCAAAAAGAATGAAATGAGAGTGTATGGATGCATATAAGAGTCCACTAGTGCCTTAGTTAGGCTTGGATTAAGGAATTTATCAATTGGTCTTAATTGGGCACTAATTACTCTAATTTAATTGTTTCGAATCGAATTTCAATTAAACCTATCATAAAATTCTAAAAATCCTAAATGACACATAAACCAAGTTAATTTCAAATCGGATGTCGATAAGGCCTTCAATTCATAAACCAAAATGAAAACATGAATAGATCTTTCTACGTTAAATAGATATAAACACATATAAGGCAATATATGATGCAACAATTTACTTTAATTATTTATTAGGCATAATTAAGCATGGATTAATGTTAATCACGGGCCGGGGTTGTTACAAAAACCTATCAAACTCTACCGAGAACGGCGTTCTTGGCTTGACGGGTGATGTGACCTCGGCATTCTATCACTTCCTCTGGAGGTAGTCCCTCAAATCCTCCTTAGTTCGAACAGGAGCTCGGCTATCAATGGATTTCAGCCTTTTTAGTGCGCAGCTCCTGGTGTCGTTAAGCATCCTCTTGAACTTCTCTTCATTCACCGTGTCAAAATAAAGTTCATTTCTTTAAATATGTCGATGTTCCTTGGCATAAGTTCCCTTGGTTTAAGGCGTTTGTTAAGACTCTCCTCTTATTGACTCTGCTTGCCCAGCATCTCTTGAAGGCCGATGTGAGTGTTCCTTCACTTTGTCATACTGAGAAACTGCTGGAATTGCTTTTTGCCTCCCTTTTTGGGTGTCGTTATTGGCCGCTGGAATCGAGGTGTCCTTTAATGGAAATAGTGGTTGCATGACGTTGTTCTGCATCATGAAATTAACAACCGATTGCAGGTCTGCCAACTTGTTTGCCATTCCCTTCATCTCGCCGTCCCTCCTCAAGCATCTATCTTTTCATATCTGGAGGTCGCTTTCGTTGTAATACTCGTTTCGGTCTACTTTCTTCGGTGCGTCTCCTACTTGGCCAACATCTTTTTCCCTGGGATTCTGATCCCATGTTCTTTCATTACAGTTTTCTTCCTCCATGTTTGGATCGGTATGCTTACCACTCCCACTAGGGATGTGGTCCCCAATCTTTTCTTTCTGTCTGTCGTTAGCCATCTATTCTCCTTACATTCTCATAGACGGTGCCAAATTGTCGGTGTTGATTTTTGACCACATAACCAAATAGGGAACTCAGCTGTAAAGTACCGGCAGAATAGATCAAGCCTAATAACTTGCACAAGAAGATGAGAATTCGACAGTGGTTCGTCCATCTAGGGGCACTCCGACAATCAAGTCAGTAATCAATATCTCTCAAAGATAGTAAATTGTGCTTAAACTCACAAGAAAGAACTTATGTTTGACCCACGAGGATGCCTTTCTTTTATAACCAACAGTGACCGGATTCCTTTAGAAGTCTCACTTTAGTGGACTCAAGCTCAATGCTCATCCTGGACTCTCGGCTAGATAGAGATAAACTCTTCATGAGCCTTATCCTTATCTTAATTGAGACCCTCCCCTGTTCTAGGACTCTTGTCTCTTATCTGCTCATCTTGGATTCCGTTATCTCCGCAGATAACCTCGGCCTAGCCGAGATCACCTTGGCGTCAGGACCAGACCATGTGGTACTTCAGCTGACACTTTGGCATCACCTTGGCCACGTGCTGTTATTCACAAAATATGTCCCCACATACACAATACACTAGCAGCCTCATCTCAAGGTGAAAGATTATGTGTTTTTTCAGTAATAAAAAAATAAAAAGAATATCTCAACATACAAGCATAAGTAGTTTTGAATTTCAACGTTATTTGGATAGCCCACTAGTGTATGATACCGAAGATTTTGATATTTTATATTGGTAGAAACAAAATGAACTAATGTGGCCTGTGCTTTCACAGATGGCTCATGATATACTAACAGTTTTTATTTCTACAATTGCTTCTGAAACAGCTTTTAATGTAGGTGGATGAATGCTGAGCAATTACCGCAATAGGCTTTCATCTCAAATGGTTGAAACACTGATGATATCCAGAGATCATATGCATGTGTTTACAAGAAGTTAAAATTAAAGTGAAAATGAGAGAATTCTAACCTGATTTGGATGACATACTCTCGAGAAATGCCAGTGAATTGTCTGTCTTCTTCAATGATTGATAAACAATTTATTTTTCACTATTTTATTTCATTATTTTTTGTGTCAAATTATTGAGGTAGAATATAATGCAAATGATTGGTAAGCTAGTAGGTGCCAACATAGTTGGGATGTACTTGATCTATACTAATGCAATTGTTTTACCATTATCAATAATCTACATCTATTTTATTTAATGATATAAATTTTTGAAATATTTTATTTTATTTTGAAATAAAAATTATTCATTCAACAAATGTTATCTATTTAATTTAATGATTATAATATTGCAAGTTTAATTTTGATATATATAAAACTATTTATTTTAAAAGAAGAAAACTACATAATTTCATATTTTTTTTAGTTGTAAGTTCATAACTAAAAAAATATAAGTCATATATAATTAAATTTAAATACCACTGTACATTAAATATAACCAAACATCTAATGTCTTAACTAAAATACTCTAATACTATTTTGCTTTTGTTTTATCCCTCATAAATAATTTGTATACCTAATATATTTATCGTTTATCTTTTGCAAAAAAAAAAAAAAAAAGATATATAGGCTCGCTAGGCTCGGCCCGAGCCCATGCCCTGTGCTTTACTTTTCAGCTTGGCCCGGCCCAACGAAAAGGCCATAGGCCGGCTGAGTCAGGGATTGGGTTGGCCGCCCTGGGCCATATTTACACCCTTAATAATAAGGGTCTCACCTTATAATAATAATAATTTAAAAATAAAGGACACTTGCCAGTAGATCTTGTACGGGGAGCAAATATTCCAGCGAGCCCGTACTCCTTTCTTCCAAGCTCCGTCTCTATCCGATCACTTGCGAGGACAACAGTGGTGAGCTACCCAGCAGTTTGTGGCCGGAAAACCCCTCCGACGATCAAGTTAGCACACACCTTGGGATTGAGAGAGAGAGAGAGAGAGTTGAGTGTAAGTGTTTCTTACAAAATGTTTATCTGTCTCAGCATGGGGGGCGCAGACTCGTTTATATACCTTCTGCACCCCAAATTCACTCCCATTAGTCTCTCGACATGTGGTGCAGCCATTCCATCTGTCAGCAAAAATCTTGCTGAACACCACCTAACCAAACTGCCAATTTCTTGGGAGCTCGGCGGTAAGCTGCATCTTCTCGGCTATCAACGTCTTTGTGCGATTGCGAGCTCTCGCTTCGCCATGCTCAATGAGGACTGAGCTCAACTGCATCCCGCATAGAGCCATCTTTGGTTTGCCGTCGGCCTTTCTTCCGGGCTAACTCGTGAACCGTGGAACAACCATGCCTTTCTTGGCGCCGGTCATCTCACTTGACCGGCCTCCACACCACGAAGCCCAGTAGCTCGGTCCAACTTCTCTTTAACCAAGCAAATCCTTTCTGACAGGGTCGCGCAACCTCAGCCCAATCTTGTTCGGCCCAAATCTGTCCGGCTATTACCTCGGCCCAATCCAGATCATAAATCTCCCTCTCAATTGTCCCTTAATTCTGTCTACGCAAGCGTGACTGGGATTACCTATTTTGACCGGGGTAACACTTCTTCGGTCATCGGTCTGCAATACGGTGACCGGGCTAGTTGACATGCCTGTCTTCAAAACTTGCCCGGTCGATGCCTCGATTCACCATCCTGTCTCTTCAGTACTGACGCTGCTGTCAATAGGGACACATGTCGTGCGTTGATTGGCCTTGAGCAACCAAACATCACATCTGTTCAGATTCAAATTTTTGGCGGTCTTCTTCATCTCCATAAAAATGTTGAACCTTCTTTCATTCCAACCTTACTGACTCTCTCTTCTCCTTGTCGATCCAGAGCTCCTGCCCTCCCTTGGTTGCCATTGCTGAGTTTGTGTTCGAAGAAGAAGCCTTTGCCCTCTCCTGGTAAGTTCTTCGAGCCTCGTTTTTGCTATTTCAGTTGGCATTTCACATATTAGGGTACTAAACCCGTAGGTTTTAGGACATAGGCACCCAAAACCATCCCTAACCCTTCACTCTCCTTGCTGTTCTTCATTTTCTCTGATGAACACTGAAGATTTGGGGCAGACCGGGCTCCAGGTCTTCCCTTGATCCAAAAAATCATTAAGACCGAGCAAATGACTAGTTTGTCCCAACCTTAGCAGAAACCGGGGTATCTAGAGGACTTTGGCCGCTCAACCAGGCTAACACCTGGTCCGCTTGAGCGACCGGGCTCCTTGGTTAGCCTTAATAACCGAGGTGGTTTGGCACTCTTCATGACCGAGCTAAAGTCAAGCTCATTTTGCGCGACCGCGCTACCACTTACACTTGACATCCTTTTCCTGCAGAGTCTAAAGGGACCACTGACCAAATACCGAGGCTCTCAAAGACCGAGCAGCCATCAAAACACCAGTCTGCCAAACCACCTCAGCCGAGCCAAACCAGCCGGTTACACATGGGGCACTTCTGCTTCCTTGTTGACACTCTGGCTGCCCTGGCTACGTTCCGGGAGGAGTACGGTATCCCGGCCGATGTTCACTTAGAGCTCGCCGAGATTGAGACAGACCCTTGGGGCAGATTAGACTAGTGTCCCTTCACCGTGCTATCTATAATCGAAGGAGGCCTCCGCTTCCCAGTCAACCCACTAATGACCGAATTCCTACGCCGCACCGGGCTAGCACCCATCCAAGTCTTAACCAACACCTACCGAATAATCAATGGCGTGCACGAGCTAAACAACCAGCAAGGCACAAACTTAGGTTTAGCCGAGATACTGCGACAATATACCCTTGGGCACACCGGCGATGGCCTCGCCTATTACCTAAAGATTAGGCCAGGCAAAGAAAAAATAGTCACCGGTAGCCCAGATAAAGACTTGCATGATGACGACTTCTTCTGGGTGTCCGGCAACTATGAACCAGCTGACGTACCGGGCTGGTTCATTAGCAAGAATTTCGGTGAAACATGTAAGCCGTGCTTCTTCAATGCTCTGTATTTAGCCATTTTTCTACTTTCCTTTGCAGCAATCCAAGCCTTACAAGCCAACTACCGCTACCCCAACAAAGAAGCCATCCGGACCGTGCTACGCTACCGCTACCGGGATTGTAACGAGCTGCTCGGCTACACTCCCACATACAGATACTCAACTCCACGCCGGAGTAAGGTCACAGACTTTCTCCGTGCTCCGTCGCCTCCTCCAGACCCAACACTACCGGACGTGCCCCTAATCCGGTTAACTGAAGAAGAAGAGATGGCAAAACGAAGCCGTATCAAGAACCTCCTCACAGCAACATCCACCGAGATACCGAGCATCATCACCCGCGCTCCAACTGCCGGTCAATCCAGCGGTGTTGTGGTGGCGTTGGTATCTCCAGCGACCGGGCAGGCCAGCCTAGAAACCCGCCGTGCTGGAAAAAGGCCTCGCGTAGATCCCTCTGCCAAGCTGGTTGAAGAGCTGACTATCGAGCAATCCGCCGTCACCGTAGACCCAACGCCAACATGGCGTCCGCCGCTCAAACACCGGGGTAAGGAGATCCCAGCAACAGCCTTCGTGAAGGGCGATAAAGAACATCTTCTCGCCTTTGACCTCTCCAAGGCCCTTCTACTACCGAGCGACGTGGTCGGCAGCTACTATGTTCCAGACACTCGGTTAGTGAAGTCGACCGTGAAGTCCATGACCAGGGTAAGAGTCTCAAACTTCTGCTCAAATTTTCACAAGTATTTGCACGGTTTCCTCTCTGATCAATCTCTCTTCTTGCAGGCCATCTAGAAGCAACACTTGGTCATGGAGCGAATTCATCGATTGCGGCAGAGAGTGAATGACACTGCTAGCCAAATCCAAAGTCTTCAAACCGAGCTCAGCCGAGCAAAGTCTTCACTTGAAATTGCCAATGCCGACAACAGTAGGTTGCTCGGCCAACTTGGAGACACCGAAAAAAAGAGGGATGCACTCCAGGCCGAGCTGGATGCATTGAAAAAGTCCAGGGAGAAGGAGTGCGAAGACGCCAATAATGCCAGCTTCAAGGAGGCCGAGGACAGTTACAAGAAGCAAGTCTTTGCCACCCAGGACATCTACTTTAAGGCGGGTTGGAAGGCTGCTTGCACTCAGCTCGGTCAAGGTCCTGATACCGACGTGTTTGTCTCCCCACTGGCTGTCTTATTACTGACCTATCTCGTGCCATATGCCAACAACGTCTTCAGCGCGTTGCAGGCTGAGGCCGATGAAGGACTTGAAGGAGAAGGCGAGGCAGATGCTGAGGGAGAGGACCACCAAGAGCAAGAGCAGCCGGGCCAAACAGAGACCGGTGTCCAAGACCAAACCCCACTGATCAACCTAGAGGTAGTTGAGGACGAATTCACTAACCTTTCCCCCCTAGTGTAGTTTTCTTTGTTTTCTTTCTTTTTGCTCTGCATATGTAACCGGGCTGTCTGCCCCACCTCTTGTACATATTTTTATCATCAATGAAAAAGCTCAATTTTCTTGAAGAGTTTGCACGGTCTTAAAGCTGAGTAACATCAACTGGACAAAATACTTCGGCAACATTAACTATCTTGCTTAACTTAACTAACCGGCAAAGACATCTCGGTTGCAAGCATATAATTGAATAAATCACCAACTGTTTCAACCGTAATGATACACCTCGGTTTGAATAAACAATTAGCATAGGCAACCGGAATAAATCATCTCGGTAGTAAATCCAAAGCTGAGCACAACATCAACTCTTTCAACCAGAATAAACATTTCGGTTGAGAATACCTAAGTTGAGCAAAACATCAACTCTTTCAACCGGAGTAAATCATCTCGGTTGAGAATACCTAAATTGAGCAAAACATCAACTCTTCAATCGAAATAAATCATCTCGGTTGAGAATACCTAAGTTGAGCAAAACATCAACTCTTTCAATCGGAGAAAATCATTTCGGTTGAGAATATCCAAGTTGAGCAAAACATCAACTCTTTCAACTGGAGTAAATCATCTCAGTTTAGAATACCTAAGTTGAGCAAAACATCAACTCTTTTAACCGGAGTAAATCATCTCGGTTGAGAATATCCAAGTTGAGCAAAACATCAACTTGTAGACGTCCCCGAACGCATCCCGGGAAAAGGGAGTGCGAGTCCCCCCCCTCCCCCGTTCTGGTTCGATATTGGGTCACTACAGTTCGAAGGACTCAAATGTCATGGTTCTCAATCTTGAACCGAAGAGTCCAAATCCAACAAATCGTTTTGAAAACAGATTTTTTGAAAGAAGTGCCAAACATGGATCGCCGCCCGGATCTGAGTCGCCACCTAAATATTTTAAAATGGGAAATTTAGGAAACCCTGACTCGGTGCCAAAAGGCCACGTGTCCATCATCACCAAAGTTGCCTCGGCTTGGGAACTTGGGTTCGATTGGGGAAGGTCACTTCGTGAGCACCCCCGCTTGCCCGGTCGAAGACCGGCCTCTACTAACCATGATATCTGTTTTTGAAAACATTGCGAGTTCTTATTCCGGTTATTAGCCTAGGTTACTATGTGATGCGCACAACATACAAATATAGACTGAATCGCCTGAATTGGAACAAAACACTTCATGTTTGTTTTTGAAAATGGTTTGATGGTGCTACCCGCAGGTAGGCTAAGACGTGGATTTGCCACCCTCGGGTGGGCTTAAGAAAATATGATTTTGCCACTATCTAGTGGGCTTAAAACAGGCATTTGATGAATTATTCCAATCCAAGTAACCCAACCTCCACCCACAGGCATTCAAGGCAGTTATATCACATAAGCACATAGCCTCATGGTAAGCATGCTATTCATGGCAGTACTCACACGCATGCAAGGATGCTAAAGCATAAAACTCACCGAGTACTCCAAGGCAAAACAGAAGCTTATTAGAAATCATGCATGATCCTAAATGTACAGAAATGCCTAATGCAACACATGCAAAGATGCAACTATAGCAGGCTCGGCTATTCTAAGCATGGCATATGAAATGCTACAACTATCACGTATTCAATTTGGAATTGAAATACAAATGCAGTTTGTATGATGAGCCGAGCCCGGTGCGTGCAAAACAGATGAATGATGCAAACATGCTGTCATACTGTATGCTAATTGAAATATGCTCTATATCTAACCATCATAAGCGGGTAAATAAAATGGAAGAAAGACGTGGGGTTGGAAGACATATATCACACTCACCCACACTTATTACAATTATGCCCTCGCGCAGAGGGTCCGAATAAATAATACAGTTCGAAATGAAATAATAATACAGTTCGAAATGAAAGAATAATACAGTCCGAAGTAAATATACAAATTCCTAATTAATTAACAAATTAACTAAAAAAAAGAACTGTAAACTGGCATGCAAGCCAGGGACTGCCTTGACTCCGCTCCGGATAATGAAATGATGCATGTTGAGCTGTTTTGCGCGGAAATCCACTGGGATGCCCCAATTAGCCTCTGTTTGCAATGTTTCTCGAAATGCGTGCCAGACTCCGAAAAGTTACTAATCCTTCATTTTGCTGCAACAGAGAGCAGGAAAGGGGCATAACAATGTATTTCACAAATATATGCGTGTCTCGATCCTCGTGCCACCAATCACGCATATCGATGCATGATAGCCGAGGAGTCGAATTGCATAACTCAATATGGGCTGAATGCAGATGAATGCTACAACAAAACCTAACTCCATCATGGGTAATCCGGAGTGTCGGCGACTTGGGAATTGAGACTCGTTCCGTCACTCGGAGTACGGAACGCGCCTCGTTTCCCGTGCCCGGGCTAACTCTTATCTCGAACACGATGCAATATGCATGATACGCATGAATGCAACTAAAATACAATCCTAGCATGCACAATGCTATGAAAATGAGATGTCTCGAAATGCGTGCACGCGAACTGAGGCGATGATCCTAAGGCATAAAATGGCCTAAAATATGATATACAATGGGACTAAAATGAGATGTCTCGAAATGCGTGTCCACGGGCACGCAAACTGAGAAAATGGCATACAGAATGTAATAGGACTGAAATGGCATACAAGATGCAAATTGGACTTACACTAACATGGGTGAGCCTCAGCCACACTCACATAAGAGGCCGATGGATGAAAAGTGAAGTGCCTCGAAATACGTGCACACGGGCACGCAAACCGAGGCAATGGCACTAAAGCATGAAATGGCACTCCAAATGCAAATTGCACTTATACTAACATGAGAGAGCCTCAGCCGCACTCACATAAGAAGCCGATGGATGAAAAACAAAGTGCCTCGAAATGCGTGCACACGGGCACGCAAACCGAGGCAATGGCCCTAAGGCACGAAATGGCATGGAAATGATATGCAAACATGCAAATGAATTTCAGCACTCACAAATGATGCAAAACAGTCCCGAAAGGTGGGGAAATGACACCAAATGCACGGAATGGTCCCGAAATGCGATATTAAGCACCCGAAGTGGCCTACAGCCATACTAAATACGCATAATTGGTACATGACATGCAAAACAGTAGCAAGGCAGCCCCAAAATAGCATTTTTTACAGTACAAAACATAGCGAAATAGTGAGCATAGATAGGACAACAATGGCATGCAAAAATGGGGGCCAAGAGAGGGGTATTGAAATAAGTGATGTATGCGATGCTCAAACTGAAAAATTTCCTTCTACAACACTGATGAGAGACCAAAAATATGCATATTTTAAGTTTATGACATCCCTCAAATCAGTATGAAAACATGCTAAAAATGCCATGCAAGAACTAGGCCAACAAAGGCTAGAACATGAGGTAGGCCTTACATTTGTCAAAAAGCCTTAGACCCTTAACAAAACATGACAAGAAAGCCAAAATATGGACATTTTCAGTATTGCTCATGGCCGGAAACAGAAGCTAGATAGGCCTAAAAAGGCATGCAAAATGGGGGTCAAAGAGGGATATAATGGGAAGTATAATATGGAGACCCCCAACAAGGTTGATCCCTTCTACAATGTTGTAGAGGGACACAAAATGAGCTTACTCACAGTTCATGACATGCTCCAAAACAGACTACACATAGGCCAAACAAATCATGCAAACTTACGGTAAATATGAGAGATTATGAAGCAAGTGCATGATAGAGAGGCCGAAAATGGTTGAGCCCTTCTTCAATGTTGAATAGGGGCTCATAATAGGCCCACTAACAGTTTACATTATGCTCGAAAACAGATCACTCGTAGGCTAGAAAAAGCATGCAAAATATTGACATACAAGATGATATTGAAGCAAGTGTGCCATAGAGGGCTCAAACAGGGTTGAGCCCTTGAACAAACATGAAGAATAGCTCAAAATAGACCTAGTTTCAGTTAAGGTCGGAGCTCAAAACAATAAGAAAATAGCCTTAAGAAATGAGGCAAGAAAGTGCTACAAAAGGGGAAATAGTGACTTACCCTTGAAGACTACACTTTGGTTGCTTCTTGGCTTGAGTTTGTTGCTTCTTAGCCTCTGAAAAATCTTCCCTTGCTGCTGGAATGGAAGTGGTGAAGGTAGTGCTTGGTGTTGATGAACAAATGAGGCCAAAACTTGAGAGTTTGAAGGTTTTGGAGAGGAGATGTAAGCCAATGTATATGAGCTCTTAAGGAGTTTTCTAACCCTAATGAAGGAGCTGGCCAGCCACTTATAAAGGCTAAGAAGGGGTGTAAAGAGGAGGAAATGCACCTAAGCTTTCCTCAAAAATATCCCTGGATGCAAAGATATTTTGGAGAAAGCAATATCTATGTAATGAACTCAAAGCGAGGATCTTGGTAGATTAAAGCTTTTGCTAGGGTGGCCGGCCACCCCTATGGCTTGGCCAAGGGCAAAAATGGAAAGTGAGAATTTCTGGCCGAGCACCAAAGGGTGGTGTCCTCCCATGTGTGTACAACAAGGCCCTATGGTTGGAATTTGGCAACTCTGAAGCAGGAGAGACAACAAGCCACTCTAGGAGAGGTCCAAAAATGAAAAGAAGAATTATTAGCCGAGCTCTATTTTTTAGGGTCCTCCCATGTGTGTACAACACAAATGTGTGGTTTTGGCTCGAAGAAAATGGCCCTAGGGTGTTCAACATTAGCCCGAGTGAGAAAAAAAGGGCGCTGGAGGAGCATAACTGGTTGCTGAGACAATTACTGTCCTCCCACCCTCCAGTGACCTTCTTTATGATAAAACAGAGGTACCTGCCAAAAATGAACAAAAACCGATGCAAAACGAATGCTCGGGGGCCAAAACACGTAGTTCGGGATCCCGAAAATCGGCCGTTAAGCACCGAAAGTGGTGTTTGGCCACGAAGTGGGTATCTAAGACCCCAGTGTCCCTTGAAAGGGAGTAAATGAGATGCATGCCAGAAACCGGAGGAATCGGAGATGGTTGGGTGGTCCCGAACCGAGGCACGCGGCCTGACGGCTCCGAAAATCGGGAACCGGGCTCCGAAATGGGCAAAATGGCCTACAGCCACGAAATGTAGCCCACGGCCACTGAGAGATGGTCTACGGGACCTCTCCCTCCCCTCAGAAAAGAAAATAGAGAAAATCGAGTCTGGTTCGCAAACCGAGACAAGGCACAGAAGAGAGTTCGGGAGTCCGGAGGCGAGGCGCACGGCTGCGACTCTGAGACTTCTGAACAAGCACAGTATGCAACATCACCGAGCGCTCAATCGGTGACGTCTGAGTCTTAAGGTCGGTCAAAAATGGGGTGTCTACACAACTCTTTCAACCGGAGTAAATCATCTCAGTTGAAAATCTCAAAACTCAAAGCAACAATAAAAATGCTGAGGCAAAGATGAGTCACTTCTATATATTGAAAAAAATGAATATTACATGAAGTGTAAGGTAAAAAATTCCTTTGCACAAAAAGAAAGCAAAAGCTAGAAATAATACAGCTTGAGGTTGGCTGCATTCCATGGTCGGGGTATTCATCTACCATCCAAGTCCTCCAAGTGATATGCCCTTGCCTTGCCGGTTATCTTGTAGGGTCCTTCCCAATTTGCCCCTAGTTTGCCTTCACCTGGCACCAGGGTATTGCCCATGACCTTCCTCAAGACCCAATCACCTACTTTGAACGGTCTGGGGTGCACGGTTTTATTGTATTTCCTTGAAAGCTCTTGTTGGTAGGGGGCCACATGGATGAGAGCCTTTTCCCGGCGTTCTTCCACTAGGTCCAATTCTAGGGCAATGGTTTCGGCGTTCAGCTCGGGCTCAAAACTTTCACTTCTGAGGGTGGGCATACCAACTTCCAAAGGGATGACCGCCTCCATGCCATATGCCAAAGCAAAAGGGGTTTTCCCGGTAGATCGCCGCGGGGTTGTTCGGTACACCCAAAGGACACTGGGGAGTTCCTCAGCCCACTTTTCTTTGGCTTTCTCAAGCCTCTTCTTCAGTCCATCAAGAATGGTCATGTTCGAAGCCTCGGCTTGACCGTTGGACTGCGGGTAAGCCGGAGTAGAGTTGTAGAATTCAATTTTCAAATCTTCACAAAACCCCCTGAATAGGCGGCCGTCAAATTGGGTGCCGTTATCCGAGATCAGAATTTTGGAGACGCCGAACCGTGTTACCACATTTTGCCAGACAAACCGCTTGACGTCTTTTTCCTTGATTGTCGCCAAAGGCTCAGCTTCAACCCACTTGGTGAAATAGTCTGTAGCTGCGATGAAGAACTTTCGGTTGCCTGGTGCAGTTGGGAGTGGCCCCACTATGTCGAGCCCCCACATTGCAAAGGACCAAGGGCTGATGAGAGGAAGGAGTTCCCTGGCCGGCTGGTGGATCTGGTGGACAAACTTCTGGCACTTCTCACACTTGCGAACATACTTCTGTGCGTCGGCTTGCATGCACGGCCACCAGTAGCCTTGCGAAATAGTTCGGTAGGCCAAGGACCTGCCCCCTATGTGACTGCACAAATGCCTTCGTGAACTTCGTACAAGAAGGCTTCCACGCTGCTCGGGTGCACACACTTTAGGTAGGGACCGGTGAAAGACTTCTTGTATAAAGCGCCTGATGGAGAGAGCCAAAACCGCTCTGACTTTACTCGTACTTTATGTGCTTCCTTCTTGTTGGCTGGAAGGGTCCGTTCTTTGAGAAAGAGGATTATGGGGTCCATCCAAGAAGGACCTAGCTCGGTGCAGTGTACTTCTATCTGCCCGATTTCCTCAATGCTGGGCCTCGGAAGGAATTCAATCAAAAGAGGGTTGGGAGATGTGCTGTCGACCATAGAAGCAAGGCCGGCCAACTCATCTGCTCGGCCGTTTTCTTCGCGGCCAATCTGTTGGACCCTGATCGCCTGAAATTGCTTGATGTGGTCCCTGACTAGAGTTTGGTACTTCATCATTCTATCATCCTTTGCCTTGTAAACCCCAGACAATTGGTTAACTACAAACTGGGAATCACTGTAAACCATTAGCTCGGATGCTTGCATCTGAAGCGCGCTTTTGAGACCAGCCAAGAGCGCCTCGTACTTGGCCTCATTGTTGGATGCTGGGAATCCGAGGGTGATAGAGTGTTCGATGGTCAGCCCGTCTGGCGAAATCAATACTATACCCAGCCCGGCGCCGTGGCGGTTTGAAGCCCCACCGACAAAAAGTTTTCACATCTCCCTCACAAAGAGCTTTTAACATTCTGATGGGTCCTGAGAGGCTCGAAGGTTGATGAGATCACGGTTGTACGACTATTCGGTTTCAAGTTCTGTGCTAAGCGGTTCCACTTCAGCCCCCCTTGGCGATTCGGCGCTAGACGCAGCAAGTTGATCCATAATGCTTAAGTTCGTAGGAGAATCGCCAGGTTGCGGTATTATGCCGGCTGCAGGCTCTGGGCTGAGCGGTTCCACTTCTTTCCCCCGTGGTGATGTGGTACCAGACAGAAGAGGTTGGACGGTGATACCCAACTCCGTTATCGCATCGTCGGGCTGTGGTATCGTATTATCTGAAGGTGCTTCGGTGGGGCGCGCAAGTTCCGCGTCGCAATCACCGCCAAGTTGTTGTATTTTGGTCGGGCTTGCATTCACCTCTTCATCTGTTGTGGCAATATCGACCGGGCAAACTGGATGAGTTCCAGGTGAGAATTCAGCAACAAAGTCGGCCAAAGTCTAGGCTTTTATGGCAGCGAGGCTGGAACTTGATGTCAAACTGTCCCAACTCGACCGCCCACTTAAGAAATCGACCGGAAAAGTCCGCCCGCTTGAATAAAGTTTTGAGGGGAAACTCGGTCAGAACGATTATTGTATGTGCATGGAAATAGTGCGCCAACTTCCTTGAGGCCATCATTAATGCCAACACAAGTTTTTCCAGCGGCAAGTATCTCAACTCTGCCGGTAGCAAGGTTTTGCTGACGTAGAAGATAGGGAGGTGCTTGATTCCTTCCGAGCGGACAAGCAACGCACTGACTGCATGCTAAGAAACGGCCAGATATAGGTAGAGTTCTTTTCCGGGCACCGGTGTGACCAACAGTGGCGCTGAAGACAAATACTTTTTGAGCTCAGCCAAAGCCCGGTCACACTCTCCATCCCATGAGAACTTTGATTTCAAGGCTTGAAAGAATGGGTGGCAGCGATCTGATGACCGGCTTATAAATCGATTAAGCGCGGCGGCCATTCTGGCCAGATGCTGCACGTCTTTAGCCGAGCTGGGTTGTTTTAACTCTTGCACGGCTCGAATTTGTGTAGGATCTGCTTCGATACCTCGGTTCGTGACTAGGAAACCTAAAAATTTTCCGGATCCCACGCCGAAGGCACATTTAGACGCATTCAGGCGCAACTTGTGCTTTTTGAGAATGGCGAATATCTCAGCCAAGTCGGACAAATGGTCTGTTTGATGCCGGCTGTTAACCACCATATCATCAATATAAACCTCCATTGTCCGGCCTAGCAGAGGAGCAAACATCTTGGTCACCATCCTTTGAAAAGTTGCCCCGGCATTCTTCAAACCAAAAGGCATGACTCGGTAACAGAAGAGTCCCCTTGGTGTAGTGAATGAGGTGATCCCATATACAAAATTCAAAACTCATCTAATCCCAAAACAAAACGCTTGCACTAATTAGTCCTACATATTTTTTATTATTACCAAAAAATCTTTTTTTTTTTTTAAAGATGCTGATACATCTCACGACTGCCGAATTTCTATTAAACGATCACTAGAGGCTCGTTGGAATGTTCAACATCACTGGGAAGTCGTTGAGTATCGCTGAAAATTTGCTAGAGTATCGTCGAAGTGTTTTGAACGTCATTGGATGTCGCCAAAATGTTCATAGCGTTCACTAGACGTCAAGAATATTGTCAGAGACTTATCAGAATGTCCAAAATATTTCCAAAACAAAAGGAGAAATCAGAGGGAAAAAATAGCAAAATGTGTTAAATATTGATAAACTGAAAAGGGGAGGAAAAAAAAAACATAACAATGGAGAAAATATATATTATTTTTCAATTTTTGTAGGGTTTAAGCAAATAATCTCCAATTGATAAAATTGAAAAGCAAGTTTTGAAACTGTAAAATTGTTACAGTTTTAAAGCATGATTCTATTAAGTATTTATTCCTATCAATCAAACTGAAAAACATGTTATGAAACTGTAAAAATTTTATAGTTTTAAAACATGATTCATTTTAACACCAAAAAAACTAAAATTAGAAATTTTTACAATTTTCACCGCTTATAATTAAAATTCAAAAATAATTTCTTTAGAACATGAAAATTTTCTCCATGAAAAAAGGAAAAGAAAAGTGTGTGGCAAAGAAAAAGTAGAAAAACTGATAGATCAAAGAAGAGAGATAGATATAGAGATGATTGCACACCAATAACTATTTTTTGTTTAGATTTATCTGAATCTGATGTAGATTTACTTATCTGCTTCGTTGGAAACCCATATCCTTTACCGTCGGTGAGGACGAAATAAGAAGTCGGTGGTCAATGATTGCTGGTGAACCCCAATCGACGGTGATTGTCAATAACAATATATCAGAAAGAGAAAGAGAAGAAGGAAGGTATGGTCATCGGATATCAAAAAGAGAGAGAGAAAAAAAAAAGAATAAGGAAAACACGTAAGACCTTTAGGCCTACTCAAAAAGTTACAGGATTAAATAAAGTACACATCTTTCAAAAAGGACATGAATAATTTGTCCCCCCAAAAAATATATATGGGAAAAGTGCACATGACTCGTCAGTCCATGAAGCCCATTTATAATTGTGGAAGGAGTTGAAAGGAATGTTGACGCCCAACTTGCAGATTTCAAATGATTAACATATTTTTCAAACAATAACCCCTTTTGTGCAAAATTGTTTAAACTATTTTTTTTTTCCTTTTAAACTTTTCCCTTGACTTTTTCATTTGGAAAAGTCTAGGATCTCAGAATTAGAGTCCAAAATTTATCCAGAATGAGTATGTATGATGGAGATTAAATTGATGAAATGTGGAGTCCACGAGTAAAATTAATTTGAGCCATTGATTGTTGTTTCTATGTAAATTCTGGATAGATAATTCTGAATTGGTAGTATTACTATTTTCATTTTTCTCTATAAATTCTCTTGAAATTCTTTAAATTCAAGACCCAATCACAGTTTAGTGAATTTATATATATATATATATATATACTAGCATATGCCCATATCTGAAGGCACGGTGTAAATAATATTAGGATTAGAATATAATTGTAATCCCAACACTAGTTAAATTTATTTTTTAATTTAATAAAATCACAAATTTATTATAAAATTTTGGAGTTCTCACAAAACTTCTAACGAAAACTCGCTTTTGCTTATATAATATATAGCTAGATAGATAGATGTGTTTGGCATAAATAAAATTTCTATGGGCATACATACCATATTGATTTTGCTTATGTAATTATATGAAAATTGTATGTATGCCCATAATGTCCTAGTGTATTACGGGCATACATACATTGTTTGAAAATATATGTAAAATATATTGAAGAAAAAGGAGAAAATAAAAAAATAAACAAATAGAGAGAAAAATAAAAACGGGAGAAAATAAAAAAAAAAAGAAAAAGAAAAGAGAGATAAAGGTGGGATCATGGTACCATGGTAGGATGGGTGAGAAAAGGAAAAAGTAAGAGAGAGAGAGAGAGAGAGAGAGAAACGGGAAAGTAGAAAATGTATATGTAGGATATTTTTTGGAAAAATATATCTCAGCCATTGTTTTATAATTTGAACAAATCTGAGCCATCCAAAGTCCTAATAGGTCAAAAATATGTTGAAGATTCAAAAACCGTCCTACTTTATTAAAATATGTTAAAAATTCATATAAGGTCTAAATTTATGAAATCTATCAGATATTCAATATATTTAAAAATAATAATTAATTGTTTAAATTCATTTAATTTGTGGACTATAAAATTCATTAATTTAATCTTCATTACACACAGTAAAATCTTACTGCTAATTTTGGGATCGTACATTTTTCTATATAATATGAATAAAAATAAGTGAACAAAACGGAGAAAAAAAAACAAAAAAACAAATAGTGATAAAAATAAAAATGGAAGAAAATAAAAAATAAAAAATAAAAAAAGAAAAAGAAAAGAGTGAGGAATATGGGATCATGGGAGGATCAGTGAAAAAAGGAAAAAGTAAGAGAGAGAAGTAAGAAAATAGAAAATGTGCATGTAGGATATTTTTTGAGAAAATATATCTCAGCCGTTGTTTTATAATTTGAATAGATCTAAGCTATTCAAATGTCCTAGTAGGATAAATGTATATAGGACAAATTCAAAAACTATCCTGCTTTATTATATAGATGTTGAATATTCATATACGGTCTAAGTTTATGAATTCTATCAGGTATTCAATATATTTAAAAATAATAATTAATTGTTCAAATTCGTTTAATACGTGAACTATAAAATTCATTAATCTAATCTCCTATACACAGTAAAATCTGGCTCCTAATTATAGGATCGTACACTTTTCCATATAATATGAATAAAAATAAGTGAACAAAAAGTAAAAAATAAAAAAAATAAACAAATAGAGAGAGAAATAAAAATGGGAGAAAAAAAAAAAGAAAAGAGAGGAAAGTGGGATCACGGAAGGATGGATGAGAAAAAGAAAAAGTAAGAGAGAAAAGCTGGAAAATAGAAAATGTAAATGTATGATATTTTTTGAAAAATATATCTCAGCCGTTGTTTTACAATTTGAATAGATCTAAGCTATCAAAATGTCCTAGTAGGACAAATTCAAAAACCACCCTACTTTATTATATAGATGTTAAAGATTCATATAAGGTCTAAATTTATGAAATCTACCCGGTATTCAATATATTTAAAAATAATAATTAATTGTTTAAATTCATTTGATTGTGGACTATAAATTCATTAATTTAATCTTCACTACACACAGTAAAATTTAGCTCCTAATTCTGGAATTGTACATTTTGCCATATAATATGAATAAAAATAAGTGAACAAAACGGAGAAAATAAAAAATAAAATAAACAAATAGAGAGAAAAATAAAAATGGGAGAAAATAAAAAATAAAAAAAAGAAAAGAAAAGAGAGAGGAAGGTGTGATCATGAAAGGATGGATGAAAAAAGGAAAAAGTAAGAGAGAGAAGCGGGAAAATAGAAAATGTATATGTAAAATATTTTTTTGAAAAATATATCTCTACCGTTGTTTTATAATTTGAATAAATTTAAGCGGTCCAAATGTTCTAGTAGACAAATGTGTGTAGGACAAATTTAAAAATCATCCTATTTTATTATATAGATATAACTATTAATATGTGATATGAATTTATATATATATATATATTTATCTATCTATCTCCTATCTATCTATCTATTTATCCTGTACATGTTAATTGGGTTTGTAACTTTTGTCCATGACATGCCTGCAGAGCCCAAAGAAAAGTCCAAGCCCATCAAATCCAAATGCCATCATGCAAATGTACACTATACAATCAATTACCACGAGAAGACACATTACCAGCTTAAACTATTTGTTATAGAGCAGTGATTCACCCCCCCGAATGGGGGTTCCCCCGAATTCCCCGTTTTTCCCTTTCAAATAAAAAAAAAAAAAAAAAAAAAGAAAAAAGAAAAAAAAAAAATTTTTTTTTTTTTAGTGCTTTTTTTTTTTTTTTTTTTTTCCCTGTTTTTCCCTTTGTTATATGAGGAAAGGAAAATGATTTCACGAACAAAAAAATTTATATTATAATTTCATATCAGAATGGTATGACAATAATTTTCTTAAAAAATAAATTACATTGATGGGACCTCCTTTTTCAAAATAATAAGATCCAAAGTTACCGCATTATTTTGGACAAAAAATTCATATAATTTATTTGTAAATATATATATATATATATATTTTATTTCTATAACACTAATTATGAGAATACTCTGTAGACACAGATAAAGAAAAATTGAAGCCTACATAATATGCATCCCTTCATTTTTTATTTATTTATTTTTTCTAGTTAAGTGATTACACTTTGATAAAAACTTAACTTTCGACACTAAACAATAGGTAAGAAGTCTATTTAAAATTGTTTTATCTATTTTTAAAAAGGAGGAGACTTCTCTCCAGTTTAATAATTCAATTGGACGGTACCGTTAGCCCATTGTAAATCCACCACAACACTCAATTTGATGATTCGGATCACTTATCTTGTAATGTCTTTCGAGAACATTAACCATTCAAAAAATCAACTACATGATTGGGTCATATATATCTTAAAGATCTACTCTAAAAACTATATTTTTTGTTTATTTCTTTTTAAGATAAATGTGACCCAATCATGTAGTTGTTATCTGATGAACATGATTTTTTTGTATGAATGATGTCTTCGAAAGACATTATAAAATGAACAATTTGAATAATCAAGATGAGCCCGTGGTGGGCCGACAACACCATCTAATTGAATTCAATTAGAAAGGAGCCTCCTCCTTTTAAAAAGTACTTAAATTTTTTAGTAATGAAAAAATGAAATTATCACACGCTTTAATTTATTTTTATGCAATTATCATTATTGTAAAGAAACACTCTCACAGTGAAAAGGAAATTTTCAAACTAGTATAAAGAGAATATAAAGATAATAAAGCTTATACCCAGGTGGAGACGTGAGACCCCAACCTTCTACTCAATTGTAAGAATTTTGGACAACAAACTAAGGTGATGTTTAGTTTTCCTATTGGACTAAAAAAAGTACAAAAAGGACAAAAAAAAAATTCAAAAAATCACAAAATGACAAAATAAGTAAAAAGACAAAAAAAATATATACCATTCCAAAGTCAAAAAGTTAAAAAAGCCAAACAAGAATACCAAATGACTAAAAAAGTCTAAGGCTAAAAAAGTCAAAAAAGTCAAAAAGTCAATTAAAAAAGTCATTGCCAAATGAAGGCTAAGTCGTTGTTTTAAAGCCTTAGTTGTCGAAGGGGCAATACTAATTATAAACTTTATCATTGATATTGATGAGACAATTTGTCCAAGTGAATGGGTCGGACAAGTCCAAGCTCTTTAGTGTCCACGTCCAGTTGATCAAGCCCACCGGGTTACCTGCAAACAAGTCCAATGGGGAACGGGGTAGTCCCCCCAGTGAACCCTTCGACGAGCAAGTTAGAAGGAGAAGTAGTGTGTAAGGAGAGTTTAGAGATAGAAATCTTAACCTTCTTCTTGTCTTTAATGTTTGCTTATATCCTTTGGTAATTATTTCACTGTCCCTTCCGACCTGCCCTCCTCGCTGAAAGTCTATGCTGTAGCTTACCTTGTTCAGGGTAAGGGGGTCCTGTTCCGACGGGGAGGTGTTGTCGTAATAAATGCTGTGATGGACTGCATTAATGGTGATGTGTAGTGGCAATAACTTTGCAAATCTTTGTCTACTGATGTGGCTCATCCTTCACCTACTGTGTGTCTGAATGTCATTGTCTCTTTATGCCATGTTGGATTCCAACTGTTCTGGACCTCACCAGCTGGGTTATATATTGGGTTCCAAGCGATGGGCTTGGGTTGTTTATAGTGATTCATGGCCTTTGTGGGCTTGTACACATCAATAGTCCCTCATTCCTGAGTGCAGTTTTAGTCCAGCAAAGGAAATAGTAATGAAGAAGGTAAAGGTGGTAGGGAGTGGTAGTATGGAGGTCGACCGGCGGGGGTGACCGAGTGGGTGAACCGACCGGAAGGTGGTCCAACCGTGTAGGGTGATCGAGTGGAAGGGCCGACCGCGAATGTTGGCCGAGTGGGAAGGTCGACCACGAGGAGGGGCGACTATGGAGGTTGGCCGAACGGGAGGGCCGACCGTGAAGAGGGCGATCGCGAACAAGGCCAACCGCGCATGTTGGCCGGGCGGGAGGGCCGACCATGAGGAGGGCCGACTGCGAAGGGTGAGGTGGAGGGGCGTGGGGCTCAAGAGGCGGCGTGTCACGTGGTGATTTGAAGTGGAAAAGACAGGGTAAGGGGAGGAGACAGTGGATTGTGGTCGTACACGTGGCAACATCCCGTGGGGGGGAAGATTAGGCGTTTGATCAGAAATGAAACGTTAGGTCATTATGGGTGTTGAAAAGACAGTTTTGGCGGATGATTTTGAAAAGTTTTCAAACTGGCGAAAATTAATTGGGATCCTTGGAATACGGGTAAACCGTGGGCTTTTGGCATTATTCGATTCACCTACTTGTTTACGAAAAATCAAAATATTCCAAGTGTGAATTCCTTTGTTGCTAACGATACACCTCTGCAACACTTTTTCGATTTCCTTGCACCTGCCTCCGAAGCGATTCGCAGACATACCATAGAAATGGCCCAAGAAGAAACTGCGAATGTCAGGGTGGATTCACTTGAAAAGGATGATGCGGTGGAGTTAGCGCAGCAATACAGGATGGAGAGGGTGGGGGAGTCGATTGTACGATCCCACGGTTTCACCATGATAGCAGCTCCAAAGCTAATCAACCAGGCAGAACCTGATCACTGGCATACAAAGGAAGATAAATCAACGGTTACTGCCGTGGATTTGGAGGCTATTCGTGAAAAATACCAGGTGCCTGCCGAAATAGAGTTGTCGTTGCCGATGTCGACGGAGAGGCCATCCGATGCCAGGCCAGGGCAATTTGCCCTTTATGAGGAGGCATTAAAAGGAGGACTGAGGCTGCCTCTGCTGCAGGTGGTAGTGGATGTCCTAAATCGTTTGAAGGTGGCGCCGGGCCAACTAATGCCCAATGCGTGGAAGATCTTGCTGTCCTGTGCAAGTGCACAGCGAGCGAAGCGAAAGGCCATGACGATGGGCCGAATTCTTCGCATGCTACAAGGCCTCAGGGCAGCAAGAGACTTGGGTCACTCTGCAGGCAGCAGCAGGGAAAGGGCTGGTGGTGGGGCCGTCGTCGTCGATCAAGGGGTGGTGACCACGGTGGTTCTATGTGTCTGCTAGTAGATGAGTTGGAGTGCGCACCATTTGGAAGGTGCCCACCAAGTCGCTGGAGCCAAAGTTGGGAGTAGCAGCAGAGGAGAGGGTGAAGAGGGTAAAGGAGTGGAAGGAGAAAGAAGGGGCCAAATGGGACGAGCTCGTTCAGCCATCTGCATTGTTTGAGGCAGGGTTGGGTCCACAGCCGAGCGGTGGGGACCTCGACTGAGCGGAGTTGGAGGCGAGGAGAAGGGCTCAAGAGGTGAAGGATCAGACTATTCTTGCGAAAGCCCAAAAATTCAAAGAGTCCCAGGCCGACCGACCACCAAAACCGGTTGTAAGGGAGAGGATTCGACCTCGCTCCAAACCCTTGGGAGAAAAAGATTTAGGTGAATTTGTGCCACGACCGCCCCCAATAGACCCTTTGAAGGAGAGGTCTTTGAAGGAGATGTAGGCGTTGGGCGTGGTGAAGAAGAAAAAGAGGGTGAGGCGGAGTGAAGAGGAGCCTGCCCAGAAGAGGAGGAGGGAAACGAGGGTAGAGGAAACCAGTATGGCCAAGGAGGCAGAGGAGGGGGGAAGTGGGGGAGACCCCAAGAAGGGTGATTGCCCAGAAGTGTTGGACATCGCCTCAGAGGGCATGGAAGTGGTTCCAGTAGTAGCGGCGATCGCGAGGGTCGCGAGGGCCTCAGTGCAAGCGATAGATGGGCAACCGCCTGGACCAAGGAGGAAGAACGACCCAGTCCTGCACCCAAGGGGGTCAATCGACCATGACGATTTACCGCCGTCTTGTGGCGAAGCGGAGGAGAAGAAGGCCTAGCTGAGGCGAAGGCACCGCTGGTGGGGATTGTAGAAGAGGCAGCCTTGCACTCAGCATCCAGATTCAACGAAGCTGAACTACTGAGGGGGTTATGCTCCGCTCAAATGGAGGTAACCACCCTAGCAGGGGCTCTGCTGAGGAAGGCGGGGGCTGCAAAACTTAAGGCAGATGAGGCCAAGACTCAGCTTGCAAAGTTGAAGAAGGAGAGTGCAAGTTGGGAGAGTGCCCACGCTGATCTGCAAGCGGTTAAGGTGGAGTTAGAGAACACACGCCGCCAGGTTGTGTCGCTCGAGTTCCAACTGGTTGGCGAGCAGAAAAGGTTAGATGAGGCCCAAAAAGCCTGTGCAGTCGCGGTCGAACGCCATGAAGAGGCAATGACCAGTAATGAAGAGTTGGTCAGGCAGACAGATGAGGCAGATGTGAAGATTGGCGATCTGCAGAAGGAGCTGGAGGGCGAGCGGGCTAAGGCAGTAGAGGAGAGGAGGAGCCTTGAGAAGGAGTTGGAAGTAGAGAGAGCCAAGGCGACAGCGGAAAAAGAGAGCTTGAAGAAGGAGTTGGAGGAGGAGAGGGCTAAGGCTGCGTCTGAAAGGGCGACCCTGCAGAAGGAGTTAGACGAAGAGAGGGCGAAGGCAGCCTCTGAGAGGGCGACTCACCCCGATCTGTGCGTCGCAGCAGTGGAGCAATTCAAAGGGTCTGCTGAATTTCATATGGCAGTTGATGTCGCGATCGCCAGCAGCTTGGCTAGGCAAGAATCTGAGGGGATGGGCCCATCGAGGACGACCGCTGGAGGCAGAACTGAAGCAGAAGTTATTGAGAGCTTCCAGCAGTCAGACTTCTATAAACACGAAATGGCTGAGTTCTGGGACAGTGGCTGGAAGATGTTCAAATGTAGAGCTGAAGAACTGTTCCCAGACTTAGACCTCAGTAGTGTAACAATTGGTGAGAACGATGTGGCCCAAACCTCCCTGGATGAGGGTATTGAAGAAGAAGACCTCATCTCCAGTGAGGAGGAGTAACTGGAGAAGAAGACTTTGCACAGACATTATTTTGTTTTGTTTTGTTTGCTTTCTTTTTTTTTTTTTTGAATTGCTGTAATGAACTTATGTACAAAGTTGTGAATAAATAAAATTTCAGTTATGTTTTGCATTTGACTATTTTTGCTTGTGCGTCTGAAATGGATGAAAACTTGTGATAAAAACTTGTGATAAACTCGTGATAAAAACTGAATTTAGGAATTCCTCAAGACAAAGGTGGGATTGAAATTGTAATAAAAACTAAGTGCAGAGTAAAGTTAAGGACTCCTTAATGCAGAGTGAAATTGGACTTGTAATCAAAACTCAATGCAGAGTAAAGTTAGGAATTCCTCAATGCAGAGTGAAATTGAACTTGTAACAATGCAGAGTGAAGTTGAACTTGTAATAATGCAGAGTGAAGTTGAACTTGTAATAAAAACTCAATACATAGTAAAGTTAGGAACTCCTCAATGTAGAGTGAAATTTAAAATGTGGTAAAAATTACAAGTTTGCGTTTGCCACATTGCTCAAGTAGGTTAGTGGTTTATGGAGTGAGGCTTGGTTTGTGAGGAGGAAGGCTGACTTGTGAGAGTTTGATTGAGAAGAAAATAACCTGACTTGTAAAGAAGACGTGTAAGAACGTCTTTGGAATTCGACTGAGCAAAGAGTGGTGTAGAGATTTGGAGTTGGAATTGTGACTAAGTGTGTCTACTAATTCCACAAGCATGGAATTTGCATGGGTGGCCTTGACCGAGCCCTGCATGCGTGCTCATTTGGGGCAAAGCTATGATTTACTGACATTGTAGGTAACTGAGTCTGACCCTGAAACTGTGGCGCTCGGTCTAGCTAAGACTTGTTATGCAAGCCGAGTGCTTCATGCTCGGTCTGGCAGAGGCTCGTAGTGCTCGGTCTGGCTGAGGCGTCTAGTGCTCAGTCTGGCTGAGGCTTTTAGTGCTCAATCTGGATGTGGCTCTTTTAGTGTTCAGTCTGGTTGAGGCTTTTTGTGCTCGGTATGGCTGAGGCTCTTTTAGTGTTCAGTCTAGCTGAGGCTTTTAGTGCTCGGTTTGGCTGAGGCTTTTTTAGTGCTCAGTCTAGCTAAGGCTGTTTTAGTGCTCAGTCTGGCTGAGGCTTTTAGTGCTCAGTCTAGCTGAGGTTCTTTTAGTGCTCAGTCTGGCTGAGGCTTAGAGAGTGATGCTCGGTCTGGCTGAGGCTTGTAATAAGTGTTGCAAATGAGAATGTTATTCAGATAACACACAGATAGCTAAGATATAGAATTGTTGTCATGGACAGTGTAATCTAATCGATCCAAGTTTACATTATGTATCAAAAAGAAAATACAACAACTGAGCAATACAACAGTAGGAACTTATTGAAAGTAGCGCTTCAGGTGTTCAGCGTTCTAGGGGTGGGGGAGATCTCGACCTTCCATGTCCTAAAGTCGGTAAGTACCCGGTCGTGGCCGGGCTTTTACAACGTAAGGTCCCTCCCATTTGGCTGCCAGTTTACCCTCAGTCGGATTTTTGGTGGCAAGGGTTGCTTCTCTCAAGACAAGGTCCCCTACAGCGAACTTCCTTGGTCGGACTTTGCGGTTGTAGTGTGTTCTCATTTTCTGTTAGTTTGAGGCAAGTTTTACAGCAGTGGTTTCTCTGAGTTCTTCAATTAGGTCTAGGTCTGCCCAACGGAGCTCTTCCGTTAGTGCTGGATCCGGATGTAAAACTCTAGGGGTAGGCAGACCGACTTCTACCGGAATAACCGCCTCGGCGCCGTATGTTAGGCGGAAAGGAGTTTCCCCAGTGGGAGTCCGAGCTGTAGTTCGATAAGCCCAGAGTACATTTGGTAGTTCTTTAGCCCAAAGCCCCGTAGCAGCTTCTAGCTTGGTTTTGATGATCTTTAGAAGGGAACGGTTGGTGACCTCAACTTGGCCATTGGCTTGGGGATGACCGGGGGAAGAAAAACATGGTTGAATTTGGAGGTCTGCACAGAACTTCCTATACTTGGCGTTGTTGAATTGTTTGCCGTTGTCGGAAACAATGGCCTAGGGAATGCCAAATCTGCAAACGATCGACTGCTAGATAAACTTGGTTGTGTTCCGCTCGGTAATGGTGGGAAGGGGTTCTGTATCTACCCACTTAGTAAAATAATCAATGGTGACAATGGAAAATTTGGTCTGGCCTCGGCTGGTGGGTAAAGGGCCAACTAGGTCGATCCCCCATTTGGCGAACAGGTAGGGGCTGCAAAGTGTGATCAATTCAGTAGGAGGAGCATGGAGGATGTTGGCAAAACGCTGACACTTATCACATTTGAGTACGAAGTCAGTCGCATCTTGGTTGAGAGTAGGCCAGAAATATCCAGTGTAAAGTATTTTGTGGGCTAGGGACCTGCCGCCTGAGTGATTGCCGCAGATACCCTCATGAATTTCTTACATCACATAAGTTGCTTGAGTCGGATTGAGGCACCGTAGATAGGGGCGTGAGAAACGACGTTTGTACAAAATGCCGCTGACGAGGATGTAATTACATGAGTCTGTTGGAAAGTTCTGGCTGCTGCATGACCTTCTTCAAGGGTTGGTCGGTGAGGACCACTATGGAGTGGGCTTGGAAGTAAGGACGGAGTCGTCTGGAGGCGGTGACCAAGGCCAAGGATAATTTTTCTAACAGTGGGTAGTTCTGCTCCGCTCCTCTGAAGGCCCGACTAATGTAATAGACCGGTCGTTGGACGGAGCCGTCTTCCCTGATAAGACCTGCACTGACAGCGGTGCTTGATATGGCTAGATAGAGGAAGAGGGGCTCGCCCGTGATTGCTTGTGAAAGGAGGGGGGGAGATTGGCCATGCACTGCTTCAACTGTTGAAATACCTTTTCGGATTCAGCCGTCTATTCAAAATTTTGCCGAAGAACTTTGAAGAATGGTAGGCACTTATCCGTTGCGCGGGAAATGAAGCGGTTGAGGGCTGCAACTCGGCCAGTGAGCCTTTGGATCTCCTTAACCGTTCTGGGTGACTACATCTCGATTAAGGCCTTGATCTTTTCAGGGTTGGCTTCAATGCCCCGTTGACTGACCATAAAACCTAAAAACTTCCCAGATCCTACGCCGAATGCGCACTTTTCAAGGTTGAGCTTCATTTGGTACTTGCGTAAGGTGGCGAAGGTTTCTCGCAGGTCGGTTAGATGATCTGTGGAGAGTTTGCTCTTGACCAGCATGTCGTCGACATATACTTCCATATTCCGACCTATCAGGTGATGGAAAACGGCATTGACCAACCGTTGGTAGGTGGCCCCAGCGTTCTTCAATCCAAATGGCATCACACGGTAGTGGTAGGTATCTCGGTTAGTAATAAAGGATTTATATTCCCGATCGGATGGGTGCATCAGGATTTGGTTGTAACCAGAGAAAGCATCCATGAAGCTAAGCATTTGATGACCGTCCGTGGCGTCGACCAACAGATCTATGCGGGAGAAAGGATAGCTGTCTTTGGGGCAAGCTCGGTTCAGGTCAGAGTAATCGACACAGAGTCGCCATTTGCCATTGTTCTTTCAGACTAGGACTACGTTTGACAACTATTTGGGGTAGTCCACGCTTTTGATGAATTGAGCCTCAAGGAGTTTGTCAACCTCTGCGGCTAGAAGAGTATTGCGCTCTGGATGAAAAATACGCTGCTTCTGGCGGTAAGGTCGAAAATGAGGTTCAATGCTGAGGCGGTGAGTTATGAAAGAGGGGTCAATGCGGGGCATGTTTGAGTGCGTCCAGGCAAATACATCATTGTGCTCGGTCAGAAGGACAGTAAGGTCGGCCTTAGCTTAGGGGTATAGTTGGCACCCGATCTTGGCCGTTTTCATTGAGTTGGTGGGATCGATGGGAACCTCGACGAGCTCCTCCATCGGTTCCCCTCTGACCAACTCGTCCTCATCTCGTACGTCAAGTCCTTCAATGATCATGGCCAACTTCAGCTTGACTTCCTGGATTGAGGTGACATAATATTCCCTGGCTACGGTCTGCTCCCCCCTTACTATCCTGACGCCCAGGTCGGTAGGGAACTTTATGGCGAGGTGGTAGGTTGAAGTGATAGCTTGGAAGGCGTTGAGGGCGGTGCGACCAAGAATGATGTTGTAGGCAGAGGGACAGTCGACCATAAAGAAAGTGAGCACCTTCATAGTCTGCCGTGGGTATTTGCCGATGGTAATGGGGAGATCGATGGAGCCGATGGAGGTTACCCGGTCGCCAGTGAAACCGACCAAAGGGGTTTGGAGGGGAGACAGACTTTCCTCCCCAATCTTGAGCTGGCGGAAATAGTTGAGGAATATGATGTCTGAAGAACTGCCATTGTTGATAAGAACCCGTCTGACCTTATAGTTGGAGAGAACGGCCGAAATGACGAGGGGGTCATCATGAGGATAACGGATACCTGTACAGTCGGCGTCCGTGAAGGAGATGGGCTCTGTCCACTACTTGGGTTGTTTGGAGGGTCGGTCTACCGTGGCAACTGCTTTGTCTGAGCCTTGCCTTATTGTAGACACCCCATTTTTGACCGACCTTAAGACTCAGACGTCACCGATTGAGCGCTCGGTGATATTGCATATTGTGCTCGTTCAGAAGTCTCAGAGTCGCGGGCGTGCGCCCTGTCTTCGGACTTCCGAACCCTCTTCTGTGCCTTGCCTCGGTTTGCAAACCAGACTCAGTTTTTTCTATTTTCTTTCCTGAGGGGAGGGAGAGGTCCCGTAGACCATCTCCCAGTGGCCGTGGGCTACATTTCATGGCCCTAGGCCATTTTGCCCATTTCGGAGCCCGGTTCCCAGTTTTCGGAGCCGTTAGGCCGTGTGCCTCGGTTCGGGACCACCCAACCATCTCCGATTCCTCCGGTTTTTGTCATGCATCTCATTTACTCCCTTTCGAGGACACGGGTCCGAGACCCTTCGTGGCCGAATGCCACTTCGATGTAACGGGCCGGTTTGGGACCCCGGCGTGTTTTGGCCCCGAGCATTCGTTTTGCATCGGTTTTGTTAATTTTTGGCGGTACCTCTGTTTTATCACCGGGAAGATCCTTTGGAGGGTGGGAGGCCGAGAATTGTCTCAAAGAACGTTATGCTCCTCCGGCGCCTCCCGGCGCCCGTTTTTCTCACTTCCGGGCTAATGTTGAACACCCTATGGCCATTTTCTCCGAGCCAAAACCACATATTTGTGTTGTACACACATGGGAGGACCCTAAAAACACATGGCCGACCTGTAACTCTCATTGAACCTTTTGAACCCCTTCTAAGAGTGGCATGTTGTCTCTCTGGTTTTAGAGTTGCCAAATTCCAACCACAGGGCATTGTTGTACACACTTGGGAGGACACCAACCTTTGGTGGCCGGCCAGAAATTCCCACTTTTCATTTTTGCCCTTGACCGGCCGGCCATAGGGGGTGGCCGGCCGGCCACCTCCAGCAAAGGTGCCTAGCCGGCCTGCTTCCTCAGGATGTGTGCATTCCAGCTGTGCTTTGATTTTTCCCCAAAAATATCTGATCCGGGGGACTCCTTTGGAGGGAAATAAGAGCTCATTTTCCTCCATTTGGCCAAGGATTCCTCTCTCCCTCTCTTGCCTACATTGGTGTCCTCCCAACTCAAGAGAAGAGATTAGAAGTTTTGGTTGGAGCATATACATACATACAACCTCATTTCCTTCAAGTTTTGGGGCCATTTCTTCATCATCTCCAAGCACCACCACTACTACTCCATTCCAGCAGTAAGGAGAGGCTTTCCAGCAGCTAAGAGGCAACAAGTTTGGTCCAAGAAGCAACCAAAGTCTTGATCTTCAAGGGAAAGTCCACTTCACCCTCTTTTGAGCTCATTTTTGCTTCATTTCTTAAGCCTACTTTCTTACTGTTTTGGGCTCCGACCTTAACTGAAACTAGGTCTATTTTGAGCTATTCTTCATGTTTTTTCAAGGGCTCAACCCTGTTTGAGCCCTCCATCTTGCACTTGTTTCAACATTATCTTGTATGTCAATATTTTGCATGCTTTTTCTAGCCTATGAGTGATTTGTTTTCGAGCATAATGTAAACTGTGAGTGGGCCTATTTTGAGCCCCTCTTCAACATTGAAGAAGGTCTCAACCCTGTTTGGCCTCTCTATCATGCACTTGCTTCATAATCTCTCATATTTACCGTAAATTTGCATGATTTGTTTGACCTACATGTAGTCTGTTTTGGAGCATGTCATGAACTGTGAGTAAGCTAATTTTGTGTCCTTATACAACATTGTAGAAGGGATCAATCTTGTTTGGGGTCTCCATGTAGTACCTACCATTCTACCCCTCTTTGGCCCCCATTTTTGCATGCTTTTTTAAGCTTATCTAGCTTCTGTTTTCGGCCATCATCAGTGCTGGAAAAAGTCATATCTTGATCTTATTGACATATTTCATTAAGGGTCTTTGCTGGTTTGATGAATTTTTGGGGTACCTCATGTTATAGCCTTATGTATCCTAGTTCTTGCATGACATTTTTAGCATGTTTTCATACTGAGTTGGGGGATGTCATCTACTGTAAATGTTCATATTTTTAGTCCCTCTTCAGTGTTGTAGAAGGGTATTTTGCTGTTTGGGCATTGCATGTATCACTTGCTTCATAGCCTCCCTTGTGGAGCCATTTTTGCATGCCATTGTTGTCCTATCTATGCTTACTATTTCGCCATGTTTTGTACTGTAAAAAATGCTATTTTGGGGCTGCCTTGCTACTTTTTTGCATGTCATGTACCAATTATGCATGTTTAGTATGGTCATGAGCCATTTCGGGTGCTTAATATCGCATTTCGGGACCATTCCGTGCATTTGGTGTCATTTCCCCACCTTTCGGGACTGTTTTGCATCATTTGTGAGTGCTGAAATTCCATTTGCATGTTTGCATACCATTTTCCATGTCATTTCATGCCTTTATGTCATTGCCTCGGTTTGCGTGCCCGTGTGCACGCATTTCGAGGCACTTCATTTTCATCCATCGGCTTCTTATGTGAGTGTGGCTGAGGCTCTCTCATGTTAGTATAAGTCCAATTTGCATCCTGTATGCCATTTTAGTCTCATTGCATTCCGTATGCCATTGCCTCGGTTTGCGTGCCCGTGTGCACGCATTTCGAGGCACTTCATTTTCATCCATTGACCTCCTATGTGAGTGTGGCTGAGGCTCTCTCATGTTAGTGTAAGCCCATATTGCATCGCATATCTCATTTTAGTCCTATTGCATTCCGTATGTCATTTTCTCGGTTTGCGTGCCCGTGGACACGCATTGCGAGACATCTCATTTTAGTCTCATCGTATATCATATTTCAGGCCGTTTCATGCCTTTATGCCATTGCCTCGGTTTGTGTGTCCGTGTGCACGCATTTCGAGGCATATCACTTTTATCCGACGACCTCCTATGTGAGTGTAGCTGAGGCTCTCTCATGTTGGTGTAAGTCCAATTGCATTGCGTATGCCATTTTATGCCTTAGGATCATTTCTTCGGTTTGCGTGCCTGTGTGCACGCATTCTGAGGCATCTCATTTTTATAGCATTGTGCATGCTAGGATTGTATGTTAGTTGCATTCGTGCATATCATGCATATTGCATCGTGTTCGGGATAGGAGTTAGCCCGGGCACGGGAAATGAGGCACATTTCGTACTCCGAGCGACGGAACGGGTCTCAATTCCCAAGTCACCAACACTCCGGATTACCCATGATGGAGTTAGGTTTTGTTGTAGCATTCACCTGCATTCATCCTATATTGAGTTGTGCAATCCGATTCCTCGGCCATCATGCATTGATATGCATGATTGGTGGCACGAGGATCGAGGCATGCATATATTTGTGAAATACATTACTATGCCCCTTTCCTGCTCTCTGTTGCAGCAAAATGAGGGATTAGCAACTTTTCAAAGTCCGACATGCATTTCGAGAAACATCGCAAATAGAGGCTAATTGGGGCATCCCAGTGGATTTCCGCACAAAGCAGCTCAACATGCATCATTTCATTACCCGAATGAGTCAAGCGTACAGCTTGCATGCCAGTTTATAGTTTTTCTTACTTAATTTGTTAATTAATTAGGAATTTGTATATTATTGATTTGTATATTTGATTTGTATTATTCTTTTATTCGGGACTGTATTATTATTTATTCGGACCCCCTGTGCGAGGGCATAATTGTAATAAGTGTGGGTGAGTGTGATGTATGTCTTCCAACCCCCATTTCTTTCTCCCTTTTATTTACCCGCTTACGATGGTTAGATATAGGGCATATTTCAATTAGCATACAGTATGACAGCATGTTTGCATCATTCATCTGTTTTGTACGCACCGGGCTCGGCGCATCATACAAACTGCATTTGTATTTCAATTCCAAATTGAATACGTGATAGTTGTAGCATTTCATATGCCATGTTTAGAATAGCCGAGCCTGCCATAGTTTGCATCTTCGCATGTGTTGCATTAGACATTTCAGTATGCTTAGGATCATACACGATCTCTAATCGGTTTTTTGTTTTGGCTTGGAGTACTCGGTGAGTTTTATGCTTTAGCATCCTTGCATGCGTGTGAGTGACTGCCATGAATAGCATGCTTACCATGAGGCTAAATGCTTATGTGATATAACTGCCTTGAATGCCTGTGGGTGGAGGTTGAGTTACTTGAATTGGGACAATTCATCAAATGTTTGTTTTAAGCCCACTAGATAGTGGCAAAATCATATTTTCTTAAGCCCACCCGAGGGTGGCAAATCCGCGTCTTTGCCTACCTCCGGGTAGCACCATCAAACCATTTTCACAAATAAACATGAAATGTTTTGTTCCAATTCAGGCGACCCAGTCTATACTTGTATGCTGTGCGCATCACATAGTAACCTAGGCTAATAACCGGAATAGGAACGCACAATGTTTTCAAAATAAAATATCATGATTAGTAGAGGCCGGTCTTTGACCGGCGAATGGGTGCTCACGGCGACCTTCCCCAATCGTACCCAAGTTCCCGAGCCGAGGCAACTTTGGTGATGACGGACACGTGGCCTTTTGGCACCGAGTCAGGGTTTCCTAAATTTTCCATTTTAAAATATTTAGGTGGTGACTCTGTATCTGACGAAGCAGTCCATGTTTGGCACTTCTTTCAAAAATCTATTTTCAAAACGATTTGCCGGATTTGGACTCTTTGGTTCAAGATTAAGAACCGTGACATTTGAGTCCTTGAACTGTAGTAGACCCAATATCGAACCAAAACGGGGGGGACTCGCACTCCCTTCCCCCGGGATGCGTTCGGGGACGTCTACAGTTTCTGGCAACTCTGCTGGGGATTTAGAGAACTTGACTCGAACTCGTGATATCCGGTTTTGACTACATTTGTGTGTTTCTTTGCATTGCATTTGCATTGGTGCGCCTAGGACACCGTGTTTGCCATATGCCATTCCCGAACGATTTGCCGGAGGCTTGTCTTGTCAAGTCATATCCGTAAAGGTTGACGGCTCTGGCTCGACAAAGATGGGAACACAAACCCCGGTTTTACCGGGGCACCCTTTTTGACCGTTCGACCTAGTGCATATTAGGATCTATAGTGACCATTCCAAACTAGGACAGGTTGCTTACCCGTTTATAGGTTGTTTGAAGCCGCTGCGTGCGTAGTGAAACCCTAGCTCGATAAAATAGGACAGGGAAACCCTACAACATAGGGTGTTTTGCTCTCACTTATCTGCTATGTGCTTGTTAGAGTGTGCCTCTACAGGAATGCATGTATCGATTGAGTATGGGCATCGAACTGCAATCGATCAAGATATCGAGAATCGGTTGTCTGCGGATATCCGATTGATTTTGAAACGATCTGAGAGCGATGATCGATGATTGAGGGCGATGTATTTTCAACTTATCAACTACGTGTTGTATGCCCGTGTGTTGTGTGTATTTAATTTAAGCCGTTATCTTTGCTCGTTTTTCCAGTTATTTATTTCCTTTTCGTTTTATTATCTTTTTGCTAGGCGATTTTTAGCACGATTGCTTCGAACCATGAGATACCCCAAGCACTTTGGACACGAGGTCGCCGACTCAACCGATCCGAGGATCTCGTTGGCGGACATCGATGTTCCACTCTCTACCCCGATTATCGAGAAGAAGGCGAGAAAGCGCGATGTGTCGAACAGGATTCTGGGACAGAATCGCTTTGACAGTAAACAATCAGGTTGAGATTTCTATGTCTGCCGTAGAGGTACATTTACCGGCCATTCAGATGGAACCGCAGAATACATCAGGGATGGAGGCAATGATGCGCCAGATGCATGAGAGCATGAAACAGATGCAAGATGATGCCATCCGCTAAGCGAAATTTTCCAAACAACAAGCCACAGTCATGGCCCAGCAGGCCGAGCTGATTACTAGGCTTCAACAGCAGAACGCAGCGTCTGCTTCACATTAGGCTCCTCCTCCACCAGCGGCTCCACTACCTGAGCAGGTATCCACTGGTCAGAATACCCTGCCAAATCCTCATAATATCCTCCCGAACACCCAGAATACCGTGCCCAATGTCCAGAACACTCAAGAGGACATAGGTCTTCCAATGGCTCGCCCCCCTCTGCCAAGAATCGTCCAAGAATCTTACACCCAACCACCCGGACTCTCTATTTGAGTTCGAGGTAGATCATACAGCTCTGAAGCTGAGTAAGCTGGAAAAGCTTTTTAAGAAATCGCAGGGGGTGAAGGCCATCCCAGACATTGAAGATGGCTACACTGACCTAGCCGTGACACTGCCGGACAGATTCAAGATGCCACAGATTGATCGTTTTGATGGGTCAGGGGATCCTATGGTCCATCTCCGGCTATTTTCAGACATCTTGAGGCCAATGGGCCTAACCCGACTACAAAAGCTTTCTTTATTTGGCAGAACTTTGTCGGGGGTGGCGGCCATCTGGTATGCAAAATTAGAAGATGATGTGAAGAGAAATTGAGATGAGCTAGCTGAGGCCTTCGTTGCACAATATTCGTATAATACGCAGATCGAGATTACAACACGTGATCTCGAAACAACGAGGCAGGAACAAAAAGAGACTTTCTCTAATTTTGTAACTCGGTGGAGAGCAAAGGCATCGATGATGACCTTGAGGCCAACAGATAAAGACCAAATTCGGATGATTGTACGCAATCTCCAACCGAAGTTAATGCAGAAAATGATCGTACTCCCTTTCCCCACCTTCTCAGATTTACACGAGATGGGGTCTGGATCGAGATGCGATGAAGCAAGGTTTAATCGGCCAGACCGAGCGGCCGAAGGACATTCAACCGTAATAACACCGCAGGCCCGAGTGGCGCTGCCAACACAAGGACTTCGGAGGTCGGTATGGTCACCACCACTCCCCCTTCCCAACCAAGGCCCGCAGTGGCCACACCCTTTTCCAGTACCTCCGGGAGCAGTAACCAAGCCTCGAGATATCAATCCAGAGGCCAAAGAACCTTCACTCCACTATATATGCCCCTGTCCAAGGCTCTGGGGGTGTTAATCAGGAAGAAGCATCTGACGCCCCTGGAACCGAGGCCACTACCGAATCCACTCCCCCCTTCCCACAACCCAGCCAAGCACTGTGCGTATCACCAGCAGCATGGCCATGACACAGATCAATGTTTCCGGTTGCGTCACGAGATTCAAGACCTCGTTGACAAGAATATCATCGTGCCTCCCGAAAGACCCAACGTCACAACTAACCCACTCCCCGCACATAACCAAGATCCACCGCCCAAAAGAGTCAACCTCATCCAAACTGGGGTCGTTTCCTACGATCCTAGTATCTATATTACTCCCTCTCACCTACCCAAGCCGGAGGTGATCCTTCCTGATTGCACTGACTTGTGCATATTGGACACCTTCACAACCCAATCTGAGCCAGAGGTGGTGACCTCTGAAGATAGAACAGGGCAGGTTTCAGAAGAGAACAAAATTGGTGAGTCTGGGATGGGACACCCCGGGAATTGTGCTGGAAGAGCTTATGATCCAAGCGGATATATCTTATCAGTGAGCGATCTGAGTGAGTGTGATCTTGCGAAAAAAGAATTGTGCATGATTTGGGGACGGACTAGAACAAAGGCGGATGATCGACAACGGTGGAAGAAGATTTTGCTAACCTCCGGTTCTTCAACGACCAAGCGAGGATGCAACAATCAATTGGTTTGAATATGGAGTCGGCGAAATTAGGTGGTTAGATGACCGGCCAGATGTTGTGAAATTCACCCGAGCAAGGCCGGCGGGAAGTATCAATGATGGCCGGAAGGGCCGAGAGTCAGAATGAATTGCCGGAGAGCGCCGGTACAAAGAATTTCGCTCGAGATCAAGATATGGTGGAAACCGAACAACAAACCCTACTAATACAGGAGGAGCAAGAAAAGAAGTGGAATTCTGAGAGAATCCGGAAAGCCAAGAACCATGAAGAGGTTGAAAGTGTTGCGAGCACAAGAGCAGGACATGCTGTGAGCATGTGGGATGAAAGTACCGAGAGTACAAACTTGCCAGAACCAGATAGGTGTCTGTTGAATGCTAGTGGGATGTGGTGGGAAGATGATGACTGATGTCTTGCCCACACGGATGAAGATTGGGCAGGTGCTCAACCAGATGATACTTGGTACCTCGATGAGGTGGACCACATGACCAGGAGTGGGCGTGTTCAAGCCCCACACCTTGACCAACGAGACGTCTGGAAAAGATAAAGAGGCAGAGAAAGCAGAGAGAAGCAAATTGAAGAAGAAGTTGTCTTGAGGCAGTTAAAGAAAATCTGAGAACATCTCCATCTGGGAAGCTTATGGCTTCAAGGGTGCACAGACAGGCTGTCCTATCTGCTATGGACAAGGCCAAACTCTCCATCAAAACTACGCCAGAGCAGCTGGTTGGGCTGGTTTTTCCGGGAGGAGGTTCCCCGACATTAACCTTTTCAGACAAGAAATTGCCGCTTGAGGGCGTGAATCATAACAAACCTCTCTACATCTCCGTGGAGTGTAGAGATAAGTGGATACCGGTGGTACTTGTTGATCTGGGTTCGCTATCAATGTTCCTTGATCGAGCGGCATATGCAATCGGGTTAAAACCCGCAGACTTTATACCAACCACTCAGGTGATCAGAGCTTATGATAATACCAGTAGGGAAGTGATGGGGACTGTCAAGGTTCAGACCCAGGTTGGTCCAGGACAACACAACATTGAATTTCATGTCTTAGATGTTCCCGTAACCTTCAACTTGCTCTTGGGGCGGCCGTGGTTGCACTAAGTGAAAACAGTCTCTTCCACTCTACACCAGATATTGAAATACCCTCACGGGAAGGGGGTTGCAATTGTTTTCGGAAATTCATCCATCCATCCGCCGCCAGAGGTGTCTACGCCAGTTTTGGAGATCGAACACGGCACGGAGGATGTGTTCTTATCGGGGTTCACTTTGGCGGAGGCCCGGGTAGTGCAGAATATTATGGCTGTGAATGAAGGTGTGTACGTTAGTGCTCAATCCGTCAACCTCATGAACAAGTTACAACATATTCCCAGGATGGGATTAGGAAGAAGCGGCAGGAAAGGAGTTGCAGCATTGGCCGAAGTGCCACACAACCCGCATACCTTTGGGCTGGGTTATCTGCCCACCAAAGAAGACTGGGTGAGGAAAGGAAAGGAAATGGCCGGCAGAGCCAGAGCGAAGCAGGCTGGGAAGCCTTTTGACTTAATGCACAGGCCCATCCAGGGTACCCTGAACGGACGCTTCATCCGGGAGGGGGAGGACTTTCCATTTTGCGGCTTCCCAGAGCCATGGTTAAACGCGGAGAAGAAGCGCGTACCAGGTTTCGAAATCTTCTTCGACCTGCAACTATCCGGGGATGACGTTGCCACAGAGCAGACAGACCCAACAACTGAGGTTGAGCAGAGTAAGGCAGTGGATCCTGAGGGCACAGAATTGGAAATTGGGGTAGCACTGGCATGTCTCCTCTCTGATTTTTCGATCGACCAAGAGTGCTTGGGGGATAACTTCGTGGTTTCCATGATTGGGGATGAAACGACTGCGAGCCAACCAGCAGCTATCTTGGATGCATCAATCGTACCCTCTCTCACTTGGCAGTACGAGAAGGGATTTTTGTCCAGCAGCACCGGGTCAGGTAGTGAGCCGGAATCTGATTCCACCGAGTCCTGTGGTGAATCGAGTTCAGCTTCGACCGAAGTCTGAGTCTGGTACTCCTGGGGATGTTAACCCAGATACCACAGTCCTGTCCAGGTCGTCTTTTTCCTTTTCATTTGAGTCTGTTGTAACCAATGAATCGGACGATTTGGATGAACTTAATGAGAATGAGGTAGATGTGGTTTCCAAGTACTTTTCTGTGCCCCTAATTTATTGCATTAATTCAGACTTTCAAAATTTTGATCAAAACGACGAGGACGAAGTGCCTCCGGTTTTACAACGTTTAATTGAGCAAGAGCAAGAGAGATTTGTTAAACCATTAATGGATGAAATCATTACCGTGAACATTGGTACTGAGGAGGACCCGCGGCTGGTCCAGATCGGGTCCATGTTGTCTTCGGAGGAACGCGAGCGCTTAGTCGCTTTATTAAAAGATTTCAAAGATGTTTTCGCGTGGTCCTACGAAGACATGCCTGGAATCGATCATGAGATTGTACAGCATCGGATCCCCCTTGACCCCGAGACCCGACTTGTCAAGCAGAAACTCAGAAGGATCCGCCCGGATTGGGCTCTTAAGATTAAGGAAGAGGTCACCAAGCAAATTGACGCAGGCTTCCTGTTGGTATCTGAATATCCGACTTGGTTGGCCAACATTGTTCCGGTGCCGAAGAAAGATGGCAGGATCCGGGTGTGTGTAGACTTTAGGGATTTGAACAGAGCTAGTCTGAAGGACAAATTTCCCTTACCGCACATCGATGAGTTGGTAGATTTCACAGCAGGGCATGCATTGTTCTCATTCATGGATGGCTTCTCAGGATACAACCAGATAGTGATGGCACCAGAAGACAGGGAAAAGACCGCCTTCACCACCCCGTGGGGGACATACTGTTACCGGGTAATGCCGTTTGGGTTGAAGAACGCTGGAGCTACTTATCAACGGGCCGCGACCACAATACTACATGATATGATCCACAAAGAGGTTGAGGTGTATGTGGATGATATGATTGTCAAATCCAAAGAAAGAGAGGGCCACTACATCGCCTTGCACAAGTTTTTTCAAAGGATCAGGGAATTCCGGTTGCGGCTAAACCCTCAGAAATGTACGTTTGGTGTTACAGCGGGGAAAATGCTAGGGTTTCTGATTACACAAAGGGGCATCGAGGTCGACCCTTCTAAAATCAAGGCCATCTTAGAAATACCACCACCAAGGACTGAAAAGGAGGTGCGAGGCTTTCTGGGTAAAGTGCAATTCATAAGACGGTTTATTTCAAAATTAACCTTGACTTGTGAACCACTTTTTGGCCTTCTCAAGAAAGGAAAGAAGTTCCAATGGGACGGCCGATGTCAAGCTGCATTTGAACAGATCAAAGAATATCTACAGAACCCACCCGTTTTATCGCCACCAGAACCAGGGAAACCGTTGATTTTGTATCTGTCAGTGACTGAAGCTACAATGGGCTGCATGCTTGCACAAGAATCAGAAGATAAAGTGGAAAAAGCCATCTATTATTTGAGCAAAAAGATGCTGGAGTATGAGACCCGATATACACCGCTGGAAAAGGCTTGCTTAGCTCTGGTATGGGCTACCGGAAGTCGGCACTACTGTTAGCTCACTCTATAATGTTGGTTTCACGACTTGATCCCATCAAATATCTCTTGAAAAACCGGTAACCACGGGTAGGCTAGCTCGTTGGTTCTTTGTTGCTCTCGAATTTGATCTCACGTACATGACCGCAAGTCGATGAAAGGAATAGCGATGGCGAGTTCCTTGCCGACCACCGGTGAGGATGAAGCGGTCGAGTACCTATTCTGGATGAATCAATTACGCATATCGACGAAGAAACTTGGGCGATGTACTTTGACGGGCGTCAAATCAACATGGGTATGGGATAGGAGTGTTCTTGATAGCACCGATGATTCCGTATCCTCTCGCCTTCAAACTCCGGTTCAAAGTCTCGAACAATGAAGCGAGAATCTGGCGTGCATTCTTTGGTTTAGAAGCGACCACGGAACTAGGGGCAAAGGCAATTTGGACGTCATTGGGGATTCGAACCTTGTTGTGTCTCAAGCTAAAGGAGACTGGAAAGTGAAAGAGGAAAAGATGATGATATATCACCAGACCTTGGATTTGCTGATTCCTCGGTTTGAGAAGTTAAGTTTTACTCATCTACTAAGAGAGAGCAACAGGTTCGCAGATGCTTTAGCAACTCCATCATCCATGATAGACATCCCATGTGGAGTCCGAATGCGTCCGGTCATCATTGACCAAAAATTTGCACCTGCCTATGAGTCGATTGTAACCATAGATGAAGTTCAGGACGAACACCCCTGGTATTACGACATCTGAAACTTCTTGGAGAAAGAAGCATACTCGCCAGGGGTAAATGCCAAAGACAAGAGGGCAATCAGAAGAATGGCAGCTCAGTTCATCATCTGCGGGGGTAAAATGTATAAGCGGGGTCATCTGGGAATGCATAAACTGTGCGTTGATGCCGAAGAGTCAAGGCGTCTGATGGAAGCCATCCACGGGAGTGAATGTGGTGCACACATGAATGGGGTAATGTTGGCACGGAAGATCCTTAGACAAGGTTATTACTGGTCCACCATGGAGGAGGATTGTATTGGTTTCGTCCGGCGATGTCACAAGTGTCAAATTCATGCAAATCGCATGAACATCCGCCGTCAAAAGGCATACAACATGACTTCGCCATGGCCGTTTTCTGTCTGGGGAATTGATGTAATTGGAGCTGTTACGCCAAAGGGGTCGAATGGGCATGAGTTAATCTTGGTAGCGATAGATTATTTCACAAAGTGGGTTGAGGCCCAATCTTATGCGGTGTTGAAGGCTTCGCATGTAGCAAAATTTATCAGAAACAACATTATCTGTCGCTACGGAGTCCCAAATGAAATCGTTTCAGACAATGGTTCCCACTTCAAAAAGGAGGTGATCGATTTGTTGGAGAAATACAATGTGGCTTTTCATAAGTCGTCTACTTACCGGCCGCAAACCAACGGAGCAGTTGAGGCCGCCAACAAGAACATCAAGCGCATACTACAGAAGATGGTGGAAACCTATCGGGACTGGCCAGACAAGCTTGCTCTATGGGGCTACAGGACTTCGATCAGAACTTCTACTGGGGCGACTCCGTACTCATTGGTTTATGGGATGGAAGCCGTTCTGCCTATTGAGATTGAGGTCCCGTCATTACGAGTATTGGCGAGTGCGGATAGCGAAGCAGATTAGCGAAAAAGCAGTTGAGGAACTCATGCTTTTCGATGAAAGAAGAAATTTGAAAACCATACCACATCCAAGGTTATCAACGCAGAATCGCCCGGGCTTTTAACAAAAAGGTTAAGTCCAGGAATTTGAAAGAAGGAGATTTGCTACTCAAAGACAACCGAGCTCCCATCCACGACCCAAGGGGCAAGTTCAGACCCAATTGGACTGGTCCCTATATTATCAAGTCAATCTGGTCAGGTGGAGCTGTGGTTTTGATGGACTTAGATGGCTTAGATTTGTCCCAACCGATCAACATGGACAAGTTGAAGAAATATTACCCTTGAGAGGCTCGCTAGGCCGAAAACCCGAAAGGGCGACCTAGGCAAAATTCAGAGCATAGAAAATTTGAAATTATAAAAACTGAGCTCGCAAGGTTGAAAACCCGCAAAGGGCGGCCTTGGCAAAAGTTAGAGCGCAAAAGGAGAGTAAAAAATACCCGAGCGAACCCAAGCCTGAACTACGTAAGGCTTGATTCCCATCTATGGGATACGTAGGCAGCTTCATCCTGAAGTTCAGCCCCAATCTTTTTCCCGATCAATTTTGTCCATTTGATCATCTCAGTCATCTCTATTCATCAGCATTTATCGTGATCTCCAGTACAGTGTTATTCAAACTAGGGGCAACTTTCCGTTGCAATGAGGTGTTGCGACACCATTCAGACTAGGGGCAACTTTCCGTTGCTATGAATCGCCGAGGCAATTTTCAAACTAGGGGCAACTTTCAAGTTGCTAGGATCCGGGGTTGTGCATCTCAGTGACAGATCTCAGGCGTGTCCAGTTCTGATCCATATCGAAAATAGTTTTGAAAAGTTTTAATAAAAGTTGACTTTGTTCAAATTAATCTTTTCACAACTAAGACCATTTTTGGACCAAAAACGGAGAATTTTCAGTACCACAACCTTCAATTTCATTGATTTCAAAACAGAGTTCTCTCGCTCTTGCATACAATTGAAGTTGCTTTTTATTACACTCATAAAGAAAACTTGAAAGTACTAATAAAGCAATAAATCTGGGGTATAGTCAAGTCAGATGTCCCTGGGCCCCCTTCCAGAGCTGGTTGAAGCCTCTGATGCCAACATAGGCCCAACCTGCGCTTCTTCGTTGAGCCAATCCCAGCATTCATCAGACAAAGTGCAACTAAAAGTAAGAGCAGGGGCCAGAAGCTCTCTAACTCTCCATGCCGCGGCTTGCCGAGCCAGCTGTGCGCCTCGAACCGGGAATGTAGCCGGATACTCTATCCCCTCTGGTGGGCAAGTCTGATCATGGCCGAACTGGCGCAGAATACGGAATGGAAAATAGAATACACAGTGAGTCAAGCCGATCAGTCGAATCCCGACCTTGGGACATCCGTAGCTCATTCTTGGGGAGATAGACCCAAGGCCAAAGCCACGCAATGCGATCTGCCGACAAGTTGCACATCCATTCAAACCACCATCCCTCATTAGAGGCATCGACTAGACGTTGTCGAAAGAAGTAACCGCGGGCTGAGTAAGCAGGGCAAGAGTCCACAACTTGTAATTTATCCATCAACCATATCTGGGGAGGGATGAAAAATGAGAGAATAAAGAATAGAGAGATGTGCGATGAGAGAAAAGTAAGACAAGGGTTTTGTAAGAAAAACCGAGCCCGAGGGCCGAGTGATGTGAGCAAAATACACATGTGAGCTTGGGTGGGAAACATTACCTGCAGCAGTAGTGGACTCCCTGCGAACCTGGTTGTCTCCTGGCAGTGGAAAGCATCCAAGCCCATTAGTGTCTCGGCCAGAGTCATGGCAATGCAACTCTTTCCCTTTTTCAAGCCTTGAGCAACTTCAATCAGACGGGCGCTAGACCCCCCGAAGCTTGAGGAAAACAGAAAATGAGATAACAGGCACAAACAGAGAGCATGTCGTCGGAAGCCTTGCCAATGATGGTCGCTACGGTCACCAGCATCGGAGAATCGGTAAATCAAGCTTGGGATATCCAACATTCTGTTACCAATCAGGGATCGAGCGTCATGTGCGTTGAGTCCGCACATCCGCCATAAAGTTTGGGCATAGCCAAAATTGAGTTGGGGCAAGATTTCCTCACCTCGCTCGGATTCTATCAAGACTTGACTTCAAAAGTAGGACATACCTCTTGCCCGCCGAAGCTAAAGACATGCGTCACCGGGTTCCAAAACCTTGCATGACATAGAGGAAAGGAAGATGTAGCGAGTCCGCCCAACGTAAATAGTGCATTTAAGCGAAACCCGGAAGTTCAACTTTTCCGAGCCGTCTAGAAGAGATCCAAGATGTGAGATTTTCTGCGAGAAATGCCTCTATTTTGTGCAAAGTAGTGATGAAATGAATAAGTTCCAAGGTTGGGGCTTTTATAGGGGGTAAAACACTATTCAAAGGACACGTGTCAAAATTCTGGGGGTTGCGGGAGAGGTGGCCGGCCGGCCATCTATTCTAGTAGGCCGGCCACCCTCTAGTCTCCAGATGCAAAATATGTTCGGCCGCGCATTGGTCTTGTTTTGCCCTCCCGAAGGAAGTTTGAGGCATTTCTAGGCATCGGGAACATCGAAGGCCTCCATTTCTCTCAGTTTCGGGTACGTTCCATCATCCAGATCGTCCGTCCGAAGTACGCTTTGTTGAATTTTTGCTTATCGAGTTGTTGTTTTGTTTATCGAGTTGTAAGTTTTGTCGAGCTGTCGCATTTTGTGTTTTGAGTTGTTACTTTTTTGTTTACACAATTTTGTTAAGTCTTGTTTATTAAGTCGTTAACATTGTTGTACTTTGCTTATCGAGTTGTAAACTTGCTAAGACTCTGTTATTTCTTAGTAAATCGAGTTGTTTGATTTGTTGTGTCGGTTCATTACGACATTAAATACACAAGGCACATTTTCATTTAATTCCATTTTGTGCAAAATGATGCGATGCGATGCCAAGAATTTCAAATACAAACATCTTTTCAAAAGCTGTTTCATTCCATCATGTTTTACAACAAAATAAAGGTACAAATTTTACAGGAAATAAAACTGCCTAACAATATGCAAAGTGCTACGAACTACTAGCAAAAAGTAAAATAAAGCAGAAAATAGCATCAATATTCTCGGGAACGGGAATGAGGAGGCCCTCTCATCCTCTTCTGCGGGACAACCTCTGCACCATCATCACCATCCGGATCAGAGCTATCATCCTCCGGATCCCCCTCAGCCTCGTCTCCGCTCCCGGAACCAAGACCGGAGCCTCCCTCCCCAGCAGATGTCTCTGACTCACGGTCTGCGACCTCCTCCTCCTCCTCCTCCTCAATAATGGGTGCCCTGCGTCTGCGAGACGACCCTGCTCCTCGAGCTCCTCGAAAAGGCCTAGATGGCCCAGCTCCCTGAGAAGGCCTGGATGGCCCAGCTCCTCGAAAAGGCCCAGATGGCCCAGTACCTTGAACAGGTCCAGTACCTCGACCTCCCTGAGAAGGCCCGGGTGGTCCGGCCTGCGACGGAGCATACACGGGAGGCATCTGAAAGTGAAAAGTTCAAATACATCAGTTCAAATATGAAAGGTAGATGCAAGTACAATATGCGAGTGGGGTGTGTGTCAGATGTGCTCTACACAGTCTATCAATACAGCAGAATGTTCAAAACCAATATGTCATCAGAAATATGCTAAATACAGGGAAGATGAACAGTACCTGCACGCCCATAATGGCTAGCTGTGCCTCCCTCCGTAGGATCATGCCTTCGAATGTGGCCAGTATCCCAAGTATCTCATCCATGTACTCAACTGGAGGCTACAGATACAAATGCAAAACTATCAGTGAGGGAATGAATGTCCAAGTAATCTGACTGATAAATCAAAGCTGTAAAACATACCGGGGGTGAGTCAGGGTCTCTGACTTATCTGTGGTCAGGAAGAGGAGGCTTTAGCGAGACCTGGTAAGGAGTCCCGAACCGCCAACTCGTCAACTCGGTCGGCATGTCTGGCCACCCAGGATGATGAAGAGACGGAGGGATCGAAGGAATCGAACTACCTCTACCCCTGGATGCACCAGCCCTGCTAGAGGAGGGGATATCCGTAGCACCGGCACGACTCGATGATGGTACATCAGTATGCCTCGTGTGAACCGCACTCCGTCAAGGGGCATCGAATATATCTGACGATAGGTGGCGTAGTCCTCCATGAGATGTAACAAAGCATCGGTGCCTGCATAGCACTAATGACCTCTGGGAAGAGAGTCTATCGGCAATCCGCATAGTGGTGGAGAATGCAAAGAGGAGGTCTGAGAATCGTACCCCACACGGCGAAGCGTTCCCCAGAACCATGCCCTACCAAGCTGGTCCTTGGCGAGGAACCTATCTTGGGAATTACTCGATCCTCCGGGATCTTGATGTCGGAGACCATCACCAAAGACCGCCAGGTCGCCAAATGTCTGCGGATAACGGTGCATAAATCAATCGAAATCGAGGAATATCTGAGGCGGATCAAAGATGAAAATGAAAAGGCGAGAGTTGAAATACCTCTGTTGTCCGATATCAAAATCTTTGTCGCGGTAGAAGAGTCTCTCGAGGTCTCACTCGGTGCTCGCCCTCGAATACTAATGAAAGCGAGTCATAAGGAGTCTGTCACCTCCATCTCCGGGGCTAATGTGGGAAAATATCGTACACCCATAGCCGAGAAAAGCGGTCAGAGTGTGAATACAAAGTGCTAAAAGTAGAATCAGAGTGCAAAGTCTTGCCGTGTGTGCAATGAACAAGTAATGAGGGCGAAATGTAAATCAAGAGGATGCATTACCTCCGTGCTCTCCAATAGCTACCAAGTAAGTCTCCCGCCATGGCTGCACTCATGTAACAATAGAGGGTAGCCAGGCCAGCGCCACCCCAGTCATATTGACTGACCTGTGATAGGTCCACCAAAGCGCTCAAAAGATATAACCCAATAGTGTTCCCCCTATCGGCAAACAGAGTGGTGCCAAAGAGGAACATAAGGAAGCTACGGGCGTACTGCTCAACCTCCTCGGGAGACTCAGGCTCCATCTCCGGCCTCCGAAAACGGGAAGAGAACCAAGTGTACCGGACTCTCCCGGAAGCTCTGTCTACAGGTGGACGGGCCCCCAACAGGTGTATCCATGCGGCCTCCCACTCTCCCATATCCTCGTCATAAGGTATGGGCCAACCGCCTATGTCTAGGCCAGTGAGTACGGCAAAGTCTAGCGGGGTCATGGTCATATCCCCGGTGGTAGAAAAGTGGAAGGAATTGGTGGTGTCCCACCATCTCTCCACCAAGGCAGCTAACAAAGTCCTGTTGGCAGGACAACATGATAATCCCATGCAGAATGCTCCGAACCCTGCTAGATCAACCAGATCCCGGACAGCCTCTGGAAGCTCAGCGTACCAATCTCTCGCGGCGGTAGAACCATATCCTCGTACAGTGCGAGAGCCAACCTGCATTCAGAATGAATACATGTGTTCAGTACACAATAAAATGCAAGCTGTATGCAAATGAAATGAAGTAGCTTTGTGCAAATGAAACGAATCAGTGGGCTGTGTGTTCACTTCAAATCTGGGCTGCGTGTTCAGTAACTCTGTGTTTTGGGCTGCGTGTTCAAATCTTACTCAGTGGGCTGTGTGTTTACTTCAAATCTGAGTTTTTAAATGCATGTTTTGGGCCGCGTGTTCAAGTGCTCTGTGTTTTGAAACTCGTGTTTGGGTCAGGTGTTCAATCATGTCGATTAAACGTGTGTTCACTTCAAATCTGGCTGCGTGTTCGATGAAATTTGTGTTTTGGGCGTGTTCAAATCTTACTCGGTCAGGTGTGTTCACTTCAAATCTAGGTCGTGTTCAGAAAATTGGAGTTTGGGACTGTGTGTTCTACTCTCAATCAGTGTGGGCTGTGTGTTCACCATCAACTTGGACTGTGTGTTCAGAAAATCAGAGTTTAGGGCTGTGTGTTCTACTCTCAATCAGTGTGGGCTGTGTGTTCACCATCGACTTGGACTGCGTGTTCAGAAAATCGTAGTTTGGGACTGTGTGTTCTACTCTTAATCAGTGTGGGCTGTGTGTTCACCATCAACTTGGACTGCGTGTTCAGAAAATCAGAGTTTAGGGCTGTGTGTTCTACTCTCAATCAGTGTGGGCTGTGTGTTCACCATCAACTTGGACTGCGTGTTCAGAAAATCAGAGTTTAGGGCTGTGTGTTCTACTCTCAATCAGTGTGGGCTGTGTGTTCACCATCAACTTGAACCGTGTGTTCTTAAAATCGGGGTTTGGGTGCGTGTTCTACTCTCTCGGTCGATTGTGTCTTTGTGTGTTCACTTTCAAAATTCGGGCTGTGTGTTCGACAAATTAGTGTTTGAGCCGTATGTTCAATTCTTAACTAATGAGTACCATACGTTCACAATCAATCAGTCAGTGAGCCGTGTGTTCAGCAATTCAAGTGCTTGAACTACATGTTCAGGATGCAGGCAAAGTACTATGTCATAAGCTAAAACTGTGTGTTCAAGCATGGCAAAGCTACAAAATGCACGAAAAATATAGAAAATAGAGTAAAATACCTCTCGTGCATCGTGAGAGAGGTCTTTGCTCGACTCTCGCATAAATCCCGGGTGCCGGTCATTGAACCCAGTGAAACGACGAAAAACGGCCGAAGCACATGCCGTTAGGCGTATCTCCGAGAATAAAAGCGGACTCTCAGGGGCAGTGTCATGACATGAAAATCATCCCCGGCACCTGGAGGACCTTCACCATGAGGGTAATCACCCGCCATTTCAAGAAATCTGCAAAAGGAGCAAAAATGAGCAAAAATGAGCCAAAATTGGAAAAAGTCAACAAAAGTCAACTCCCGAGAAATGGAAAAGTCAACAAAAGTCAACTCCCGAGAAAATTTTCCAAATATTGAGACAAACTTACCTCAAGTGGTGAAAATGAGAAAAGAAGCCCCGAAATCAAAATTTAATCGATTCAAAGTGCTTAAAACTGAAAGATTTCGCAAAAACAACTTACGTGGAAGGCCGAAAAGCGCGTATAAAGTGCAGATCTGAAGAGAAAAATGGTTTGGGGAGCAAGGGAAGGAGTTTTTGCAGCTGTGGAAGTGATCTCGGATTGAATGGGCAAGAGGATATATAGAAATGAGGCAAAAGACAAAATTGCCCCTACTTTTGGATAGGTGGCCGGCCGGCCACCTTTTCTAGCTGGCCGGCCATCTGCTTTTTTGTCCCTAGCCGGTGGCCTCCCCTAGAGCAACCACCTGGCCGGTGGTGTTCCCCACACCCCCCTCTAGCTCCCTGCAAATTTTAAGGAAGATCGGAGTTCCCGGGACCTGAAAAAGTTCAAGAAAAGTGCACTTTTCGGGCGAAATTGCTCACGAACTCCATTGCAATTTCGACATGTGTCTCATCATCACTCATCAAAATCAAGGTGTATCCTTTTTGAACATGTTGTAACCTCCAGGAGGTGAATCGAGGTCATGATCAAGTTGCCTTCGCCAAATCTTGCGTTCCCGTTGTTTCGTAACAAACGAGCACCCTGATTCGTGCTCATTTTGCATTGTTTTGCACATAACTTGCATTCTCATCAACATTTTGAATTGACATGCACGTTTTCTTGGTGTACCATACCTCTGTGCTTGAGCATGCGTTGTCACGCATGTTCCTTTCTCGCATTGCGAGGCATTCACTCACCGACACTGTGTGTGTCAAACTTCCGGAACCACAGGAATCACATTGAATATATGTTGTTAGCATATTGTTCTTGTTGAATTTCTCTCTTTTGCAGGCACGATATTGTATGTACGGTTCATTCGAGGCTGGTGCGACTAGATGAATCGCGCAGGTATCGTATCTTCTCCGTGTGAGACGCGACGAGAATTGAATGATTCTCCGCATTCCTAACTGCATGAAATGTAGTTGTTGCTTTGCATTCTTGCTTAAAACTGTTGCATCTATTTGCGAATACTTGCCTCATTACAGCTTGCTGCATTTGCATGATCATTTGGCTCTATGCATGTCGTTTTGCATTTTGCCCCTGCCTGCGGGCACGCCTACGGGCACATATCTCTGTTCATCTTGTATGATTGTCTAAGTCTTCGGCCTTGTCAAAAATGGGTCGTCTCTAGGCTTTGACATTCACTCGCCACTTGACTTCCGAGTTACTCCAAAGAGGGACAACTGTAGACACCCATTTTTGACCGACCTTAAGACTCAGACGTCACCGATTGAGCGCTTGGTGATATTGCATATTGTGCTCATTCGGAGTCAGTCGCTATGTGCGTACCGCCTCCGGACTTCAACCCTCTTCAGGCCTTGCCTCGGTTTGCGAACCAGACTCGGTTTTCTCTGTTTTCTTTCCTGAGGGAAGGGAGAGGTCCCGTAGACCATCTCTCAGTGGCTGTGGGCTACATTTCGTGGCCGTAGGCCATTTTGTCCATTTCGGAGCCCGGTTCCCGGTTTTCGGAGCCGTCAGGCCGTGTGCCTCGGTTCGGGACCACCCAACCATCTCCAATTCCTCCGGTTTTTGGCATGTATCTCATTTACTCCCTTTCAAGGGAAATTGGGGTCTGAGAGACCCACTTCGTGGCCGAATGCCACTTTCGATGCTTAACGGCCGGTTTTCGGGACCCCAAACTGCGTGTTTTGGCCCCCGAGCATTCGTTTTGCATCGGTTTTTGTTCATTTTTGGCAGGTACCTCTGTTTTATCACCAGGAAGATCCTTTGGAGGGTGGAGGCCAACAATTGTCTCGGCAACGATTATGCTTCTCCGCGCCTCCGGCCTGTTTTTCTAACTTCCGGGCTAATGTTGAACACCCTAGGGCCATTTTCTCCGAGCCAAAACCACATATTTGTGTTGTACACACATGGGAGGGCCCTAAAAACACATGGCCGACCTGTAACTCTCATTGAACCTTTTGAACCCCTTCTAAGAGTGGCATGTTGTCTCTCTGGTTTCAGAGTTGCCAAATTCCAACCACAGGGCATTGTTGTACACACTTGGGAGGACACCAACCTTTGGTGGCCGGCCAGAAATTCTCACTTTTCATTTTTTCCCTTGACCGGCCGGCCATAGGGGGTGGCCGGCCAGCCACCTCCAAAGAAGATGCCTGGCCACCGCTTCCTCAGGATGTGTGCATTCCAGCTGTGCTTTGATTTTTCCCCAAAAATATCTGATCCGGGGGACTCCTTTGGAGGGAAATAAGAGCTCATTTTCCTCCATTTGGCCAAGGATTCCTCTCTCCCTCTCTTTCCTACATTGGTGTCCTCCCAACTCAAGAGAAGAGATTAGAAGTTTTGGTTGGAGCATATACATACATACAACCTCATTTCCTTCAAGTTTTGGGGCCATTTCTTCATCATCTCCAAGCACCACCACTACTACTCCATTCCAGCAGCAAGGAGAGGCTTTCCAGCAGCTAAGAGGCAACAAGTTTGGTCCAAGAAGCAACCAAAGTCTTGATCTTCAAGGGTAAGTCCACTTCACCCTCTTTTGAGCTCATTTTTGCTTCATTTCTTAAGCCTACTTTCTTACTGTTTTGGGCTCCGACCTTAACTGAAACTAGGTCTATTTTGAGCTATTCTTCATTTTTTTTCAAGGGCTCAACCCTGTTTGAGCCCTCCATCTTGCACTTGTTTCAACATCATCTTGTATGTCAATATTTTGCATGCTTTTTCTAGCCTATGAGTGATTTGTTTTCGAGCATAATGTAAACTGTGAGTGGGCCTATTTTGAGCCCCTCTTCAACATTGAAGAAGGTCTCAACTCTGTTTGGCCTCTCTATCATGCACTTGCTTCATAATCTCTCATATTTACCGTAAATTTGCATGATTTGTTTGACCTACATGTAGTCTGTTTTGGAGCATGTCATGAAATGTGAGTAAGCTAATTTTGTGTCCCTATACAACATTGTAGAAGGGATCAATCTTGTTTGGGGTCTCCATGTAGTACCTACCATTCTACCCCTCTTTGGCCCCCATTTTTGCATGCTTTTTTAAGCTTATCTAGCTTCTGTTTTCGGCCATCATCAGTGCTGGAAAAAGTCATATCTTGATCTTATTGACATATTTCATTAAGGGTCTTTGCTGGTTTGATGAATTTTTGGGGTACCTCATGTTATAGCCTTATGTATCCTAGTTCTTGCATGGCATTTTTAGCATGTTTTCATACTGATTTGGGGGATGTCATCTACTGTAAATGTTCATATTTTTAGTCCCTCTTCAGTGTTGTAGAAGGGTATTTTGTTGTTTGGGCATTGCATGTATCACTTGCTTCATAGCCTCCCTTGTGGAGCCATTTTTGCATGCCATTGTTGTCCTATCTATGCTTACTATTTCGCCATGTTTTGTACTGTAAAAAATGCTATTTTGGGGCTGCCTTGCTACTTTTTTGCATGTCATGTACCAATTATGCATGTTTAGTATGGCTGCAGGCCATTTCGGGTGCTTAATATCGCATTTCGGGACCATCTCGTGCATTTGGTGTCATTTCGCCACCTTTCGGGACTGAATTGCACCATTTGTGAGTGCTGAAATTCCATTTGCATGTTTGCATACCATTTTCCATGTCATTCCATGCCTTTATGTCATTGCCTCGGTTTGCGTGCCGTGCAGCACGATTTAGGCACTTCATTTTCATCCATCGGCTTCTTATGTGAGTGTGGCTGAGGCTCTCTCATGTTAGTATAAGTCCAATTTGCATCCTGATGCCATTTTAGTCTCATTGCATTCGTATGCCATTGTCTGGTTTATGCGTCTGCAGCACGATTTCGAGGCACTTCATTTTCATCCATTGACCTCCTATGTAAGTGTGGCTGAGGCTCTCTCAGGTTAGTGTAAGCCTATATTGCATCGCATATCTCATTTTAGTCCTATTACATTCCGTATGTCATTTTCTCGATTTATGCGTCTGGGCACGCATTTAGACATCTCATTTTAGTCTCATCGTATATCATATTTCAGCCGTTTCATGCCTTTATGCCATTGCCTCGGTTTGTGTGCATTGCACGCATTTCGAGCATATCACTTTATCCGACGACCTCCTATGTGAGTGTGGTGAGGCTCTCTCATAGTGGTGTAAGTCCAATTGCATTACGTATGCCATTTTATGCTTTAGGATCATTTTTCGGTGCTTTTGCGTGCTGTGTGCACGCATTCCGAAACATCTCATTTTATAGCATTGTGCATGCTAGGATTGTATGTTAGTTGCATTCATGCATATCATGCATATTGCATTGTGTTCGATAGAGTTAGCTGCACGGAAACGAGGCACGTTTACTCGGCGACGAACGGTCTCAATTCCAAGTCACCAATACTCGGATTACCCATGATGGAGTTAGGTTTTGTTGTAGCATTCACCGCATTCATCCTATATTGAGTTATGCAATCCGATTCCTCGGCCATCATGCATCGATATCGTGATTGGTGACACGAGGATCGAGGCATGCATATATTTGTGAAATACATTGCTATGCCCTTTCCGCTCTCGCTGTTGCACAAAATAAGGGATTAACAACTTTTTGAGTCCAAAGACGCATTTAGAAACATCGTAAACAGAGGCTAATTGGGGCATCGGTGGATTTTCGCGCCAGCGACTCAACATGCATCATTTCATTACCCGGAGCGGAGTCAAGGCAGCCCCTGGCTTGCATGCCAGTTTATAGTTTTTCTTACTTAATTTGTTAATTAATTAGGAATTTGTATATTATTGATTTGTATATTTGATCGTATTATTCTTTTATTCGGATCAGATATTATTTATTCGACCCCACATGCGATGGCATAATTGTAATAAGTGTGGGTGAGTGTGATGTATGGCTTCCAACCCCCATTTCTTTCTTCCTTTTATTTACCCGCTTACGATGGTTAGATATAGGGCATATTTCAATTAGCATACAGTATGATAGCATGTTTGCATCATTCATCTGTTTTGCACGCACCGGGCTCGGCGCATCATATAAACTGCATTTGTATTTCAATTCCAAATTGAATACGTGATAGTTGTAGCATTTCATATGCCATGTTTAGAATAGCCGAGCCTGCCATAGTTTGCATCTTCGCATGTGTTGCATTAGACATTTCAGTATGCTTAGGATCATACACGATCTCTAATCGGTTTTTTGTTTTGGCTTGGAGTACTCGGTGAGTTTTATGCTTTAGCATCCTTGCATGCGTGTGAGTGACTGCCATGAATAGCATGCTTACCATGAGGCTAAATGCTTATGTGATATAACTGCCTTGAATGCCTGTGGGTGGAGGTTGAGTTACTTGAATTGGGACAATTCATCAAATGTTTGTTTGAAGCCCACTAGATAGTGGCAAAATCATATTTTCTTAAGCCCACCCGAGGGTGGCAAATCCGCGTCTTAGCCTACCTGCAGGTAGCACCATCAAACCATTTTCACAAACAAACATGAAATGTTTTGTTCCAATTCAGGCGACCCAGTCTATACTTGTATGCTGTGCGCATCACATAGTAACCTAGGCTAATAACCGGAATAAGAACGCACAATGTTTTCAAAATAAGATATCATGATTATTAGTAGAGGCCTTTGGCCGGCGAAGTGCTCACGGTGACCTTCCCCAATCGTACCTAAGTTCCCGAGCCGAGGCAACTTTGGTGATAGCGGACCGCGTGGCCTTTTGGCACCGAGTCGGTTTCTAAATTTCCCATTTTAAAATATTTAGGTGGCGACTCAGATCTGCGGAAAGCGATCCATGTTTGGCACTTCTTTCAAAAATCTATTTTCAAAACGATTTGCCGGATTTGGACTCTTTGGTTCAAGATTAAGAACCGTGACATTTGAGTCCTTGAACTGTAGTAGACCCAATATCGAACCAGAACGGGAGGGACTTGCACTCCCTTCTCCCGGGATGCGTTCGGGACGCGTCACACTTATCTTTGAGTTACGCCTCTGAGCCAAGCGGGATGGCTCTCCACAAGTGAGGCCACCTGAAATGACTCGGATTTCACCAACTGGCGGAGGGGGATTACTTGGCGGCCGAGGCTGTTGTGGAGGGCGATCATGGCCTTGGTGAGGTTGAGTTGGCTGCCAGGGTGGGGTGCGCCGGTAGTTGTTTCTGAGGGGCTTGGTTCTTTGCCTCTACTGTGGGCGGGTGTCCGTGAAGCGGCTGAGACGTCCCTGACGTATTAGGGCCTCGACCTGATCCTTGAGGTTGATGCAGTTATTAGTGTTATGGCCATGGTCCTGGTGGAAACGGAAATATTTGGACTAATCTTTCCGATTGGAAGGGGTCCGTGAGGGTAGCGGCCATTTGAGAGGGTAGTCCCGTTGGATCTGATTGAGGACTTGTTCCATGGGAGAATTAAGGGGGGTGTACCGCTCGAACCTCTACGGCGGTATTTGGTGTCGACCGGTCAACGCGGGGGGGTCGGTCTGCATAGTGGGGTGTTTGGCTATTATACTGGGTGTTTATGGGTTCTAAGTCTTTTCTCTTTTCCCTGGGAGTCGGGTTTTTAGCTATTGGATCCTACTAAGCGGCTAGTGAATCTTCAGCATTTATGTACTTCTGGGCTTTAGAGAGTAGGGCTGCCATGGAGGTCAGGGGGTTTTTAGAGAGGTAGAAGAGGAAATCAGACGGTCGTAGCCCGGCCATGAAAGCCGTGAAGATGACCTTGTCATCGTTTTCTGCTACTTGCAGGGCTTCTTGAGCGGTAACGAATTGGCAATGACTTCTGGTCCGACGGATGTTGAGGAGTTGGGTTCTTGGCGGCGTACTGGGCTCCAATAAAATGGCTAAGGAAAGAGTCGCTGAGGTGCTGGAAAGTGGAGATAGAGTCTACTGGTAGCTGCTGAACCACAGTTTAGTTGACCCCTTCAATGTCACGGGGAAAGCCCGACACATGATCTCGTCAAGAAAGGCATGGAGGATCATGAGGGTTCGGTAGGTCTCCGATGGTCGATGGTCTGCTGCATCACAAAGGAGACAATGGTGGGCATGTTGAGCTTGGCGGACAGAGGTTTGTCGCGGATTGAGGCAACAAATGGTGAGTTTGACATGGTAGAAGGTGTATGCTGAATGTTTTGCATGACCCCTTGGAGTTAGAGCTTCATTGCGCGGAGTTCAGCGTCCCAGAAGGGAATGTTGTCACCATAATTAGATCAATAACGGGCCGGACGCTTCCGCTTCCCTTCAAGTGGTATCACGACCGACGTGCGGGTGAGTGGAGGATTCATATGTGGAGGAGGAGGTTGCAAACCTTCCAAGTTAGGTGGATAGGGTTGCAGAACAGTATGGCTCGGGGCTCTTTCTTGGTTGGGTGGAATATCCGGAGGTGGTGGAGGAGGGATCAGAAGGTTTCTTTGGAGTAAAGCATTGATCAAGGCCTGGTTTTGCTCGGCCATGCGGTTAATGCTATTGGTAAGCTCGATAAAATACTACGGTGGGTTGTTTGGATGGGGGGGTCAGCCTGATGGTCGGCAGCATTATTATGAGAAACCATGGATCTAGTCATGACCATACACTTTGATGGGTAGGAGGAAAAGGCTGTTGGGATAGGGTCTCCGGCAACAATGAGCACAACTGGCGCGCGGAGCAAATACTTTCCGACAGACGGCGCCAATTGATGAGACAGTTTGCCCAAGTGAATGGGTCGGACAAATCCAAGCTCTTCAGTGTCCACGTCCAATTGATCAAGCCCACCGGGTTACCTGCAAACAAGTCCAATGGGGAACGGGGTAGTCCCCCAGTGAACCCTTCGACAAGCAAGTTAGAAGGAGAAGTAGGGTGAAAGGAGAGTTTAGAGATAGAAAGCTTAACTTTCTTCTTGTCTTCAACGTTTGCTTATATCCTTTGGTAATCATTTCGTTGTCCCTTCCGACCTGCCCTTCTCGTTGAAAGTCTATGCTGTAGCTTACCTTGTTCAGAGTAAGGAGGTCCTGTTCCGACGGAGAGGTGTTGTCGTAATAAATGCTGTGATGGGCTGCATTAATGGTGATGTGTAGTGGCAATAACTTTGCAGATCTTTGTCTGCTGATGTGGCTTGTCCTTCACCTGCCATGTGTCTGAATGTCATTGGCTCTTTATGCCATGTTGGATTTCAGCTGTTCTAGACCTCACCAGCTAGGTTATAAGTTGGGCTCCAAGCGATGGGTTTGGGTTGTTTATAGTGATTCATAGCCTTTGTGAGCTTGTACACATCAGATATATACACCATACATAAGAGGGGTTTTGAAAAGATGCGTTTGGTTTGCTTTTAAGAGAGTGATTTTCAAAAAAAAAAATTGGGGACAGAGTTTAGAAATTTTTTTGATTTGTTTGGTTGTATATTTTGAAAGTAGTTTTAGAGTTTGGGAGTTTGAGATGATTTGAAATTTTGTTATAATTGAATAGATGTGTGTAAGAGAAAATTATTGAAAATGAGAGAGGAGAGAAAAAAAATGATTGATTAACATGTAAGAGAAAGAAAGTGATTTTAAAATTTTTTTTAAAAAAAATCACAAACCAAACAAAAATTTAAAATTTTTTCAAAAGTAACTTTCCCAAAAGCAAATCAAACAAGCCGTAGGTGTTCATGGCCACCCAAGTTAGTACTTGGCTTTGTATTTGATGAGAAGTTATTATATGTCATTAGGGTGTGGTCAAGTGGTGCCACATAATCCTTATGATTAATGGAGGAGGTAAGATTCATAATTTTATACTAGATGATGGAGAACAATAAAATCATAGTAATTTATGACTTATGTATGACATGAACTATGTGATATCCTATGAGCACCGAATATTTTTTCATATTGATAATCGTGTTGGTCCTCTCCCTTCTTCCATTCCTACTAGTAATCTCTTCAGATCCAATTGTAAGTGGGAGCTTTGTGTATAGATACAACCTCATATATTTTTTTATTATTATTTATTTTATTTTTTTTAAAGTTCTACTACAGACACCATTTTCTATTTGCATTTTATACTGTTTATTACCCACAATGCGTGGACTTTATTCTCATTGTTAGTAGTCACTAGAAAAAGCAATTTAAAAAAAAAAAACTATGTATCACTAATCTTATTCTTTTAATATAATATACTCATAGTTTGGGGGTGGGTATACCAAAACTAGTACTCCTTTATAATTAATTAGATGGAGGGGTATGCAACAAATTTACTACCGTGCACCATAGTACTATTAGTATACACACGAGTTGAAAGTAGCATTATCCAATTTCCACTATCAAAATTGGCATTGTGATTATGATTTTATGGGGTGTAGTGATGAATGATGATGATGATAAGGAAGAAGAAGAAGAAGAAGTTGAGGGAGGGGCAATCGATTACACACCAGTGCACCAAAGTTGAATGCACAATTGGATACGTAGATGATGAGAAGAATGATGTGGACCTTCAAGGAGTCTTTGGACATATTACTTTGTACTTAGCTTTCGTTTGGAATGGGGGTTAATTTTTTAATTTTTTGACTATTTTAGTCTAGAGTTAAAAAGTCTCGTTTGGCATAGGCTCTTTGACTTGTTTGACTTTTGTGAAAGAAAAAATGAAATGATTATGGGTTTAATATGATATTTTGTCTTATTTTGTTAAAATAATCAATTTTGTCATATATGACTGTTTTAACCCAAAGTAGTATCCCAAACATAACCTATGAATTTTGCATGGTCTATATATCCATGATTGGTGCATGTGATGACCTAACTTATATGCTTGTACAAATTAAGGGTTAGTTTGGGTTGTTTTAAAAAAGTGCACTTTTTGTCTTTTTACGAAAAGATGTGCAAAAAAGTAGAGAGGTGATGTGATGAAAAAAAGATAAAAAGATAAAAAGATGAATTATATAGATTATACCAAACCTAGCCTAAGTTTAACAAAAATAATACTATATATGTTTAGTTAAAAATTTTTAAAAATAATTTTTTGAATTGTTAATTTGTTTTTTTAATTTTTTTAATTAATTTTTTATATTCTCTTTAGATCTACTACTTAACTGAGATACATTTAACAAGTACAAAATTTTAATTTTTATAAAAAAATTAATTAAATACTCAAAAATACAAAAGAAATTAATACAAAATTTTTATATTTTGTTTTGTATATTTATTGAACTATTTTAAATTTTTTCACAAATATTTTACTTTTTAAGTATATCTAAATTAAGTGAATTTAAGATGTAAAAAATATTGATTCAAATATTAAAAAAAATTCACTTAAAAAAATACAAATTGAAAATTTAACAAACTATTTTTGAAAACTTCAGACCAAACAGAGTATTCTTATAATTTTTCTTTTGTATAAATTTAATCCTTATAATGTAACTGAATCAATTTTATCCTTAATTAATTATTTATTTATTTATTTACGTTGTATCAATTTAGTCAATTTGACAACTCTATTTTAGAAATTAGACCAAAAAGAATGTGTAAAATTGTTCACTCACTCTTTTCAAAGTGAACGAAAGATTGGCATTCAATTTAAAACTGATTTATTATCTTTGAATAAATCATTTTGTCATTAATTTTTATCTAATTTCTTAATAGATATTATTAATTGGACTAATTTGACACAATGAGAAAAATTAAGGGACAAAATTGATACAATTAGAACTATAGGGACTAATAATTGACACAAGTGATTATAAGAACCACCTGTATAATTTATCTTTAAATTTAAGATTGTTTATCACCGCTCAAAAATTCGAAAGACTTGTTGTGTTCAACTCACCATATTATCATCTTCACTTATTTTTGATACTTTAATTTGTGAAGAATCATTAGTATTTAAGGTTCATCCAAATGATTCTGTTTTAGAGAAATTTCTCATCATACAAAAGCTAAAAACTAAAAAATAAAAATAAAAATTGAAAGAAGAAGACAGAAGAGCTTGCCATCATCCATGAGTACACACACACTTTGAAGGTGGCGTATGTAGACAAAGGAATAGAGTTTGATTTCCTTGTTGACTATTACATCTTGTGCCTCATATTTGTAGTAGCTAGCTAGTAGTAGTTGTAGTAAAAGAAGAAATAAGTAAAGTTTTTTCAGTGAGTGGTTGTGGTCCTCTCTTCAAATGGATCATCCCTTCCCCATTCAAAATATGGCATTATTATTATTCTTATTATTATTATAGCTTACATGTGCATGCACCACACTATATAAATATGAGGGGACCTAGGTGTAAGCTTGAGTGCCAAATATTTGGAAAAAGAATAATTCAAATGTACGAAATTCGATCATAAAATTGGATACAATCTTTTTAGATTTTGTGATCAAATTTTGTGCTCATAAAAAACTATTTGGAAAATTATTCGGTACACCATGTGATGTTCTTAATCGGTGATGTACAAAAATAGATGGATAAGACTAACCTCAACCACTGGGGGTGGTGGCCCAGTGGAGAAAGCATTGGCCTCCACCGCCGAGTCAAAAAAAAAAGACACGACTAACCTCATATTATCTCCGGCTTAAAACATCATTTGGTGCTCTTAGCTAAGATCACATAAAAAATGATGGATAATGTCGACTTCATCTCCCATTTAACTAGCAAAAATTGATCAGGTTAACTATATTCATCTCGTAATTAGTGATCTTTTTTTTTTTATTATGAAGGAGCACTTGTTTATTGCATGTCTACATAATAATATGTCTTCGTCTAGTATTTTAGGTATACTATTTGCACATTCAACCCCTATATGTCATTCTAATGACTGTGCTTCTAGGAGGGTTTCTTTATGCTGTGTTTGGTTAGGAAATTTGGAGAGGGATTTGGAAAGGAAAATAGAAAAGGTAGGTGAAATGTGAATAAAATATGTATATATTTCACATAATTTCACACACCTTTTCTCTTCCCTTTTCAAATCCTTCCCCAAATCTCCCAACCAAACACACCATTAGAGTTTGTTTTGCATCCCCTAAAATAAGAGTATTTGTTTAAATAAGTGTAATTATTTGGATCACATCACCTCTCTTTTTTTTACACATTTTTTTGTAAAAAGTCAAATATATATATATATATTTAGATCATTCTAAATAATCTCTTAGTCTTTTTCAAAATTTTCAATTCCACAACGTTTTCAATTTTCATTTCAAAGGTATTAATTGAACCCTCCAATTGTTGGACTGATTGAACTCTTTTCTAGTGCATTGACAAATGTAAATCTCCAATTACTGGTAAATAAAATAAATTGGAATCAAAATAAAATAAATAGTATAATTTAGAGACTATTTGTGTAATTTATTCATTGAAGTTATCATGTGACTGTGTTATATTGTCTGCACTCACATTTTTTGGAGGTATATCATGTGTAAGACCATCTCCAAAGAGAGGTAGCAATTGTGAGTAGCATATGTGTGATTTGCTACTTCTTAGACATATTTCTATATGAACATTAAAATTTAAAAAAAAAAAAAAAAAAGAGACTTCTCTTTTATAAATAAATGCTAAAGTGAATGAAATAAAAACTAAAGTAACGCTTGGTAGAGTTTTTTAAATATGATTTGAGAATATGAATTGTATTTTGAGTTTGTGAGTTTTGGAATTATGACTTGAGTGAAAAATTTTTGATGTGATATATGATATCTGATACAAAAACTTACAATTCATAACCAAACATACAACTCAAAAATATATTAAAAGCTCTTAAAAAATTTCAAAAATATTGTTTTATTAAATATATATATATATATATATATAAATAAGTGCCAATTACATAAATAAATAAATAAATTAGACTATTCAGTCAATCGCCATCAATCGATCAACGGCCAGACATCGAGGGGACGACCGGTAGGCCAAATTTCAAAATTTAAAAGCCCGCCTGAGTTTTCAAAGGGAGGGGTGGAATTAATTTTTCAAAACTCAAACCAAACATCATACTAGAATATAGAGGTAGAACTATGATTCCAAAACTCTTCCAAACACAGCCTAATTTGTTTGCACAATTTCTTTTTTATCCTCCATAAATTATTTCACAAATTCAAAAATCTATAAAGAGAAATCTATTTATTTTCCATTTGTTTGAAAAAAATAAAAATAAAAAGAAAGGTGGCATAGGTAAGTAACTGTTTGAATTGGTGGATGGTTGTGGATTGGTTCCTACTCAGCTTAGTTAGTAATGATGGCAAGGAATGTGCCTAATAATACAAATTTTGTTATTGTTTCAATTTGCTAGGTACAAAAATATTCCTTCATTCATAGCTGGTGATCATCATCAAAATGTGCCATCAAATGCAGAGAGACTATATGAGACATACTAGTTTACAGGCCCTCTCAACATTGGATTTGACTCTTAGATCTTTGTGTTCAAACTAAGTATAATGAGGTATGAATATAAAGTTGGAGGATAGTGAGAGGGAATAGTGGATTGAAATGCCACCTTCCCACCCTAATGGTCCACAAATGAGCCCCAAAAGGATGAAAATATAGGGACATGTCTAAGTCATTTGTAAATCTAATTAATCCTTTTCTTATGTTATCCATCCATGCAAATTTCTTTATATATTTAGTTCTCAAAATAGGTCAAGAATTGTTTGTACTTAAAATTTTATATGTTCTGTTGGAATATTATATGACATTATTTATGTAATAAATAAAATTAATGATGTACCGAAAAAATTTATAAGTGAAACATTTATGACTCACCTTTGATAGATAGTTGAGAGATGGAATAACTCACTTAATACGTGTTGCAATTTCTCATTTATCAAGAATTTCCCAAGCAACACTGCATTGTATTCCAAGACTTCAATTGCATGATATGATGAGAATTTGAAATGTATTCGTATAATTGAAAATATATTATAATAGAAGGCATGAATTTTAGAGAAGTTGAACCTTGTGTGGTCCAAATAAGGTGGATTGTAAGGTTTAATGATCAATAAATATACGAGGATTGAATTTTGAAGCATTAATAGTGTGTCTGACATCATTGAATTCATGTCTTCAATTAGGACTAAAAAGCAATGTTAATAGTTTGCATAATAGAGATAGCATTTAACTCATCAGACATCTCAAATAGAACATTATTGATCGGTATGGAAAATTATTCAGCAATGGTAGCAGGGATGTAATCAGTTTGGAATGGTTGGCGTTTAGATGAAATTTTACACTTATTGATAATGTTGGTTCTATTATATTGAGAATTGATACATACTAAATTTTTCACTAAACCATACAAAATTGCACCAATTCAAACGGTTTGGCTCAGTGCTGTTTAATCGATTTGGGACCTTTGAAATTTGAATTACTTTTTAAATTTATAATATAGTAAATAATTTAAATAAAAATATTAAATTAGCCATTTGTATATTACTTCAATATTTAATCTAACCATTCACAAAATTGAAAACGATATAAACATATGCTACAACTATATAATCATATTAGTAGTAAAACTTGACTTAAGCACATATGAGTGGCAAACTAATAATTTATCACATTGCCGATGTCTATTGTCAAACCTTGAATATTTAAGAAAAATAAACAAAGTGAATTAACTGAACTTTGTACTCAATCAACTTCATTACATATTTCATATATATTATGTTTAATATGGCAAACTGTCAGTCGATTTTGGTTTAATTCAGTGCACAAGAGGTGTGTTTGATTGGGGGATTAGAGGGGGGACTATTCATTATTCGGATTGCTTATCCGAAAAAGTGAGTAGTCCATCGTTTGTTTTTTTTTTAGTTTGCCCGACATGAAGTCCGGCCGGACTCCTTATCTCCTATATGGGGGATTATACTATCTCGGGGAGGGGTGTGACAGCTTTGGGGGGACAATTTACTGTTGGGATTAGGTGGTGAAATGACCATTTTGACCCTATACTATTTAATTATATATTATATTTAGTAAAATTCAATAAAATATAAATGTCTCAATTTAAAAATAAAATAATTTTATTTAACTTTTTATTGATGTTTTATTTATTTAATTTTTTATAGATATTTTATTGATATTTTATTTTAAAATTTTGTTTATATTTTATTTAATTTCATTATTTAAATGTTAATAGATGTTTTATTTAATTTAATTTTTTAATTATTATTATTTTAAAAAACAAATTTATTTAAAATTTTAATTAAAAAAATAACATATATTTTTATTGATATTTTATTTATTTTATTTAAAAAAATAAATTTATTTAATTGGGTAAAAAATAAAATAAAATAAATTTTTATTTAATCTAGCTAAAAAAATTAAAATATTAAAGATATGTTTAATATTGCTATTACTTAGTAAATAATTGAAAAAGGGTAAAATAGTCTTTTGTTCATTTATCTTATCCAGTCCGTCCAACCAAACGTTGGATTCACTAAAAATAGTCATTTTCAGACATCTAATCTCATGAAAAAACAAACACAGGATACATATCCAATCCAACCAAATAGTCCGAGGGATTCACAGTCTCAGGACTCAAATCCGATGGATTCTAATCCTCCCTTATCCAGTCCGTCCAATCAAACACACCTAAGGCGTCTAAATCGGTACCAAATCAAAAATTGAAAAAAATTAATTTTAAAAACTGCACAAACTAAATCATATTAAAAAAAATCGACCAAATATAACCGGTTTAGTTAGGTTCAACTAATTTGATCAATTTTTTAGATTTTTCTTGCATCCCTAAATGGTTGAAAATTTTTGTCAAAAAGTTACTTTGAAGAAAGTGTGTGGTCCTTTATGTTAGAGTTGAATTTGTATTACACCTTTTTTTTTTTTTTTTTGGATAATTAACTTTTTCAAAAATTATTAAGTAATTTTGAAGTATTATATGATATTACATGCGTAATATTCTCGATAAATAAGAAATTGTAAGACACACTAGGTGAATCATCTCTTATTTCTTTACTACTTAATAAAGAGATGAGTCAGTATTATCTTATCATTAAAATTTCTTACTTTTATTAATTTGCCGCACTATATGAGGCTACTATTGAATAATTACTCAGATTATGATTTGAATGTTGCTTAATAATGGCTTAGGCCTTGTTTGGTATGTGCATGTTTTAGCTTAAAAGCCAAAAATTTATTAAAAAAATCAAAAAGTCTATAATTTATACCAAAAAGTCAAAGATTCTATTTTTTTTTTTTTACTTTTTGTACATCTTTTCATAAAAAATCAAAAAGTCATTCTAAATATATTAATTTTTTTTATATCATATTTTAACTAAAAAATTAAAAAACAACTAAAATAGTCTATTCCTAAACGGGCCTTAATAGTGTCAATGACCAATGGAGAAAAAATTATAATGTCACTTCTTTCCTAATGGAAAGAAAATTATGGTCAAGAACAAGGTGTAATGGTTACCATCAACTTAACTACATTGAAAGCTCCTATTCATTGCCTTTATTAGGATGGGGTCTGAGTTGGTTACATATCATCTGTCCAATAGTGACTTTCCACCACAGATATGGAACTCTTGAGCACATACCCACACATGTATGTTTTCCTATCTACGGTTTGTAAAATTTAAAATCATTTTCTCCATTGTAGGAATACCCAAAAAAAAAAAAAAAAAAAAAATTAAATGGATTTTTGAGAAACATCATGGATAATCAGCATTCACATGTTCTGTCTGAATTTTACAAACGCAAACAGACAGGTACATGTAAATGTACATATTTATTTACGTATATGTAGAAGAGAGAGATAGAGATAGAGAGAGCTATGTACTGGTTGGCCCAAGAAGGTAACAAGATTTAGAAAGTTCCAAGGATGGATCCAGCAAAGCTAGTATATATCACTACCATCTGACTAGCTATAGGAAGCATGTGAAGTTTGCTAAATGGAAGATTGGACAGAGTACCTTAAATAGCTAAAATCATTAAAAAATAAAAAATAAAAAAAAGTACCTTAAATAGCTAACATCATTTCTTTCTTCAAAGAAAAAATTGTTTAGGAGTCAGGATCACTGTCTTGTTTTTAGTCATTCATTATTAGTCACATAAGAAAAAGTAAAATCACGATCTCATATTGTTGAGATTCACTGTCTCAAAATTAATCATAAATAGTTTAGAACTGAAGTAGATGCGATAGTCCAAGACCGCATAACCAAAGATAAAATCCAAAACAGGGCACTTAATCGCATGAAGAGAAGATTACACCAAATAGTTGTAACTAAAATTTGATATTAAAAATGAAACGATTGAATGAAAATTACCGGTTTTATATTGTTAGTGCTGAGACTATGCCCTCGTTTGGGATGAGTTGATTTAGCCTAATTTTTTAATTTTTTAAATTATTTTAGCCTGACTAAAAAAGTTGTGTTTGTGATATATTTTGACTTCTTTTTTTTTTTTTTTTTTGGTAGTTAATTTAATGGTTGTAAGAGTAAAAGTGAAATAATTATAGTTTGAATGTGATATTTTATCTTATTGACTAATTTAGATTAAAAAAAAAAATTATGCCAAACAAGGCCTAAATATCAAATGCACAATGATTAATTCATATGATAAATTAAAGAGGTACAAAAATATAGTTATTATAACATCATTGTTGTTACAAAATAAACAAAACATCTAAGATTATTTGTTTGTGCTACTCAACCATTTACAATTCTATGAATTGGTTCTTAATTGTAATTTCCACATAAATGGGTAATTTATTTATTTATTTTGTCATGCTTCTCAATAAGATCAACCCCAAAATGGCTAATTTTCAACTATTAAAACATTAATTTATACACCAGTTACATGGTATGGTGGTGTGTGGTTGCTGAGAATCTGAAAAGCAAAACTTGAGAAATCAATAAGGTGTATTTTCCCAGGTTGTTACTTAACTTAAGGTGTATTTAACTTTTCTTCACCTTTTTCTTATTTTCTTATTTTCTTACCATAATAATCTTAAAAGGTTGCATGCACACCTTGACAAAAAATAGGAGACTTTTTTTTCACGCGCTGGAAGGAAAGTTCTTGGTGGTAACATTTTCAGACGGACGAAAATACCCTCAATTTCTATGACAAAGAGTAATATGACAAGCTTTTCTATTGGTGATTAGGGAGGGTAGATAAGTAATTTTACTAGTTTCCCCCTTAGAAAATGAGATCCCTAGACTGCCAAACAAAGGCAATGTGAGGAGGGAGGGAGGGAGGGAGAAGGTAGAAAAATGAGGACAGAGAGCCTTTCCTTCTTGTTAGGCTTTTCTTCATGTATGCAGATGGGGTTGCTGCCCAATGTAATCATGAGCCCTCCAACCATCATTACCAATCTTGAATTGAAACCTCTCTCTCTCTCTCTCTCTCAATGAGAAATTTACATGACAGCCAGGGCACCACATGGGTGCAGACCCATACCCATAGAAACACCATCCAACTATATATATATTAATCACCCAAGGCACTCTATTGTCTCAAATTCAACTCTTTCATTCCAAAGCTCTTCTTCTTCTTTTTCTTCTTCCTCTAATTCTTGATATAGAAGAATTTTCATCTAATAATAGCTAGCTAGCTTGCTTCCAAAAAAAAAAAAAAACATGTGTATCAGTTCCACAGAATGGATTGATCCACCTCCTACCCAGTCTTCTTGCCCGCAAAAACAACGATCAAAGCGATCTAAAGTTCAAGTTCACAAACTTAATAGGTAATTCATATTGGTTTCTTTTTGGGTACTATTTCATTGTTTTAGTTTGATCCTTTTATCAAGTGACCTTAATGAAGGAATTTATTTATTAGCAGGAGGAAGAGAAAATGTGAAGAGAAGGTTGGGAAGGATATGGAGATGAAGAATTTGAAGCTGTATATGAAGAACATGAGTATATTGGAAGAGAATGAGAAGTTGAGGAAGAAAGCTAGCCTCCTACACCAAGAGAACCTTGCTTTGATGTCTGAGTTTCAGAAGAAATTCTTGGCTTTTGATCGTCTCTCCACTACCCTTTTTCTGCTTTCTCAGAACAATAATAGCATCAAATGAATAACTGTTTGTTGTTCTCGCTTTGGTTTCTTTGTTGTAATTCTCTCTCTCTCTCTCTCTCTCTCTCTCTCTCTCTCTCAGCTATTTTATATCTAATTGGGTTTAAGGAGGAGTAGGTTTGTTTAATAGTATTTTTATTTTATGTTGTTACTTACTTGTTAGTCTCTTATCAGATGAAATTTCATAAGAAAATTAATAACGATTGCCCCTTCAATTTCATTCCATCTTGTAACTAACTATGTGTTCTATTTTTATGATTTTGGCTGTTTGTGAGACTACTTAATGCTATTACTGTTGTATTGACAAGTTTGTCGTAAACAAGACACTACCTGTGTTGATGATTTTTGTTTTTTTGTTTTTTGGATTTTGATTCTCTCACTTTCATAGATGGAATGAAGATCTCAATTTTATTAAATTTATAAGGTTGTAACACATCGTCAAAATTCAAAATCAAATGGTTATAGCTACAAATTAGAGAGAAAATGGCAAGACCAGACTCGAATGCAATATATAGTTGTAGAAGGGACTCAGAATTGTGGAGATGATCATGCTCTAGCATTATTTGAAAATTTACTAGTTTTTTTTTTTTTTTTTTTTTTTTCAGGACCATTATGGGAAGATAATAAAAGATGAGAGACAGAGAGAGTCGAGGCATTTCATTTCCTCATAAAGGATGTTTCATTGGAACCCTACAAACAAAACAAACACACTTTTGAATGGAAAATGTCATTCAATTCCTCCACACACCCCACACGGACACACACACACACACAGGAATAGCTTTAGCCTGTATTTTTTTTTCTAAAGCCTCGAGCCATCAGTTGGGACTCCGGGGGGGATTCTTCACACGTGAGGGAGAAAAATTGTAAAGAAACTAGTTCCTGGAAAAGTCCCCAAAGCTTTTGATTAAAGATATTTTCTACATTATTATGGTGGTGTTACATCCCTTAATTGTCTTTTTTAATTCCATCTCTAATGGCGTGACCAACTCTATTGAGGCAGTTTCACACTCTTTTCTCTCTCATCTTTAAGCGTCTCTAATTCCACATCACTAGGGATGAAATATTACCCAATTTCTATATTATTATAGGAAATAATATGGTATACACCCTTTGAGGTGTATACCATATACACAATATAACTATAGAAGAAAATGACATAATTTTATACTTTTGAATCATAACTTAAAAAAAAAAAATCATAACCAAACATAAAAATCATAACAAAACATCTCAAAATAATGTTATAATTAAAGAAGAAAATTAGTCATAACGAAATAAAATGATGTAACTAACGATGCATATAGTATAGGGTGTGTATAAAAAGAACAAAAGAAATTGAATATTATCTTCATTGATATTTGGAACATCGTTCATTCCTCTTATATACACACAAGTGCTATATATCTAAACTATATCTATCATCTAACAAACTCATTAACTAACTTCATTACAATAGCCGCTTACAAGTATAAATTGTCTACACCTTTTCTTCACCCTTATTCTTGTGTTGCATTAGTTTGCTTTGACCTATTTTAGTATGAATCTCATCGAGCCCCTCAAGCAAATAGGTGAGAGCGAACCATGAGCTTCTCTTGAAGAAAAGCGAGCAACAAGGCTTGGTGAGGATATCGACAACTTGATCAAGGAAGACACATACTTGACCACAACTGACATAACAATCTCGGATAAAATGATAGTCAACAACGATATGCTTAGGCGAGCATGGAACCAGGTTAGAGGAAGAGAAATTGCGAGATAAATTGTCACATCATAGCGAGGAGGAGAGAGGAGGAACATGAAGTTCACGGAGAAGCTTATCTGAAGCTAGGTCAATTTAGGCGTAGTCTAAGCAAGGAACTCGATACTCTACCTCGATTGGAGGGCCAGAAATGGTATACTACTTTTTAGCGAAGAGATCAAGTAAGGACCAAAAAGACATAATAACCGTAGTGGACTTCTATCAAGGACACTACCACCTAATTAGAGTGCGAATAGGCATGAAAAGTCAATGGACACGAGTAAAAAACCAAACCAAAGATAGCGTATCCACGAAGATATCGAGTAATAACGACAACTTTGAAATGAGCCCTTTGTGGGAGCATGCATGAACTAGTAAACACGATTAAGCGCATAATAGAGTCGAGCCTAGTAAGTAGTAGGGTATTACCAAGGCACCCATGATCTTGCGATAGAGAGAAAGTGGAAAAAAGCAGGATCTCGGAGGAAGAACTAGACTTGGTGGCCATAGGAGAATTATAGGCTTTTATAGTTGAGCATACCGGCTTTGGCGGAATATCAAAGGCATATTTGTCTTGAGACGAAAAAAAGACCGAAGCGTTGTGATGAACAATAATACCAAAGAAAGTAAAAAAAGAGACTGACTCTTTCATAGAGAAAGTTGAATGCATATGTGTGATAAGAGTGGAAATTTGAGAAAAATCATTGCCAATGATAAGAATATCATCAACATAAACCAGGAGAAGGATGATAGATGATAGAGGAACCAGAATGGAAAATAAAAAGAGAAGAATCACATTTGCTATTGATGAAGCCACAGGAGAGCACGAAGGAAGAAAAAATGGAATACCAGGCGCGAGGGGCTTGTTTAAGGCCATAAAGGGCCTTTTTAAGTAAACAGACATAAGAAGGATTAGTGGAAGCCTCAAAACTAGGAGGTTGAGTCATAAACACCTCCTCTTCCAAGATACCATGAGGAGAAGCATTGGAGATATCCAGTTGGCGTATGGACCAAGCAAAATGAAGAGCCAAACTAAGAAACACCCGAATAGTAGGCTACTTTGCCACATGACTAAAAGCTTCATGGTAATCAATACCTCGGTTTGAAGAAATCCTTTAGCCACAAGTCGAGCCTTATCTTGAACTATGGACCCATTAGAGTTCTTTTATTCGAAAGACCCAATTGCGGCCAATTTGTTGCTTACGGGAGGAAGAGGCACCAATTGCCAAGTCTCTTGTCATTGGAGAGCTTGATATTCCTCATTCATGGCCGCAGTCCAAACAGGACTCTTAATCGCATTTGAGAATGAATGAGGCACAATAAGAGCATGATCATGAGCAGTAGAAGCCAAGAGGATTAATGAGAGGGCTTTAGACCTTGTAAGCATGGGATGATTGTTAAGCGGAAGAAGAAGAATTAGGGAGAGTTGGTGAAGAGGATAAGGAAGTAAGATCAACTTGACAATGAAGCAATAGGAATAGGGAGAACAAAAAGAGGGCAAAGAGGGAGAAGCATATAGATGGTAAAGCTGGAGAGAAAAGGAGAAAAATGAGGTATAAGGAGATGAGGAAAGTAAGAGGAGAATAAGCAGAAGAGTGAGCTGAACCAATGAGTGGCTGAAAAAAGGTTTGAAGTTGAGAAAAGAGTAGGAGAAGAATATAAGTGATAGAATGATCAACCAAAAGAAACCGGATTCATCAAAAATAACATGTTGAGAATAAGTACTCGACACTGAGAGAGGATCTAGACATCTATATCCTTTGATGAGGAGATGATAACCTGAAAATGCAAGGAATAGATCGAGGTTGAGCGTTATAAAATTGAAGCCAAGGGAAACACCTAACCCAAAACGCTTAAAGAAGAAAAAATCAAGGATTTTTATGATAAAACATTTCAAAAAGGTAATGTTATGAAGCTTGGAAAATGGCAATCTATTAATGAGAAACATAGAGATAGCAAAACAGTCAAACCAAAAAGGAAAAAGGAAGACCCAGGACTAGTGAAGTAAAGAAAGCAATAATGGTAATGAGGAGATGGTAGTGTTTCCTTTCAGCCATGCCATTTTTGGGAAGGAGTATAAGGACAAGACATTTGATGCAAAATACCATGAGAGACTTGAGATATTGTTCTAGCGATGCCTAATATATTCACCACATGAATTTGTGCGAAACACTTTAGAGTGAAGTAAGAAGAATTGTGTTTCAACAAAAATTTTAAATTCTTTGAATTTGAAAGAACACTTCACTTTTTAAAAGAAAGAGGATACACCCATGAGAATTGCTTGTAATCATCCACAAACAACAAATAATATTTGAAACCAGAACTAGATGAGAAAATAGACCTAAACATCACTTGTGGATGAGGGATAAAAGGTACATTAATAGTGAAATTGGACAAAGTAAATGGAAGTGCTATGTTGTAGCTTCTGACACTGCGAGTACAAACATGTTTAGTACAAGATTTATAAACAAGTGAATGAAATTTATTCAAGAAAACAAAATCAAGCCGTGAGGAGGGATGGCCTGAGTCGTTAATGCCAAGTAGTAGTAGGAACAGGGCGACACTTATACAACACGAAGCGGTGAATCCTGAATAATGATGAAGAAGTAGGAAAAAACAAAGATTTAGACAAGCAAGTAGGTAACTAATAAAGACCTTTACTAGAAACTTTATCTGAGAGGAATGCATTGGAGATGTTTGTCTTGAATGACAAAAAAGTATTATCAAATGTGATAGAGTAATTGTTATCAAAAACCAATTGATGGTAGTAAAAGATTAGAAAGAGACAAATGGAGCATGAAGTATATTACTAAGTTTGAAAGAAAAAGAAAAGAAAATCACGAGAAAATACATTAGCCTGTTTGCATAATATGAGCAGTAGAACCATTACCCATAGTTACATGATCGGATCCATGATATAGATGATCTTTACTTTGAAAATTAGAGATCATTGGTAACATGAGTAGTAACAATAGAGTCAACATACCAATTTGCGGGAGGAGAAAGCGGTGAAAAAGCCATATCGTAGTATAAGATGGAGAATTGGGCTAAGAGTTGGAATTTGGAAGGTGCCAAGTATCCATCAGAAACCAACAATCAAGAGGTTGTATGATTAGGCACTTACCAGTTTGACAATAAAAGGTGAAACAGGAACCACCAAAACTAGAGGAGAAAAGAAGATGAAGATTATGCCTAAATTAGAAAATCGGTGATTAATAAATGAAATCGACCTCCTCTTGAAGAATTATTTCCTTTCTGAATTGATTTGATTCCCTCAATAGTTAGAAAGATGACTAGTTTTGAAACCTAGACTGATTTTTGTGATCTCTTGTGATGGAGTAAAAGCAATAGTTAGATCGAAGTTGAAGACTTAGTATCGCGGGATCAGCATTATAGAGCCTCGTAACAAAGTAAAAGAGTTCTTTCATAGAGATAAGTTCAATTCTTGCCACGAATTGTGATCTTAAGAGGTGCATTAAATTACGTAAGAAGTTCATTCAAGATAATAAGAACCAAATCTTCTTTATCGATTTTAGAGATCTAGAAAAGATAATTGATCGAGAAATGGTTTTGATCTGAAATAAATATTCCTCTGTCGATGAAGATTTCTTGAGGTAGTAACTTTATTCTTCAATTGGTGAATATAAGGACCTAGAGGATCTTGAAATATTCTAGAAAGAAGACCAAACTTCATTGCAAGTTACACATTGAACAACGGATGTGAACTGAGAACTGCTTGGCCAGGTGTCAAAGTTGTAATGTCGCAACTCTCAAAAGATGTGGAATCAATCAATTTCCAGTGCGAGGAATTTTGGATTAGCCCTATACAATTTTCCGGATAATGAATCAGAATAGTTGTAGATGGAGCTTGACGGATCCATCAACATAGCTCTCCAGGAAAGATTTGTGGCTCTACGAGAATGATCTAAAGAATTGATTTTTCCATACAATGTAATTTGTGATATCTAACTTAGTACGTAACAAATGAGTTCAGAAGTTAAAGATAAAGTGTATATAGATTTGAAGGTAGAGATAACAAAGAAGATAACTCCATGGATTTTGCCATGAGCAACTAAGCCTGCGATACCATAAGAAGGAAAGAAAGCGAATACTATCTTCATTGAGTATTTAAAGGAACATGCCTCGTTCATTCCTCTTATATCTGCACACAAGTGCTATATATCCTAAACTATATCTATCATCATCTAAGCGACTCATTAACTAACTAAACATTCTGATGGCGCTTCCTGAAGTACCTATAAATTGTTTTACCATACTTCTTCACTCTTGCTCTTGTATTTGCATTAGTTTGCTGATTTGTTTTAGTATGAATCTCATCATATAATAGAATTCTCCTATTATTATACTCTTACTTATTCAAATATATATATATATATATTACAATTTTATTTTATCACAAAATTTTAATTTTGCTCTTATCCTAACCTCTTAGAAACTCTAAATCTTAGAACATCTCCAATGGTTCAGAAGTCAAAATAGTTTTGCCAAAAGCCATTTTTGGTTTTACTTTCTGATGCTAAAGCCAATTTTTTGTTATACCACTCCAATAAGAGTTTTGGGTTTAGCACAATCTAAGTTTTTTTTTTAATACATATGATGCTCCTTGCAACAAGATGACTTTGCCATTTTTGGATAGACCAATAGGCAGCACCATTGGAATATGACTTTTGGAAAGAAACCAAGCCATTTTGGCTTTGGCATGTTCAATGACATAACTATTAGAGATGCTCTTATCCTTATCCCTACCTAGCTAGCCACCACCAAAAGCACCATTCAGCTTCAATGCCACTCCAACCGACCACCATTTCCATTCATTTCCCTACTCAGGCCACTACCTCCGGCCACTTCTTAGCCTCTTAGAACCCATCCTCATCCTTCCATACTCTTCTGGGGCTCCACTCGTGACCACTGTTTCTTCTCTCTTATCTTCGATTTCTTTCTCTCACTTACTTGTTATTCTTTGTCTCTCTCAATGCCACTCATGACAACTAATGGTGGCAAGGGAAAAGAAAGGCAGAAGAGAATAGAGAGAGGAAAGAAAGCGGAAGGTAGAGGAGAGTTGGAGGATATGAAAAGGGAAAAGGAAAGGTCTGAGAGGTAGCACTAAAGGATTATGGAGAAGATCTAAAGGTGGTGCCAAGAGTGAGGGGTTGGAGGTGCAGCAATGAGGAATTTGGCCAGGTTGGTGGAGTAGCTGTAACACTCCTAGAGCTCAAGTTACTGAGGGTTTTAGTGAGAATTAATTTTGAGTGTAAAAATAAGATGTCCAAATTTTTTAAAATTTTTAAAATTTGAAAGAAACTTATGTGTGTGCTATTGGCAAGCATCCATTCTATGTCACTTTTACTCTTCCAGAATTTTGATTGATCAATTGTGTCTTGATAGAAACCCTAAATGAGCCAATTTCAAATGGGACATCAGTAATGATTTACAAGAATGGTAATATCAATATAATGTAACTTCACTTTATGTCACTTTGATATCTAAAATTACTATTTTTGTGAAATCTACGTTGCATTCTGTGTTTAGTTTAATTCCAAAGATAAAAAACACATTAGAAAAAAGAAAAATTTGAATTTTGCAGAATTAAACAAACATAGAATGTAACACTTTGAGATCATATGGCTGTTTTTCATCTTGATTATCTTATGAGTACGTTTACTAGCCTTATAGGTATGCTTGTGCAACGTCTATAATAAATATGTATAACCCTAATCTTACATATAGACCTTAGTCCCATGCTTTTCCTTC